>JAPWDM010000034.1:312500-701706 GCA_035578155.1 Brachynemurus nebulosus | reverse complement strand
TGTAGAGTGCTTGACGCCGATGAGTTCGAATTAGCTCGTCGTTTTGTTACGTAGCAATGATTTTGATTATTAATAAAATAGGAAATTTTGGACTAAATGATCAACGTATTAAAAGAAATGTTGTTTTGTTTAACAACGTACTTTTCGAGTGAAAATCGTTCCTCAGGCCATATTCTTAAAAATATTAAAAAATTTAAAAATTGGAAATTATATTTTTGGACAACAATAAATTACTCACAATTTCTTTCTAAAATGTAATAAAATGAATGGAATTACAATGAGTTATTAAATATAAAATTAAAGATTTCTAAAAACTAGACACTTAATTTTAAGTCAATTAGAATAGAATCAAATAAATATTATTAAAAAAGACAGTATTTTAAAGTAATGAAATAAAATTAATTCCTTTTTTTCTATCATATCAGAATGATAAATGAATTAAATAAACCAAGTGCATAAAATTGAATTACCAAGTGAATTACCAAGTGCATAAAATTGTATTGGTTTAGTTCGAAATATAAAGGGATTTTGTAGGGAACTCGTGATAACTTTGAATTATAGAAAGGTTCAAATGATCGTAGGTCTGAATTAACGAGAGTGGACTGTAGGTATATATGTTCTAACGAATGCAAATTATGTCTGCATTTTGAAGATAGCGAAAAAGTAAGACAGCATGAATAACGTTGATCATTTTAAATACTATCAATTTTACTTTGTATTTCAGAGAGCTCAGTCAGTCGATTTACATATTCAAATACGTATTTATGTATATTTGCCGCCGCTTGTTGTCCAATATACAGTCGATATTAGAATTCGCATAAACACGTCATACAACAATAAATGAATTAAAATGTAAAATACTCAGTACGCAAATGTATGTAATGCAAAGGACATTTAGCTTAGAAAATGATGTGTCAAAATTAAATACTCACTGTTTTATATATCAAAAATCTGAAATAACGTAAGAATGTGATCACAATCCAAAAATGGGGTTATCCTAAAGAAGCATATTTTTCCGAGCCAAGAATCAATAATATGCTATCAATTTTAAATCTTTCTGGTATTAACTAGAGCTTTCGAAATCCGTGTAAACCCTTAATTTTATAGGAATAACTTTGTAATAATTTTATGGAATACTTTAAATATTTATTGTAGAATATAATTATTAGATTAAACTTTTTTATTTGATGTATTCTTTATAAATTTCATATTATTATTTTATATTAAATACACGAATTAATTATTTTATAATAAGTACACTAATTGGGTATTTGACAAATTTTAAAAAGTATTTTAAAATATTCCTAAAGATTAAAATACAACCCTAATAATTGACTTTTGTGTAAAAAAAGGCTATTTAAAGAGAGAAATTTTTTTTAAAAAGTTAATTTGAATTTGGTGCGAAAACAGCTGCTCACTTCTCATTGATGTACCAGGACAATACCAGTTCATCACTTAATAAAGAGATGTCGCTCTCCTCACGATATTATTGAGTATCTATTGATAATTTGTAGTGCCATCTGTTGATAATTTGTAGTACCACTCTTACAACTTTCATCTGCGTTACCAACACCTATTTCGCAATTTAATAATTTTACGTTTGTAGTGATGATGAATGTCTGATTTTAAAGATTATATATTTTTTCCTTTATCAATAAAAACATCCAAATTCACTACTAAATTACTTATTATTATTTTTATGTAACACAAATATGATTATGAACATTTGTTATAAATTACAAAAATATATTAAAATTTATACGTGCGACTTGTTTCCAAAAAATAGATTCCAAAAATTTAGACATGACCTACATTAAAACTATATCTCGCTACACATTTTATTTACCATTGACAACGACATCTCTTCTTGTTATGAGGAACTATCTTTGGACTCTGACGTCACGCACGTCAATGAATCGTTTTCATCACATCAACCGCCAATTCCAAATTCATAATTTTCAATTAAAAAGATAAAGATAAAAATATTTATAGATTTTTTTAAAATAATTTAAATGGTTAATCATTATCCTCGAATTATACTCTATGTTATTCATAATATTTCATTACCAGTATCTACATCAGTCAAATACCCAATTGTTTTATAATAAGTACAGTTTTCGACTGGTATATAAAATTAAAATTTTCAATCAAAAAAAAAAAAAAATATGTTACTTTCTTATTTTTTTTTTTAAATTAATGTATTTGTTGCTTTTTCCAAAATTTAAATGTTTCCATATGGCCAACTACGGCTGGAGTTTTGTTCCATTAAAAGTTCGTGTTTGGGCCTCTATAAAAATATTTCCTCTAAAATAACAAAATTTTAGATTTAATAAATTTAAAAAGCTCACACTGTATGCTTTGAAACCTACATTTTGAGGTAAATTTCTTTCATGATTTCCATGACTTAAGTAAAAATTAAAAATTATACTACTTAACATAAAAAGTCATTCAAGTATCTTATATAATAAAATTATAGGATTGGTTTACGACGAGCTTTCGGACTATTATAACAATAGCAGTTGATCGTATTTTTAGCGTGTCTGAAGGCTTCATATATTCACTGATACACTCAATCTATAGACTATATTTATAGCGGGCATTCTTTTCAAGTTTACACACTGGATAATGTAATATTAGTATAGGACTGTCCACTTTAAGACTATTGGTGAAAGGTTAACCAGAAAAGAAAAAAGAAAATTAAGAAGAACGAAAATTAAGAAAAACAAAAAGTTAAAAAAATAAATATTATCTATGGAGATATTTAATGTGAAAAGGCACTGATAGTCCGCTGCCCTTAAAATGTCGAGCATACGTATTACATTTTTTTTCTTCATTTGAAGTACTTATTTAGTTACATTAATAGGTTTTATTTTCAACTGTAAATGACTTATTTTAAAATGTTCTGATAAAATCACACCATCTCCTACATTTCCTCTGTGTAAACCTAACCTTCAAATAAAGCCACTGTGTAATATGGTCATTGGCCTAAGTTTTAATAAAATTTCACAATGAATATTTTGAAGTGTACGAGGTGTCCGAGGTACATCACATAATGCACGTAATTCGTGTAGTGTCCAGTTTTATGAACTTCTATTGACCTTTACAGATTTAGTAGCAGTATATTATTTTGGATATAATAAATTCATAGAATCATAAATAATTTTATTATAATAATATATTACCTGCTTTGTAGAGACAGTATTAATAATTCACCAGTAATTTGATCGTTTTATTGAATAAAGGTGTTGTCAAATAACTCCCGCTGACTGAATTAAATAAATAAAATTTGGATTATTTTTCGTTTATGTTTATTATATTTATATATGGCAATACAGTCAGCAATCAAATAAAAATAATTTTTTGTATGTGAAACGTGATTTTCGGTATGTTCCATATCAGAAAAAAGGTTTGATCATATTATAATGTTTAAGTTTGTCGGGTCATAAAATTCGAAGACATAATACATGGTTAATTCTACTCACGGAACAACAAATCACCCTCTTCAAATGTTTATAATATAGGCCCGATCCACACTAAGATGCCGATATCGATACTCTTCCGCTTCACTCTCGCTCCGATATAATCTTGTTGTGTTTACATTACAGTGCTGATACCGTGCTGGTACCTATTCGTTCTCTATTCACACTATGATGCCGCTCTCACTCCGGTCTGGCTCCGATAAAAATCTTTTTTCCATATTTTAAACACTATTGCATTAGGAGAACACTGCATATCAGAATACATATCTACATATCAATTAGTTATGTATCAATGAATCATAATATATGGAAAGACGTCGCGTCGTTCAATTGTATCATGCTTTCTTAAAACAATAATTTTCAAATAAATGAAGAAGACTGAGAAACGGACCGGAGTGGAATTAAAAAAGTGTTCACACTATCGATATAGGTCTGATATCGTTTCGATACCGCTCCGATAAAATATTATCTGAGTGGTATTGTTATTAGAGCGATATTGGAGCGAGAGAGTACCGCCACTGATATTGGAGTTGTATCGGAGCGATGATGTGAATATACTCATTATTTCTTGTGTAAGAATATTTTATCGAATCGGGAGCGTAGCGATATCGTATCGAGATCGGAACGTTAATGTGGATCGGGCATAATGTTTCACATCGATCAACACTGCATAGATAAGGTCCTACTTAGTTTAGTCAACAAGTGCCATTTCATCAAAAACCTGTTACCAAGGTCCGAAAATTATGATCGTGGGCTTATTTGACTCACAGTATCATCTATAAAACTGGTTCAGCTGGAAAAGTGGCGAAGCCAACACAACAATTAAGTTAATCGCAATAATCGATTTTTACAATGGGGATCATTTCTAGAGCCTTCAAAGAATAGCTCCAAGAAGGGAAAAAAATTCCAAGTTTTTAATTTAAAATTTATTAGCTTTTTTATGTTAGCTTTCAGCTGGCAAAAATTAACTAATTAACAAAAGCATAGTTAATTAAAAAATATAGATAACAATTTTTTGCCTATACGAATTATTGTTTGTTGATGTGTCTAGATGGTACCTGATTTTTTTATTCCTTAATATTAATATTTAGTTAATCGATTAAAAAAATTTTTGTTTATATCACTGTCAGATATGAAAAACGCGTGCAGCGCTTTTTTAACCTTATTTCCGCCTTTAAATTAAAATTATAAATATTGACGGTACAGCTTCAGGAGATTGGACTTTTTTTAGGAAATTTTCTCCTCTTTAAGAATTTTCTTCAGATATCGGATATCTCAAATAATCTGTGAGATATTTGCAAAAAAAAAATCAATTATTGTTTACTAACTTAATTGTTTATAAATGTTGTCTCCGCCACTTTTCCAGCTGAACTATTTTTATAATTGATATTGGGAATCAAATGAACCCACAATCATAATTTTTAAAACCTGGATAACATCCAGTTTTTGATGAAATGGCAATTGTTGACTAGACTATACTATGCAGAATTTAAGTATTATACAAATGCGATGAATTTAGTTATTTAGTTTTTTTTTTTTGTTTTTTTGAGAAAATACTTTAATACTTACTTGAATTCGAACTCAGTATTTCGGGCATGGGTCATTTACACGCCATGGTCATAAAATATTCAGGTAGTCCTAATTTTATACGTCACTCGCGGGTTTCTCAAAATAGTACAGTCACTGAAAGACAAAATAATGTAAAAGCTCCCAATTTTTTCGGATTGAATGGATTTCCCTGAAAATTTGTACCAGCTCATCTGACCCTACACTTCAAAAGTTATATTGTCTTGATGTGTGCTTTTTGATAATTAGGGGTAAAAACTACCCTTGTATGACAAAAATACGAAAAGTCCAGATTTACGTATTTTAAAGATTCAATTTATGTTCAAATATGTTGGATAAAATTCCTTTCAAGTTTTTTAATATAATTTATGAAATTCAATTACTTTTCTACCCAAAAAATTCTTAAAAACTACCCCTTTGTTTCGAAAAAATAGGAAAAAAGTTTTGGCAGCCTAAAGTAACATTTTGGTGCATTCACAATGTATTATATCTCTTTTTTTTATTTTTCATTAGAAAACTTATCACTCATTGAAAAGCTGCAACCGTTAAAAAATAAACCACCCCTTATAATAAAATAAAGAAGAAAACGATTATTAACAGCTTGAGATATTATATACTGGTGTACATATGATGAATTGTAACTTTTTAAAAGTTTTCAAATGTATGATTATATTGTAACTTTTTAATCTCCCAAAAACCCTGATAGAAGAACTACCCCTTATAAAAAATCCTACCCTTTATGGAAAAATAGCATAAAAATTATATGTATGGAAAAATAGCATGTGAATTATATATTACATGTTGATATAATTAATTTTTTTTTCATTCTATTGAATTTATTTTTAAAATTTTTGACTAAATTATTAAAATAAAAAAGTACAAAAAATACACAAAAATGATGGTAATTTAACTGCTCCAAAAATTTTGCCGAAAAAATGCAACTGGTTTTCTTACTATAACTTTTTTAATTTTTAAGTTATCAATTCGCTTAAAAAACCATTTGGTAGGAAATTTTAAGCACTATAAGTCTTATGATTTACAATTTTTTTGAGTTCTTCAATTTTTAGATTTGTAAGTTTAAAGGGCTTAGGAAAGGTAGTCTTCGCGTTCTGTTTTGAGCTTCTAACGATCATAACTCAGTCAAATTTGGACGTACGAAAATGAACAAAAAATCAAATTTTTCAGCAAGAAAAGACCTACAATTTCATTCTATAATTTTTTTTCATAAATTTGTTACTTTTTTAAATATTTTGAGAAAAACTATGATTTTTTATAAAATTAAATGTTTTTTTCAAGAGTAAATCAATCATTTTTTCGAAATTAAATTCTAAATCCGTTCAAACTCCCAGAACCCATTGTTTATATATGAATAAAGTAAACTGGCGACGGATTACGCTTAGTTTCAATGTTTGCCGTCAAGTAATTAATTTTGATACCAATTTTTTTTCTCAAAAATCAAGACAACCATTTGCTTTGAATGTAACTCCGTTAATTTTTACACTAATAGCTTTTACCACAGCTCAAAATAAAGGTCTATTCAAGTACTTTAAAAGGTGTAATATGAGTTTTTTTCGAAAAACCTCTCATTTTTCCTCCAAATGACATTGAAAGTTTCGATTTTGGCTATCGTCAAATCGATTTTATCTTCAAGGAGTCATAACTTGGGTTCTGTTCTATCTACAAAAATAAAAAGGAATGCAATCTCTTTGTTACTTAATGTTCTTTATTGTTGCTCATAATCATTTTTTGCGTAAAACTTGTAGTTTTTGAGATATTTGCGAAATATTCCTCAAAAACATGCATTTTTTGGGCTAAAAACGACTACATTTAGGCGCCAATATCTCAAAAAGTATTGATTGTACAAAAAATTCTTATAGATATTGTTTGCTTAGAATTTGTCCCTCTATCGAACAGTGAGGTTATTTTTCATAAAAAAATTTCCAACCCCTAGAAGGGGTGCCTTCCACCCCTAGGGCGAAAGCACACATCGGCATTATATAACTTTTGTTTCTTGGGCTACTCCCTAGCTACAGTTCAAATTTCAAGCCAATCTATCCCATCCGAAAAAATTGGTAGCCAAATGCTTCAGTTACTGTACTAAAATAAATATATGACAATAGTAGCACATGCGGTGGAAAATAACTAGTGCAGGTAAAGAAATATACCTACTCGTCTGTTTTCATTTAGATAGGTATATCCTCATACTGAAAATTAAAACACTATCAAATTTGAATTTAAGTTCTTTGTATATTTTGAAAACTGCAACTTATTTTTAAAAACAGATCTGTTAATAACTTTATTTTTTATAATATTAATAGATTTGAGCGGTACTTTATGGTATTCCATATTTGTTCTCGAGCGAATGAGCGCACGAACGTAGTGAGTGCGCTCAACTACGCTCTCGTGGGCCATCGACAATTTCCCGCACGTATTACACATATACTATTTTATTACTTATGCGGTAGAAGTACTAACTTGGCGCACTCATTTTTGTACGCAAAATAGCTGTTTGCCCACTGTACTCTTCCTACATACATTTTTGCGTGCGGAAAGTAAACTTTCCGCACGCAAATTTACAATAAACGCGTAAAATTTAATCCAAACACGCAAAGCCGCCTCTTGATTTTTCATCTAGTAAATATTTTATAATTATTTCTATAGAAACCACCAAGAAAGTAATTTAAACAATATTTAATTCAGAAGAAAAAGACAAACACTCAAAATATTATTTTAAAAAGTAATCAAAAATAGTAATAATAATAGAAAAAAGTATATAAAATTCGTAATAAAAAATAGTATGTGCAACTCGAGCGAATGAGCGCACGATCGTAGTGAATGCGGTCAACTTCACTCTCGTGGGCAATTGACAATTTCCCGCCCTAATTGCACAATATACTATTTCAAAAGTATAATTTTTCAAATACCTGATTATTGCGATCTGCGATGTTGTGATTATTTTCGGATGCCGAAAACGTGGGCAGTAAAGTGTTAATAATGGTAATTTCAGATTTTTTTCGAGAAGAAAAATTTTATTGATGACGTACCGAATATATCAATGAAAACAACTACAAAATGTATTGTTATTTACCGAACAGTGTTGATAACATCGATTTATTTATGTCGAAAATATTACGTTGTTTACAAATGACAACATTCTCATGTTTACAAAATAACGTAATTATTGTTTATTAGATTCCCTGTTTTCGATCTTTTTGTATACTTTTATTTCATTCTCTCGTAGTTCATATCATTTGCTTTTGACAACGGATAGGTAGATATGATATGTATAAAATCTACAATTCACAAAAACATTCATACTTGTAACCTAGAAAATCGATACGTATACTCCTCATTTATTATCGATTTGAATTGATCGACTGAGTAGAAAAACAACATAAAACTTCATCCATTTTATGTATGAATCGTTATTTATTTTTTAAATTGGTTTAAGTTCACTTTTGCGGAAAAAATTTTTATAATATTATAGGGTTAAAAGAAAATTTTTTTCTGAAATTTTAAAATTTGTGGCTAACGTAAATGAAACCTATTATCAAAAATAAGCATTCTAAAGCACTCAAACTCCCATAATATATGGTTATAGTACCTAAATGAAAGTAACTGTACTTGAATTTTGTTGACTATCAATTCTTGTCGCGAAGCCATTGGTTTTGTTGTTGCTTTTTGCTCTGGAAAAATGAGACAGCCGCATTCTTCTCACCATAACTCCGTCATTTTTGACGCAAATAACTTATACCAGAGCTCACTTTGGAGGCCTTTTCAATTTCTATAAATAATGTCAGAGAAGTTTTTCTCCAAAAATACGCTGTTTTCCCGTTATTTAACGCCAGAAGATACGAATTTAGTTTTCGGCGACCAAACAATCATTTTTAACGACTCATAACGCGAGTATTGTTTCGTCTACGAAAAGGAAGAAAAAACCAATCGATTCGTTATTTGAAAAGTTTAATTTTTACTTCAGTAAGTTGGTTTTTAAAAACGAACGGTTTTTAAGTTATTCGTGAAAAACCGCTTCAAAACATACATTTTTTAGATGAAAAATCAACAATCTTAATGGCAGATAACTCGGAAAATATTGATTTATGGAAAATTATGTACAGAGCATTTTTTGATTAGAATTCATCCCTCTATCGATTTCTGCCTTTAGTTTACGGGTGCCCATTTTCAACCCCTAGAAAGGGTGGCATCCACCCCTCGGGTAAAAGCGCACATCCGCACTATATAACTTTTGTTTCTTAAGTTATCCCCTATCTACTGTTAAAATTTCATGGCAATCGGAGCTGTTTCTTAAAATCGACAGCCAAAACTGTCTGGTCACTAGCCTATTTAGCAAATTTCACTTTTTGAACATTTTTTTTTTCTTACAAAAGAAGTGTTATATACTTACTTATATAGAACTTAGTAACTGTCACGTTTAAACGGTTTAAGATAATTTTTTAAATAGTTGTTGTTAATACCTCAAATTCAATAGAAACAACTGGGAAAATATTAATTTTTTCTAATGTGATCGAACAACCAACTTTTTTTTGGACCATTTTGATATTATAGACTGACCCTATAGTTTTAGTGATATACAGCGTATATAGCGAATACTCTGTCTCAATCTCGTATAGCAAAAATCACAGTTTTCAGGAAACACAAAAAACACATTAAATACTGTAATTTCATCACTATGAATTTAAGATTTATGTATGTTACACTTTTGATGTTTGCTACCTATGTAGACATGAAGCAGTCAATCAGTCAATTTAAAAAAGTCATTTAATTATTCTAAATTACAAGCTATCGTTGCTTTTAGTAAGTACGAGTTTGCAGTCGACTTTTTTCCTCAATATACGAGTTTGTAAAATAAATAGATTTTTTTTTACATATTCCGATAGTCTAACCAGTAACTTAATTTTTAAACGCGTTTTTCTCGAAACTACACTTTCCAAATTTGCTACTCTTAAACTCGAACTAAATATAGTTTTCTGACAAATGATATATATTTTGTTTATTGTGTTTGGAATATGAATCTGTTCTGCAAAACAGAGAAGGAAATATGATGTTCATAGGTATATATATATATATATATATATATATATATATATATATATATATATATATATATATATATATACATACATATATATATATATATATATATATATATATATATATATATATATATATATATATATATATATATATATATATACATATATATATATGTATATATATATATACATATATATATATATATATATATATATATATATATATATATATATATACATACATATATATATATATATATATATACATATATATATATATGTATATATATATATATATACATATATATATATATATATATATATATATATATATATATATATATATATATATATATATATATATATATACCTATGAACATCATATTTCCTTCTCTGTTTTGCAGAACAGATTCATATTCCAAACACAATAAACAAGATATACTAGTTTGTGTTAAATTATTTTTTGAAATAGTAACATTATTATCAGCATACCCTTGTACTTGACCAAGATCAACTATCTGACACTAGAGTTCGCAGGTGCCGTACACTACAAATCCAATGATACGTAGTGGTCGGTGCAAATTTAAGGGGAAGTACGTAAAATCGAAAGATCAGTTGCGTCGATAAACTTTTATTTTAGGGGTCGGTAAATATTATTTATTATATAAACAAGTATAGCTCGGACCTTTTAACTTGGTAGGAACTCGCGTACGATACAGATAGATATATTTGAAAATACATTACAAGTAAGAGACATTAACATCTGAAAAATATCTAGGTTTATATCATATTAAAAAGAGACACCTTTTTAACAAACATATTGATCTTCTTCGTTCCCTGTTTTACTACCTACTATTAGATGTACGTGTTAAATTGTTTTCTGCGCACTGCCAAGTTAAAAGGCCGAGCTATACATATAATATATAAATAAGTACAGTACGCTTCAAAAAGTGATCGAACCCTCTCACCAGGGGGTGCCCACACTTTTAACGCCGTACTGTACTTAATGTTGTGGTACACTGCCGTGTCAAAAGTGTGCTCCTCGGTTAAGGCGTCCGATCACTTTTGGAAGCGTACCGTATTTAATGTTGTGGTACACTGCCGTGTCAAAAGTGTGCCCCCCGGTTAAGGCGTCCGATCACTTTTGGAAGCGTACCGTCCTTATTTTGTGGACGTACAAACCTTGACATTTGACTCTAACCAGCGCTCGCTTAAATAAGTACAGTACGCTTCAAAAAGTGATCGGACATCTTGACTCAGGCGGGTGCCCACACTTTTGACAAGGCAGTGTACCACAACGTTAGGTACACTGTGGCGTCAAAAGTGCGCCCCCCGGGTGAGAGTGTTTGATCACTTCTTAAAGCGTACTGTACTTATTTATATATAATATGTACTTGCTTATATAATAAATAATATTTACCAACTCCTCAAATAAAAGTTTACCGACGCTCCTGATCTTACGATTTTACGTACTTTCCCTTAAATTAGCACCGACCACTACGGACCATTGTATTTGTGGTATACAGAACTCGCGAACTCTAGTGTCAGATAGTTGTATTTTGGTCAAGTATGAAGGTATGCTGATAAAAATGTTACTATTTCAAACTATTTTGCAATATTTCTTAGTGCATCATATGGGGGAGTGAATTATGTATACCTGGATTTTCATTTTTAGACGATTGCTTTATCAATTAGTTAAACCTTTTAAAATGACGTCATATCGATTTTAAACCCATAACTGAATATAAAATTTTTAATACGCCTTAAGAAATTCTTTCTTGATTCCACATTATGTGTTAGAAAAAGATAATATAATAATCTAATCCAACCTCTTTAAAAGAACCAATTGAAGTATGAATGATAACAAAATAAGTAATTTATTAGGATGCGACCTACGTCGTTACCTATTTTCAGTAACACGGCAGAAGAAAACGTAATTATAATGAGTTGTCTGCCAAAAGTTACTTTTAATAAGATTTTCAAATATTTTAAATATAGGTACAGTGAGACTCAACGTAATGGTAAACGTTTAATTAGATTTTGCCGTAAAAATGGTTTAAATAGTTATAAATTATAGCTCTTTAATCACTAACAAATCAACCAAATTTTTCAGTCTTACCTAAACTTTTTTATATAAACAACAACTCACTCACATTTTATTTTAAAACTGCTTATTTTTTTAGCTTATCCTACTTTTTCACTTGACCTAGTAATGTACTTCTAAATAGTTTTTGAATCATTGTATTGACTAGAATTCAACTAATTTAATGAAATTTCGAAAAGAAAATTCCGCTATTAGAACAACTGTCATAAGGAAACTTGAGTTGAGGACTATGATTGAAATTTATTTTGAGGTCACTAGAAACCAAAAAGTTGTTTAGGTGTCGTGTATTTTGTTTTTATTTGATGTGCTATATAATTTCCTACGGCGTAAGTACACATTTTAAAATTTTATAGTTTCTAAAATTATATAAAAATTTTTTATATAATATTAGTCAGGTATTTCAGAATTATGTATCAAATCAGTTTATTTATAGCGATTAGCTTCGCTCCCTAAACGAGTATAGACGTCGTTAGGAGATTTCTTTGTCCCGTTGCCACTTCCATTTAGGAGTCGGAACAGGACAAATAAATTTGCCGTTCCTACCCGTTCTGGATGCCAAGAAAAGATGTCAAATTCGGCCCAATACCACACTCATCCGATTTTATTCCAACACATTTTGAAAAAGTCAACACTTTCCATTCAAATAGGACCCTCAGAGCAGTGACCTGACCCATGGATTTCCCGCCCGAATGACATTCCTACTCCAATTTTTTATTTCAATAGAGCGGCATAGCTATGTCTTGAGACCTCTCTACAAATACTGTTACAATTTTTCTCTTCACTCATTAAGGCAGTTCTAAAGTAGCCATTTTCGTATTTCAACAGCATGTTTAATTTCTACACCTTGAGACACTTTCGCATATTGACCCATATTGACACTTTTAGAAACATTCCAATTAAGGATTATTTTCAAGGTCATAAGGCCCTGGATAATAATTTTAAACTCACGTTCACTTTTTTGGATCTCAATAATATTTGAGAAAACTTGGTCAAATCTTGGACCTCACCTATACTTCTTTTAGATCTCAACAGTATTTAAAACAAAATTTACTTAAGACTCTTCCAGCCGTATATTTTAGACGCCTTTTGGATCTGCAGAACCCTAGGAACCTAACATATACTATGTCAGTCTTTAATAATTTAGCTTTCTAACAGCGAAAAAATTTCAAAATCAATTCTATAGTACATTTTGACACTATCTGAGTACCCGGGAGCCTAAAATAACTCATAGAATAAAGCCTAGGTCAATTTAGAATAGTTTAGCTCTGTAACAGTGAAAATATTTTTAAATTCGGTTGGGTAATTTTTTTTGATATTCAGGACCCCAGGGGACCTCATAATCTCATCTAACATAATTTTGTCAGTTTGCAAAAGCGGATGTAACAGTGAAAAAATTTTAAAAATCGGTTAGGTAATTTATTTTGGATGCCCTTTGGGCCCTCAAGGTTCAAAGAACCTCATAATTTCATATAACATAGCCTATGTCCATCTAGAAGAGTCTAGATTTACAACAGTGAAAAAAATTTCAAAATCCGTCGACTAGTCTACTTTAGGCACTTTCTGGGTTCTCAAGGTTCAGGGGACTTTATATAATATAGCTACTACAGCTATATTAGAATAGCTATATAGGGTAAAGTTGCCAAATGTGTACCAGTTTCTATTTTTTTTAATACATAACCTTTATTTATCAATAAAATTAAAAAAAATAACAGTATTCCCATAAAATTTGATTATTATCAAAGATGATATAAATACCAGATAAAAAACAAAACACTGTTATATATTGGTAACTTCTTGTTTGAGATCACATCCAAAGAAGACAATAGTTTATTATTATAAGATGACATCCCATTGTATATACACCACAAATCCAATTTTACGTAGCGGTCGGTGCAAATTTAAGGGGAAGTCGTAAAATCGGAAGATCAGGGGCGTCGGTAAACTTTTGTTTTGGGGGGTTGGTAAATATTATTTATGTGAATTTATTTAAAACAATATTATCTTAAGAGACAATTGACACTTAAAATTCGGTTGTGTAGACAAAGGAAATCGAATGTTATACTAATGAATATGAGTGAAAACTTTTAGAAAACTGTCCAAAAATCAACTTCACTATCGCATTCATCAGCGTAAAAAACGCCAAATAGCGGAAGCTGACAAAAATTCTAGAATATTCTACTCGTGAATTGGCAAAGATACCAAAAAACAAACTTCACTATTGAATTTCGCACTAAAAATTAGAATAAGCAGCGCATTTTTACAAAAATTCTAGAATGTTCTATTCGCCAACTAACAAAGATATCGAAAAATCGATTGCACCATTTAATTGGTCATCGAATAAAAGACGGAATAGCACATTTTCATAAATGTTCTAGAATATTCTATTCGTCAGATAGCAAAAATTGTTTGTCAAAATCGGACATTTGGTTTACATTAGTTTAATTTCGGTTGGACAATTAAGTGGTGCAGTAGATTTTCCAATATCTTTGTTAGTTGACAAATAGAATATTCTAGAACATTTCTCAAAATATGTTATTTGGTCTCTTTTTTGGTACTCAATTCAATGGCGACGTTTGTTTTTGAATATCTTTGCTAGTTGACGAATAGAATATTCCAGAACATTTGTCAAAATGTGTAATTTGATCTCTTTTTCAATGGACAATTAAATGGTACAATTGATTTTTTAATATCTTTGCTAGTTGACAAATAGAACATTCTAGAATTTTTGTCAAACTACACTGTTTAATTTCATTTTTAATGACCAATTCAACGGTGAAGTTTGTTTTTGTATATCTCTGCTAGTTGATGACTAGAATATTCTAGAATTTTACGTTACTTATTTTACATTTGCATTTTGCATATTACGTATACAGAATATGTGCATATATATCTTCAGTGAAATTTTAAAATTTTTAAAGGCTACGAGACCCTCAGACAATATTACCTACGGCCCTGACTCGGGCTTGGTACATAAATTTTCACCAACACAGACAAACAACAACATATCTGTGAGAGGGGAACCCCACTAAATCGCTGACGTCACTACGTAAAATCGGAGTACGTACCATTGGATGGCCACTGTACGTATACTCGTTCACGTACACAATAGTTTATATACCGTTTATACACCAACACATTCACACATAAAAATATCAAACATGTTCTCTAACAGTGTTGCCAGAAAAATTTTAACAAAACCCGCCGATGAGAGGCGTTTGAGTAGTCCAAAAGTAGCCCATTCCGGAGCAAAGTGCCTTATATATTTTTAGCGAATTTCGAAAACTCGAAATTCAGCTATTACAGTAGGTCTCATGACGCAATCTGAGTCCGGGACTATGGCAGAAATCTGTTTTGAGGTCCCTAGAATACGAAAATGATATTCACTAAAATTTATATATATATATATATATATATATATATATATATATATATATATATATATATATATATATTTATGTGTTCCCACGATAACTCTCGAACGAAACGTCTAACGCTTATGAAATTTTGTTTGCGGACTGGATTCTGAATTGGCTTGGCTAAGTTCGTTAGCCAGACACGTCGGATGCCCAGAAGTAGGTTTTCTGGCCATTTTTTATCATTCGATCCTATCATAAGATAGTTCGATTTTTACATCGTTGAAAAGGAAAAAAAAAATTATGAAGAAAATGTTCTTATAATTTTCTTTCTATGTTAAGTAGTTTTCGAGAAAATCGTAATTTTCACTATTGGCTTATTTTGCTCTCTTTGTCATTGTAATAAGTAATTTATATTTCTATCTCAGTTCTTTATGAAGTATAAAAATATTTCACTTTTTTATTAAAGAATTTTGTGAGAACAAGTGAAGATATTCACATACATGTGTTATAAGACACATACATGTATAGAGTTTTGTTTCTCATTTATTGCATTATAATTAGCATGGTTCTATCTCATGTTAAAAAATGTAAATTAAACAGATCTTCTAAGCTAATGTAATGAAGAATTTTTTTTTTTTTTTTATTGAATTTTTCAGTAAACAAGAAATTGAAGATTATGTTATGATATAATATTATTAAATATATGAAACAAAACAAAATATGTATAATGTACATATGTATGCACGGAAAAATATTTTGAATCGATTTCGAATATTTTTTCACTAATAATTAATAATGTTAAAAAATTAAACCATTTCAAATGGATTTAAGGTATTTTATGTGAGGTCAGGGTTTTCGGGACCTAAAAATGCCAGAAATTAATTAACCAATCGATTTTAAAAATTTTTTCACAGTTAGTAAGTTAAAGTATTTGAATTAATTAATTAAATGATGTCCGCAAGAAGCTTACGGACTGCCATAAGTTATATGAGATCCTCAGAACCCTTTTCTTACTGTTAGAGTACTAGACTTGTATGAGTTTCGCCAGGATTTACTGATCCCATAATTGTAAAAAATAAACTAAACGACCAATTTTAAAAAAATCTTCACTGTTACAGAGCTAAACTGTTTTAGATAGATTTAGAATACATTATGTAAGGTCTGCCAGGGTCCATGGGATCCAAAAGTGTCAAAAATAAACTAACCGACCGATTTTGAAAATTTTTTCACTGTTACAGAGCTAAACTATTTTAGATAAATATAGATTACGTTATGTAAGGTCTGCCAGGGTCCATGGGATCCAAAAGTGTCAAAAATAAAATAACCGACCGATTTTGAAAATTTTTTCACTGTTGGGGAGCTAAGCTATTTTAGATACATATAGATTACGTTATGTAAGGTCTGACAGTGTCAGTAGGACCTAAAAGTGTCAAAAATAAAATAACTGAACGATTTTGAAACTTTTTTACTATTACCGAGGTAAACTATTTTAGATAGGTACAGGTTGTGTTATCTGAGATCCACAACTGTCCTGCGGATGCAAATGCGGCGTAGAATGCTACACAACGGGTTTTGAATATATATATATATATATATATATATATATATATATATATATATATATATATATATATATATATATATATATATATATATTACATAAAGTCCGCCTAGAATATACGGTCGAGCTGATTTTTTAATGAGATCCACCGGGATCTTGCAGATCCGAAAACGCCAGTAATAAGCTATCGAACCGATGCTAAAAAATTTCTCAGTGCTAGAGAACTAAATTATTTTAGATGGATACAACTATGCTGCACAAAATTCGTTCGGGTTCTTGGGTCCCCAAAAATACCAAAACTAATTACCCAGCCGATTTTAAAAATTCTTTTACTCTTAGAAAGCTAAACTATTTTAAATAGGTACAGGTCTTAGATGGGATCCGCCAGTGCCCAAGATTTGGAAATTCGCTATGTTATGCAGATGCTGCGACAGGGGTAATTTAATTTTATTTTCGATGAAATTACAAGAGTTTTAATGACGTTTAATAAAACTTTATATTAATAATGATTGTTTAAGAAAAATTTATTTTTTATTAATTAAATTTAATAACCTTAGAATCATACGTTGGTCTACGAGTCAAGTTAATCATATATCGGCGTCATTTTGACGAATGGACTTTTTATGGGGAGTTTTAGAGTTTATTTGCAGATTTTATAGATTCCAAGATTTGGACTAAACCAACATACTAACATAGAAAGTTAAATAAAAGCTTTTAAAAAGCGGAAATTTTTCAATTTTTCTTCTTTTTTTTTTTAAATTTTTGTGCAGCACTTGCTGAGTGAATTTAGGTATAGGGATTGGTTCACAAAAAAGAAAGCTGATGCAATTCCAGTCAGAATGGTGACCGATAAAAATATTTTCGATAAAAACTGGCTGAGATACAGTCGTTCAAAATTACCTACTTTTAGCGAATTTCCAAAACTGGAAATTCAGCTCTATTACAGCAGGTGTCATGTTGCGACCTAAGCCCGGGACCATAACAGAAATATGTTTTGAGGTCCCTAGAATACGAAAATGATATTCACTAAAATTTATATATATATATATATATATATATATATATATATATATATATATATATATATATATATATATATATATATATATATATATATATATATATATATATATATATATATATATATATATATATATATATATATATATAAGTTTTAGTGAATATCATTTTCGTATTCTAGGGACCTCAAAACACATTTCTGTTATGGTCCCGGGCTTAGGTCGTGTCATCACACCTGCTGTAAAAGCTGAATTTCCAGTTTTGGAAATTCGCTAAAATCACAAGAAAGTCGATAGTTATATTTTTTTTTACCATACTTAATCGTAATAGGATTTATTTCTAACACTATCAATACTTCAACAGATATCTTAATCTTAATAATATTATAAATGTGAAAGTTTGGATGTTTGGATGTTTGGATGTTTGTTGCTCAGGCTGAACGAATTTTGATAAAATTTTACGTACAAACTTCTTATACACTGACTTAACACATAGGCTAAATTTTATCCCGATTTCATGTTCCTGGGGGATACAAAACCAATTAATCAGTCCCGCTCAAATAACGAACCGAATCCGACGGAATTTGATTTACAGGCAATATTTATCCTGAATTAACACATAGAATAATCTTATCACGATTCAAGGCTCCTGTGGGATACAAAACCAGTTACTTAACCACAGCAAAATGACTGAACTGAATTCGATGAAATTGGTATATAGAAACAATTTACTATGGATACATACAGGAGTAATTTTAATAACACATAGGATAATTTTATCCCGTTTTATGTTCCTGAGGGATAAAAATTCAGTTAATCAATCCCGCTCAAATAACTGAACCGAATCCGATGGAATTTGATGTACAGGCAATATTTTTCCTGAATTAACACATAGAATAATCTTATCCCGATTCAGGATTCCTGTGGGATACAAAATCAGTTACTTAACCACAGCAAAATGACTGAACTGAATTCGGTGAAATTGGTATATAAAAACTATTTACTATGAATACACACTGGAATTATTTTAATAACACATAGGATAGTTTTATCCCAATTGAATGTTCCTGGGGGATACAATCCCAATTACTCAGTCACGTATTGCTAAAACCGAATTTGATAAAATTTTGTACACAGACACTATTTATGCTGAGTTAACACAGAGAATAACGTTATCCCGATTGTAAGTTCCCGTGGGACACTAAATTAGTTATTCCATTACACTAAAATGACTGAACTAAATGTGATGAAACTTTGTATACAAACGCTATTTACCTTGAATATGCACCTAGGATGATTTTGTTTCGATAGGAGGTTTCTATGGGATACAAAACCAATCATTCAATCACGACAAAATCACTGAAACGATTTCGATGGAATTTGGTACAGAGATATTAACTCTCAATTAATACAGAATCATTTATTACTGATTAGAGATAGAAATCGGACTGAGAGTTTTAAGGGTCCTCTCGAGTCTTACCGGCGGGAACGGGAACGCGCAGATGTGGAAATTTTTTGACGAGAATTGAAACGGGCGGGAGTGGATAAATATGCTGGGAATGTTACATTTTTATTTTCGTTATTTAAAATTAAAAATTTTTTTGATAAAGCGGGACCGGAAATAAAGATAACGGGTTCGGGACTAATTTGAAGGAAACGTGCAGAAGTGACAATTTTTCTATGGAAATGGGAGTGAACGGGAGCGATGGGTATAAAACAGGTTCACCGGGAACGGGACTAATTTGAGGGAAACGGGCAGAAGTGACAATTTTCTATTGAAATGGGATTTAACGGGAGCGATGGGTATAAAACGGGTTCTATCGGGAACGGGACTAATTTGAAGGAAACGGGCAGAAGTGACAATTTTTCGACGGGAATGGGAGTGAACGGGAGCGATGGGTATAATCGTGAGTGGGCGAGAACGGGTTAAGAAAATCACTCCCGTGAGTATCTCTATTACTGACTGAAGATTCATGTGGAATAAATTACTTAGTTACACTCAATTTATTAAATATAAGGTTTTATTATAATTGAATTTATGGAGATGTAAATATAAATTAGGTCAGTTATTTAAATCAGATGCATAGCAATAAACATTTTATTATCTACTCATTTTAAAATTTTGGAGAATAATGTAAATGATTTTTTTTTTATACTTGATACTTGAACTTATGTTTAAAATTATTTCTTTCCGTAATAATCCCTTATTTGGGTATAGAAAATACTATCTATTGTAGGACATGTGATTAACAGTTTTAAAATAAGATGGATTTTCAAAATACGAATGTCATACATAAGCCAATAAAAATAAAACATAAGAGACATTTGCATAAGTGTGATAAAAGTAAGCAATGGATTTTTGAAGTTATAAAATTTAAGTATACGCCCATTTAATGATTTATTTATGTATTACCTTACACCGAGAGTATTGCAATAAAATGTTAGGTATAAAATTTTTTTCATAGCCTTATTATAGGAATCCATAATTAAATCAAAATCAAATCGCTGAAACGGCTGGACCGATTTTGATAAAATTTTATATACACACTCTTTATACACTGAATTAACATATGAGCTAAATTTTATCCCAGTTGTAAGTTCCTCAGGGATAGAAAATTTTTCAAACACGCCCCACAAAATTAAACTTAAGTCGATGAAATCTGATACACAGGCACTATTTACCCTGAGTTAACACATAAGATAATCTTATCCCGATTAAAGGTTCCTGTGGGATGACTGAACCGAATTTGATAAAATTTAATATACAGATACTATTTACTATGAACACATATAGTAATAATTTTTAAATAGTTTTAGTCGGGATAGTTTTATCCCGATTGAAGGTTCCCGGGAGAAGAAGGGGGATACAAAACGAGGGAGGGGATCGAATTCAATGCGGGCGAAGCCGCGGGTCAAAGCTAGTCTAATAATAAAAATATACGTAAAATATTTTTAACACGTCTTAATTAATTAGTTAGATTAATTGTTTATTTTTATTCATAGATTTATATATTATGTAGTTACATATTTCCATATAAATATAACACTGCTTGCAATACGCACACACGTACCTATATTAGTTTGAATGTAGGATATTTTTTTGTAAACAAATAAGATATGAATACGGCGACTACGACTATGCACTTTCGCAGATTGTCCCCCCCCGCCCACTTAGAACCGTTCATGGGACAATCTCCGAAAGTCGACAGTATAAGGGAGATACAACTTTGTAAAAGGGTGAAACAAAATCAATTATTTCTTAAATATTTTCCAAACGCTTTTGAATAACGGATTGATATTTCAGGGGCACTTATTTTGCGTTAGAATGATTAAATTTATGTCAACACTTATTCCACCACTCATGACTAAGGGGTGGTTTTGGGTGGTAGGTGTTAGTTATCACGTCTTTTCTTTTTTAATCTGCAATTATTTAAACAAAATTCCTGATAATATAATTCCTCAGACAATTTCACGCAAAAAGGTATACTTGTTACATTTCGATAAATATTACCGTTTTCGAGTAATTTAAAGTAGAAGTATCTATTTCCAAATTATCCCCTAATCATAAGTGATCGAATAATCGATACCATAAATTAAATTATCTTAATGTTCACACGCGCCCCTAGAATATGAATCCAGTAATCAAAAGCGCCTAAAAAATTAAAAAAAAAAAAGTTATTTTCTTTCCACCCGTCTACATTTTACGCCTCTGCTTTATCTTCATTATTATTGAGTTTTGGAAAAAATTGTAGATGAAAAGGTACCATTATTTTTGAACATATTATCAGCTTCAGCAATTACGGTACATAATTCTAGACCACCTTGTATGTATGTATATACATATATATATATATATATATATATATATATATATATATATATATATATATATATATATATAAATTTTAATGAATATCATTATCGTATTCTAGGGACTTCAAAGCATTTCTTCCATAGTCCCAGGTGCGTTCGCGTTCCGGGCTCAGATTGCGTCATGAGACTTACTGTAATAGCTGAATTTGGAGTTTTTGAAATTCGCTAATAACAAAAAGGAAAAAGAAAGATAACTGGTTCTGCCACGTTTGCAAGAAATGTGAAATACGTCATATGAGACAATGTATAAAGTGTATAAAGTAAGTGTATGGCTAAAAAATTAATTAAATTTTTTTCGAAAAAGAAATTATATATTTTATTTCTTTTTTATATAGAGTTTAGAGTATTAAAGCTAAAATCCCTTAATTAATTTAAAAAGAAACTAATAAATGGGTTATCTCAGGCAGTTGCAATAGGTGGGCCTTATATTTTCTACATCAGTCGGAAATAGGGTCCAATTACAGAATCTTTTTCGCATCAAATTTTCTACTTACATAATTACAAATTTGTAATTTTTTTTAGAATTTTTGTCAAAAAACAAATAAATTATTATAACTAAGCACTATATATTTTTGATGTTTTATAAAATATATAAATAATAGGCATATTTTACTTAGGTCGGCCTTAAATACCTTAGGTACCTTACATCTAAGTCTGCGGACTTTACCTCTTAGTAAAAGGACATTCTGTTAAACCAAATTGCAATCTCAAAATTCTTTATTTTTGCGAAAAGGGACAAAAATTAAATACATTGAAAGCTTTGGAAATAAATTAATTAACCCTAGAATCATAGGTACTCGTCAAAACGACGAACGAACTTCTCTACCTGCTCCAATAATGTGACTTGTCGGTACCTGCTCGCTGTGAAACTTCTGTTATCTAATTTATTTGTTATTATAACACATAAGATATATAAATTTTATTTATAGCTATTTTCGTTTTTTTTTATACTGAAATAGTGTGCGTCAAAAGGACGACGATGTATGATTAACCTATATTTTTTTTAAAGATTTTGTACTCCACATGTAAAAGTTTTCCTAATTTTTCTAAAATTTATTAAAGATATACATGTTATAATTAATTTATTCAATGATTATGATAATGTGAAAGATGATTACAGCTGTTTGACTTATAAAGACGACATAATACTGAGGTTTGAATATATTGAATCGAAAACTAAAGAATGCGTTTCGAATGACTTAATAAAAGATTAGCAATTTATTTTGTGGAAAATATTTTAATTTTTATTATTTTTTGAGATCTTATTCGAAAAATTACTAACAAATTTTAGAAAATTTACAAATGTGCCTAATGAGGAAATAACTACATATCTATAGGAATATTTATGACTGAGAAATTTCACATTCTGTAAAGTCACACATGTCCACTGATTCATAATAGTTCATAAATTAATTATTACAATTGATGTATTTATATATTTTTTAATTTTTATAATGAAAATATGCTTTGATAAAAAGATTAAAAAAAATTAATAAATATTTACATTAAGAAATTTTTCCAAATCCAATTTTTTTAAACATTTTGTTCGCTTTTCTAGTATTGTTATGTAAAAAAAATGTTTTTTGCAAATAAACTCTAAAACTCCCCGTAAAAAGTTCATTCGTCGAAACGACGCCGATGTATGATTAACTTAACTCGTAGACCAACGTATGATTCTAGGGTTAATCGTAATCTTTTTGAATGACCAAACTGACTTAAATCTATTATTTTTTTCAAATTATGCCCTTGTTACGCAATACCCCTTCGTTTAGGATATTTTCTTAAATATAAGCACAAAATCTTTAATTTTTAACCTTTTAATTGTTTTATATAACACTACTTATATTTAATCTATTTATTTTATTACTTTTAATATTTATTTATATAAACAGTTTAGGTATTCATTTTAATTTTACAATGTTTTGTTGTTCAATTTGACCGCCCACTGTTATTGTCAATTAACAAACTTGTATAAATCCTGTTTTGATGGTTGGTTACCTTATTTCCTGTACACTTGCATTTTGCTTACTCATTCTTCTGAGTTTTTCCCATTTCTCAGTTGTCTTAATTTACAAATATTCTTACTTAAAATTGATTTTTAGTTCAGTTCAAATCTACCTGATTATGATTAAAGCAATCGAAACAGCTTGTAAAAATATATTTCAAATTGGAGGGAAAACCGACATATTAAAAATTTCACCATAAGTATAGTATTAGCTTTATGCCTTTATACAAGTTTATATGAATAATTATGTTATAATTCTACCTTTTCGAAAACCTGATTATATAGAAGTAAAATACTGGTTTCAAATCATTCACTGCCGCGCCGGCCGATTAAATATTTTTTAGGATTATGTTGTAGTATTTGTTCAAGCAATAACATTTCAAGTACACACATGTAGAAAACTTTCCAGAATAAATTAGTATCTAAATACTTATTTTTAAATTCCATTTTTTTCCGACATTATTTATTTAAAAGAAATTAATATAAGTACCTACATACCTAAAATCAGGTATTAAACGATGTTATAAATTTTGTTACGATGGTTAAATTTTATTTACTGCCTTTGAATAATTTTGATGCTCTTAGGTTTTCCAGCGAAATTTTGCAACATACTGATCATAATTATAACCATTTTAGGGGGACCACTAGTGTGACCGTCTGAAAAAAGGTGTTTTTTGTAAATTTTTTTAAAGAAAACTACTGTGTGAAATTTTTTAATATTTTAAGGATATATTCGTTGATATATAATAAATTCATGATAAAATTTTTGAACCAAAAAATTGAAAATTCAATGAGTTATTCGCGATCTCGCAAGGCTCCAAAAAAAAATTTCCCCCACTGCTGCAGTGATAGCAACTTTCATAGTGCCTAAAATCAAAAAAACCCAAAAGCCTATTAAACTAGAAGGTAGTGCCTGTGCCATGAACCACAATCGAAAAAAGTTAAAATTTAACAAAATGGCGGAGTTTTTTAAAAAAAATTTCAAAGTTTGCGCGAAAATTTGATGATTTTTGGGCTGCAAAAATTACATTTTTTATTCGATCGGAAAACTGGAGGTTTATGGCACGAAGAATATATATATATATATATATATATATATATATATATATATATATATATATATATATATATATATATATATATATATATATATAAAAGAAGCTGCAATAAGAATCAAATCGATCGGATAATTTGTCTTCGAGTTATAACTGCAGCAAATTGGAAAAATAATTTTTTGCTTTTCTTTACCTTTTAGTTTTAATCACTGAAAATTTTTACTAAAATTATTTACGATGTACTCACTATAACGGTCATAGTAAAACTAGATGAGCCGTTTAAATGTGCCAGGGTCTAGCTTCTCTACAACATATGACTGGCAGCCACGTCTAGAAAGTCGCGAACTATCAACCTTCATACATTTCTCGATACCTCAAAGTTAGCAATGAAAATCAGAATACGCTTTCCGGATGGCTGTAACTCAAAAACTATTTGAGATATGCACTTGAAATTTTAGTATATTATTTTTGAAGGTATATACTATCGAAACATGCAAAAAAATTTTTCCATTTTTTTCAAAATATCACACTAGTAGTCCCCCTTATTTTTTTTTTTTTTTTTTGCTTCTAGGGTGGAAGCAGCTGCTCATGTCTTGAATACAAATAATGATTAGATCATGGAAAAGGCAAATCAGACGTCGAGAACTCGTGTGTTCGTAGGATAACTCTCAAACGAAACATCAAATTTTTACAAAATTTGGTGAAAATGTTGGAAATCCCAAAAAATTCGTCAGCTAGACACGCCTAATCTTAAGACCTCAAAAAATGAGTGTTTTTGCAAAAATTTGTCAATATGTAAAAATTTCCGAACTTTTTTTACAGAATGGCAAAGCGCGAAAAAAACCACATAAGATCCAAATTTTATAAAAAATTGTAAATAAATTTTCCTTATCTATATATATATATATATATATATATATATATATATATATATATATATATATATATATATATATATAAAAATCTCATGTCATAATGTTTGGCGACGATAAACTCCGAAACTACTGAACCGATTTTGATCAAATTTGGTAACTCTCTATAATTTAGTCCAACTTAAAATATAAGATAGTTTTTATCTCAATTATTTGCCTTAATAGTTCTTTTTTGCAAATTAAATGTTTTAATAACAATACAGCGTGAGTTTTTCGAGAGTTGCCATTTTGATTACAGCCAAACCGTTGATTTAAACGAAAAATTGTTCAAATAAGAGTTGTAGATATCGACGGGGGCAACCGATTGTTATAGGAGCTTTATACCTCTTATGGTTATCGAGTTATGATACAAACTTATAGAATTTTAAATGAGACTATATGTTAATTTTTCCATAAAACTGATCTAATGCATTAATTAGAAATATAAATGAAGAAAAAATTTTTTTACCAAAGTTTATTTTTTGAATTTTTCTTTAATTTATCAATTAGGCGGTAGGAATATGCATATGTATTTGAGGCTATTTTAATCGACAGGATTTCAGACGGCTAATATTTCTATTACATCCAAGAAAAGAATCTCATTTAATATCATTCTCTGTAATATATTATATAAATTTATTTGAAAAAATACGAACATGTGTAATAAATAATAAGGAAATAGTTTTTACAAATTTGCGCTGAATAATTTTTATCAAGTTCTAATGGGCCCTACTGATAGGGTTAAAATAAAATTTATTTGTAATTCAGTTTTGATCAAATTATTTAACAAACAGATGTTAACAAAAATATTAAAATAGGAATTTCCAATTCTTTATCCATTAGCTAGAAACATTTAGAGGTATACGTTTGTGGTAATACCTAATAATATCTTAAAATAAAAATAGGTACCTATTAAAATTTTTGTAAATAAAGGAGCCATAAATTGAAACTAAGAGTTATTTTAAAATATTTTGTAAAATTTTAATACTTTCAAACGTAATCAAAATATGATTTTAAATCTGCTAACCCCTTTTCTATTGTGATCCAGGTAGGTATTAAGCAATAAAATTAATACACGTGTTTCCTCATTGTATTTATGATTACACAGACAAATTTTCGGATAAATACCGGTGCCAAATTGCATAACATTTTATTATCAATATAACATTCAGTGCAAACGGTCTTTCGTTTTGTCAAAGTTAAAATTTGACAAAATGCCATCAAAAATACAAGAGACAGTAGTGTTGACGCCAGAAGATTTATCGATGATGCGACGTCAAATTGACGATTATTTCGACCGGCAAATACAAAATGGGACCGTTCGAACACGGAAACGTTTAAATTTTCGTACATCAACGCCTCAATTAAAACCGCCAGCTGCCCGAAAATCTGTTATTGGACAATCAATTTATGTGGAACCCAATCAACGAGAAATGGCCGATCGTGTACACGTAGAATTGACACAGAGGATTGCGAAAATGCGATTATTTAGCGAAACAACAACAGCCGAAGAAAAATTATCAACTGATGAAGTGATACCACGAAAAAAGAAACGGATGGCAGTCAGCGAATCTAAGATAGAAAATCATTACGATGTTCCACGAACACCACCAGTTCCAGTTGCGTCGTTCAGATCGCCCAGTTTTCAAGAACAATTGGAAGCAACTTATTGTGAATATTTAGCGAATATGTCCGATCCAAAAATTGTGGAAAATGGTGTGTATCAAAATATTTTAAAATATGAAAATCGTGATTATTGTAGTGTACCAAATTTACGTGATAATATTAAAACGAAAAATTTTTGTCAGTATTGGATCAAACAGCTGCGTAAAGTAATTTATAGAGAACACAAAAATAATTAATTTTTTTAGAAAATTATAATTTGTAACAGTTAATAAAAAACTGTTGATAACTAGGATTGTTTTATATTGTAAATTTGACGAAAATGATTAAGATTTAAATTTTAATAATTGTAATTGTAAAAAATTTTAAAAAATTTGTAATTTTTCATTATAAAATGTTGTGAAAATATTTGACAATTAATAAAATATTTAATTTGAAATAAATAGCTGGTCTTGTAATTTCGTTTCTACTCTCTTATTTGTTGATTTTGTTTGTGATAAGCAAAAAAACTATTTTATTTATTTATTTATTTTTATCCTTTCGAGTTCTTTAATGTTTATACTTTTCAAATAATTAGACGCTTCTAGAGTAAAATTATAAGTAGACTATAAAGTCCAGGAAAAAAATATTAACTTTAAAGCAGTATTCCTATGTGACAATTTAAAATTTTCAAATTTTTTCCTTTTTTACGAAGTTATAGCCATAATATAGTGTTAGCCCTCCAAGAAAATTATGCTTTCGAATGAACGGAAGTGTTATTTTATGAATCAGCTGTAGTATCAGGGAACGGAGTACACTGATCCCTAATAGTGCTGGAGATATTTTTGTTTTTTGGGCTGGGCGGCGGTCAAAAATTTTATTGTTTTGTGGAAAATATATACATCTATTCTGAATATTACCAATCTTAAAAAATACAGTCCAATTTAAAAAATAAAAGTTTTAGATATTTAGAGTCGATCTTGATTCACTAAATGCCTGCATTTTTCACAAGCAATATAACTATGTATATATCATGCGCGTATAAAAACTTCGGATTCGAGCTCTGTGCAACGAACAAAGAGAACTTATAAGAAAGTAGTGCGTTAAATAATGATAGGTATATTTACAATATTAACCCTAGAATCATACGTTGGTCTACGAGAAACGTTAATCATACATCGACGTCGTTTTGACGGATGGACTTTTTATGGAGAGTTTTAGAGTTTATTTGCAAAAAACATTTTTTTTTTACATAACAATACTACAAAAGCGAACAAAATATTTAAAAAAATTGGATTTTTTAATGTAAATATTTATTAATTTTTTTAATCTTTTTATCAAAGCATATTTTCATTATAAAAATTAAAAAATAGATAAATACATCAATTGTATCATAAAACATGTATTTCAAATAATTAATTTATGAACTATTATGAGTCAGTGGACATGTGTGACTTTACAGAATGTGAAATTTCTCAGTCATAAATATTCCTATAGATATGTAGTTATTTCCCCATTAGGCACATTTGTAAATTTTCTAAAATTTGTTAGTAATTTTTCGAATAAGATTTAAAAAAATAATAAAAATTAAAATATTTTCCACAAAATAAATTGTTAATCTTTTATTAAGTCACTCGAAACGCATTCTTTAGTTTTCGATTCAATATAAGTATTAAAACTTCAGTATTATGTCGTCTCTATAAGTCAAACAGCTGTAATCATCTTTCACATTATCATAATCATTGAATAAATTAATTATAACATGTATATCTTTAATAAATTTTAGAAAAATTAGGAAAACTTGTATATGTGAAGTACAAAATCTTTAAAAAAAAACATTGCGTAATCATACATCGACGTCCTTTTGACGGACACTATTTCAATACAAACAAAACGACAATGACTATAAACAAAATAAATACGTCTTATGTGTTATAACAACAAATAAATTAGATAACACAAATCTCACAGCAAGCAGGTACCGACAAGTTGTAGTATTGAAGCAGGTAGAGAAGTTCGTCGTTTTGACGTGTACGTATGATTCTAGGGTTAAAATATGGTTAAAATAGTAAACAAAACAACACTTGCCCAGTAAGTATATATTATGTATCATTATTTAACACACTACTTTCTTATGTGTATGATGTTCTTTGTTCGTTGCACATTAATCCCCATCAGTACGAAATGCTAGAATAATTCAAACTGTATACATATTATTGTATATATTTTCTTTCTCCTTTATCGCTAGATATACTAATAATACTCTCCTTATTCTTATCATTTTTACAGTTGACTTGGCAGACATACCTAGCCAAGTAGAATAATATATAAATTTTTCAAATACATCTACATACTACATTGGTTACAATGTATAGTAATGAATTCGTATTTATACGGAGGCACTTACGTTAGGGACATGTTCTACCAATTCTAAAATGAATTTTATGTTAGGTGAAAAGCAGTGAAAAAAAAACATTGTGATAATGCAACCGTAAATTTTTCACTCCATAAAATGTAGGTAGGAACGAATAAAAAGGGTTACAAGTCTATCAAAATTTCATAAATAACTCCTTTAAATTATAGTTGTTTTTTAATAAATTTGTAAAACGCTATGGGTATAAGTACAATTTATGAATTTTCTTTTACTTTTCCGTACATACAGGCGAAGTTGTGGTTATAAAAAGAGAAAGTATGATAAATAGACCAGTTTTAGCATATAGGTACGGTTTTCATTGGATGTTGACGTTTTGGGACCCAAGAAGCACAGAAAATTAAAAATTTGTTTGAGGACATTCCGGACCAGAACTAATTACATTGTAATTTTATACGAGTGTACATTTCTCTTTGTACGCGTTTTAACATTTACTGATCCCTAATACACTCAGGAAAGAGTTATATACCGAGGGCCGTAACTAGGTCTTCAAAGACCCCGGAGCAGAAAGTACATTCGGGGCCCTTACGCCGCCTGGGCAAAATCAAAACATTGCTCGTCAGTTGTCTGCTCGTTTTCTGCCCTAATTTTACAGAAATACCGCCCTTAAAATTTTTCAAGAAATTAAAAATTTTAAATTTCTTGTATTCTCTTAGGGGTCTCCTTTGGTTGGGGGCTCCCGGGCTATGCCCCGGCCTTCCCAGCCTAGTTACGGCCCTCTGTATACCCTTCATTGTATTTAATAATATCAGATGATGCAACGTTAAAATAATGTCATTAATCATTATATACGTTACACCGTGCCGCATTGCTATTCCTTCAAAAAAAAAAAAGAAAAAAGCAAACATTTTATTTATTATTTTGTCTATTTGATAGTCACTAGCGATATGCCACATGTATGTATAATATATGTAGGCTAGGTATATACCGCTAGATGTGTATAAAGTTATGTAATACGTTTAGGACACGATTCTCTCTCACTGCTGTAACAGTCAGGCCATGCAGGCGGCAATATGTAGTTATTCGACAATAAAAATAAATATTTATTCGCTCTTTTAGAGTGATCTTGACCTTCAACAGATCCATGGATGACCTTTCAATGAATGTTACATTTTTATATAAATTTTATCGTGGACAAAAAAGACTATTAAGCTGAGCGTTCACTAGGTCGGCAATGTGGTGCGATTTTTCTCTCTCAAAAAAAATATATATCTAGATAAATGCAAGTCCGTTCACTAGATCGACAGAGTAGCGCGGCTCGGCACAACGCGACGCTGAAGATCTCTTAAGACTTCCTGAGGTCGAAGTTGTGCTAAATGGCGCCTTCCTGAGCTAGCTGTGCTAGCTCTTCCGATCTAGTGAACGGTAGAGCAGTCGGTGGATATCAAGTTCGGCCAATATCGATGGCTCTCGGAGTCTGTTCCTGTTTTATTTTCACTTCTTTTTTCTATTTTAACAATTTCGAAACCAGCGTTGTTCTTGAGCAACGTCAACTTCCACAATACATCTTACAAGGAAAGGGCAAGAAGTCGAAAATTCAAAAAAATCTGAAACTTTGTCAGTATGTAGAGACTGGCTAGCTAATAACATAAAAAACATCAGTTGCTGCTAAAAAACGTTTTTAAGGGGTGAAACATCCCCTCAAAGTTGGAACTCAAAAATTTAAAAATCGATGAAATTTTGTTTATACGTACCTTAAAAAGTTCTAGTAACAAATATAACATTATTTTTTGCATCTACAAATTTTTAGGGGTTGAAACCACCCCTTCATATATGTACTTAAAAATTTAAAAATTGATAATATTTCGTTTATAGATCCTATACAGAGCTCTAATAATAAATATAACATTATTTTTTGCATCTACAAATTTTTAGGGGTTGAAACCACCCCTTCATATGTGTGCATAAAATTTAAAAATTGATGATATTTCATTTATAGATACTATACAGGGCTCTAATAATAAATATAACATCATTTTTTGCATGTACAAATTTTTAGGGGTTGAAACCACCCCTTCATATGTGTACTTAAAAGTTTAAAAATTGAGGATATTTTGTTTTTACACTTTATACGAAATTCTAATAATAAATATGAAATCACCCCTTAAAGTGTGTGTTTAGAAAATTTAAAATTGACGCAATTTTATTTATATATATCTACTATAAAGAATTTTAGTAATAAATATAATATTATTTTTTATACCTTCACATTTTTAAGGGGGTGCAAACACCCCTTCAGCTGTCGAAAGTTTAAAAATTTCGAGATTTTATTCACATAATATCATGACATAAAAATGGATTCATATTTTTTTTTGCTTCCATACATTTATAGTGGTTAGATATCCTTTCCAAAGTGGAAATTAGAAGCAAAAATTGACAAAATTTTGTTTACATGTAGGTACTACACTGTAGTCTAACATACACTACTTCAAAGCTATCTGTATTGCTACTTTTACACATTATTATTATATTTATTGTAAAATTGTTGTGTTTGTTGTAATATGTAAACAAAATTTTGTCAGTGTTGAAATTTTTAGTTTACAATTTCGAAGGGGTGTTTCACTCCCTAGAATTGTGTGAAAGAATATATTTATCGTTAAGTCTCTATGTAATATTGTAATATATGTAAACACAATATCGCCAATTTTCAAATTTTTAGGCACGCACTTGAAGAGGTGGTTTGAAAATTTGTGGATGCAAACAATAATGTTATATTTATTACTAGAATTCTGTATAGTATGTAAGCAAAATGTCATAAATTTATAAATTTTTAAGTACACATATTAAGGGGTAGTTTCAACCCCTAAAAATTTATAGATGCAAAAAATAATGTTATACTTACTACTAGAGCGCTATATAGTATATATAAACAAAATATTATCAATTTATAAATTTTTAAGTACACGTTTGAAGGGGTGGGGTCAACCCTTAAAAATTTGTAGATACAAAAAATAATGTTATATTTATTATTAGAGTTCTTTGTAGCATATTATATAAACAAAATATCACCAACTTTTAAATTTTTAAGTACACAGTTGAGGGGTGGTTTCAACCCTTAAAAATGTGTAAATGCAAAAAATAATGTTATATTTGTTACTAGAACTTTTTAAGGTACCTATAAACAAAATTTCATCGATTTTTAAATTTTTGAGTTCCAACTTTGAGGGGATGTTTCACCCCTTAAAAACGTTTTTTAGCAGCAACTGATATTTTTTATGTTATTAGATAGCCACCCTCTATACACTGACAAAGTTTCAGGTTTTTTTGAATTTTCGACTTCTTGCCCTTTCCTTGTTAGTAAATATAAAATCGACATTTGCCCTTTAGCCCAGGGGTTTTTAGCAACAACATTGATTTTAGTTTCATATTCTACCGGAAAATGGTGACAGGTGTCTTTCAAATGTTTAAAAACAAGCTGTTTTAGCGGGAAGGTTAGACCGTAAAGACCCAACGCTGTGCCTGGGTAACAATTTATCATGAATTGTTATTTAATTAATTATAAATTAATTAATGTACCCTTTTTGTAGAAAGGATACCCCCTTTATCCCTTTACCCCCCCCTTTATCCTTTTTGTAAAAATGGACAATTTATATCGAAAAAAATCAATAAGTTAATTTTCAAGTATTGTTTTCATAATCTGAGACTGAAAGGGTTAAGATAAATACAATTATGGTTTAAAAAACGGATATACCTACTTCCGTTAAGGTAGGTAGTAATTTCAGTTATATATTTTATTTGTCTTTCTTATCAATTAAAATTAACAGTAAATATGTAGGAATATTCCTTAATGTATAAATAAGTACCTATATATTATTTTAAACGATATAGTTTAGATCAAAACTTCAAAACAATGAAAGCATTCCATTTCTGGTTTTTAATAATTACTTTTGACTAAAATTGCATATTTTTTATTATTGGTAAGACAAAAGCGTATTAATTGATAAAAAACATAAATTATTGAAATTTTATTTTAAAAATTGGAGTTAAATAATTTCACATTAGAATTTGATTGTTTGACTGTTAATTACTGCAAGTTAACAAAAATGGCAATTATATTATAGTAATCAAAACTGTTATCAAAACATTTTAAATTTTACTAATAAAACATGAATTATTAAGTGATAAATAATTAAATCAACCTTAATTACTAATTATTATTATGAACTAGAAAACAACTAAAAATAATATGCGCTCTGTGCAATACTGTGCCGTACGGAGCTACAAAGTGGACAAACATTTTATAGAAATTTCCGCTGCGGGCCCCGCCGCACCGCGCTGTCGACCTAGTGGACATTCAGCTTTAAACTGTAAAACGAGTATGAATGTCTATATGGAACCAACTCTCTTCCATATAAATTTTAAACTTTTTTTATGCACGTCATAAAGCAAAAAGTTGAAATAGAATTGCATCTACAATAAATAATTCCCAATGTTATTCCATCATGAACCAATGCTAGTCTACATTTAAAATTTGTACACTTTACTTCAAAAGTTTCGAAATTTTTTTAAATTTTTGGTTACATTTAATGGATCAATATGACTATTATCATTTCATATATAAACGATATGTAAATATAGTTGTGAAAGGAGGGTTTCAATCTTTCAATAAGGCCCTTTATTTGAATGAAATTTTTATGTTTTGAAAAATTTAAAGTTTATGATCGAATCCAATTTTATATATTTTTTATAATGTTAAAGATTAAGCTTTTTAAAAATATTTGAAAAATTGGTGTTATTTGATTGGACTATTATGAAGATAATTGCTAAACTTGGCTTGTTTCGCAAAAATACGCTATTTTTGTAGCTTTTGTGACATTTTTTTAATTACTTTTCATAGAGCACAACCGAGTAACAAAAAGATTTTTATATTTATGGCGCACAAGTGCATAGGCTACAATCCGATTAGGTCACTTATTAAGTACAAACTTCGAGGAAAACGCATATATACATTTAAAGCAGTTAACTCGCGAGATTCGTCTCAATCTAAAAAGTTGAAATCTAAGAAATTCGTCAATGTAACTAAAAGTATGCCTCGAAAATAGCGTCACCACCGGCGATTATCGACGCCGGTGGTGACTGGACACCTTATTAATCTAATTGCGTCGTAGTCCTCATCAAGTGGAACGTATATATGTATTTCAAAATTTTTTTAAATAAATTTTTATATAAATTATTTCGACCACGATCTTACTTAACAGACTGTATATATAAATCTTTTTGTTGTTCGGATGTACTCTATGAAAAATAATTAAATAAATGTCACATAAACTACAAAAATAGTGTATTTTTGCGTATTTTTACAAAACAAGTCAAGTTTAGCAATTATTTTCATAATAGTCCAATCAAATAACACCAAAAAAATCTAAAAAGCTTACATCTTGAACATGATAAAAAAAATACAAAAATGAACTCGATCATAAACTTCAAAAAAATTTCAATCAGGAGGACCGATAACGGACCTTATTGAAACCCTTCCTCAATTCTTTTACTTAAAAATTCGAACAAATGTAAAATCTTTAATGGAAGATTTTTTTTTAAAAAGTCCAACTTATTTTGCATAGTGGATATTAGATAATAAATTAATAAATAATTAAAAGAAAAATTAGATGACAGGCAAAACCACTTTAATATTCAAATATGAATGTTTACTTTTTTTTGAATATTTACCATATAAACAATATATTTTGGTATCACAAGCAACATCGATGACGTAACAGAAGAATCTTTTGATTAATTTGTATTATTTTCTAAATAAAACTGTTTTGAAATTTACTAGAATAACAAGTAACCTAAGTACTCCGCCCCTTTTTTCAAAATAAGATTAAAAATTGCCTTCTTTACAACGTTTACTACCCTTGCAAATATAAAATTTTTATTTTAACAAGTGAATCATACTGATAAGTTTATTTGACTATTTATTTTATCAGTGATCGTTTAATACAAACAGTGAAATTTTGGAATAAACAAAACTGAAAATGCCAGAAAATATTAATTTAAATATTAATCAACCGGGGAGTGATGTTATAACAGTGCCAAGTAAACCATTTGTTAAAAATAATTTTTATCGTTCAAAAAATTGGAAAAGTAGAAATTTTTCAACATTTTTGTCTCCTGAAAGTTCGAAAACTGTAAACACTACAACTAATTTTCAAAAACTGATAGTTAATAAATCGTTGACATATATGGATCCTGAACAACGTCGAAAACTACAACAAGTTAATTCGGAATTAACGCAACAGCTTTCGAAACGATTGAAGAAACGTGACGTTGATGAAGAAGAAATGGAATTAGTGGATTTTTCCAATATTAAATCGGTAAAACTGGAAAAATTTTATCCGGCGATGGAAAAATTACCACCGCCGCGAGTATATCAAAATAATTTTCAACCGCATTTTGTGCCAGTCTTGAATTTCGAGGAAATTGACGGGATAAAAGTTTTTAATTACAAACGAAACGATTTGAAACAGTCCAAATGTATGAAAAAGAAAAAATTTTCGTTCAGTAACGTAAAGAAAATATTTGGAAAAATCTTTGGCAGAAATTAACAACCTAGCATACACGACCATTAAAATTTTGTTTTACTGACTTCTGTGTTATTCTGTGTAGTGAAAACTAAATATGTTTTAAATTTTTACAATTACCGATATAATATTTTCGGCTTATTATACTTTTGATTTGCGATCTTATACGATCGTATAAAAAATAAAAATAAAATAGCCTAGTTATTTTACTACCTAATTTTAACCCTAGAATCATACGTACTCGTCAAAACGACGAACGAACTTCTCTACCTGCTCCAATATTACAACTTGTCGTTGCCTGCTTACTGTGAAACTTCTGTTATCTAATTTATTTGTTATTATAACACATAAGACGTATAAATTTTGTTTATAGCTATTGTCGTTTTTTTTATACTGAAATAGTGTGCGTCAAAAGGACGACGATGTCTGATTAATTGATGTTTTTTTTTTTTTTAAAGATTTTGTACTTCATCTATAAAAGTTTTCCTAATTTTTCTAAAATTTATTAAAGATATGGATGTTATAATTAATTTATTCAATGATTATGATAATGTGAAAGATGATTACAGCTGTTTGACTTATAGAGACGAAATAATACTGAAATTTTAATATATTGAATCGAAAACTAAAGAATGCGTTTCGAATGACTTAATAAAAGATTAACAATTTATTTTGTGGAAAATATTTTAATGTTTATTATTTTTTGAGATCTTATTCGAAATATTACTAACAAATTTTAGAAAATTTACATATGTGCCTAATGGGGAAATAACTACATATCTATAGGAATATTTATCACTGAGAAATTTCACATTCTGTAAAGTCACACATGTCCACTGACTCATAATAGTTCGTAAATTAATTATTTGAAAGACATGTTTTATGATACAATTGATGTATTTATCAATTTTTTAATTTTTATAATGATAAAAAGATTAAAAAAATCAATAAATATTTATTTTAATAAATTTTACCAAATCGAATTTTTTTTAAATATTTTGTTCGCTTTTGTAGTATTGTTATGTAAAAAAAATGTTTTTTGAAAATAAACTCTAAAAGTCCCCGTAAAAAGTCCATACGTCAAAATGACGCCGATGTATGATTAACTTGACTCGTAGACCAACGTATGATTCTAGGGTTAATAATCTAGTTTATAATCGTTAAAAACTTCATTGACATGTCACCAGTATTGCATTTTCATTTTTATATTTGGATCATTATACTTGACATAAAATATCAGTTTACCCATTTATGGAAATATTTGCCTAAAAATGACAATTTACCATTTTGGATTTTGCAACAATTGCAATGTATATTTTTGGAAACAATTTTTAGATTTAATTTTTTCGTGAAACGGATACTACACTGATATTTTTAATATTTATTAGCCTTATTTATACTTTGGTGATTTTACATAAAATTATTTGATTTATTCTGTAGGGAAAAATTTAGTAAATTGTAAAAGTTATAATTTCGAAAATTATATTGAATTAAATAATAATAACTAATTTGAATTATGTAAACTGTGAACATGAAAGTTTGTATATTTTGCAATAAACTAGTGTAAAATTACTTACTCTGTAATTCTACTTGAATATTTTTAAGTGGGTATAACTAACTATACGTTTAGTTTTGACGAAAAAAATTTTTGTATTTAAAATTTTTTAGATTGTATGGTGGAATCAATTATGTTGAATAAAATTATATTAAAAATTTAACATTTGAAGTTTGTTTCTAGAATTTAAATGCCTTTATCAAGATATCTTTTTGAGTATAGATATACCTACAACATTATGTTATATACTTACTTCTTCAATACGAATAGGAATATTTAAAAAATTTCTAATAGAAAGCAATTTATTGAAAAATTTTAATAAAGAAAAATTTGTAGGAGGAATTACAAAATCTTAAATAATATTCGAATCAAGCACAAATATAAAATAAGAATGTTATCTCTACGAAATAATTTTCTGCTTTGTTAAAATAATAATACAGGGTGTGATTTTTTAGTTTTAGAATTATAATTAGTCAGATGTTACTTTGAAACGTCAGCAACAGATGTCAGTATAGACAGAAATAAAATCGCTTACAAGCCTCTTTTTCGTATGAATTGGGCCAATGTCAAACATCCAACCTCCCTGTAGTTAAATGAAAGTTCGGTGTCTACGCTGTACGTTTATCAAGACTATACTATCGTTAGCCAGAAACCATACATTTGATGTTGTCAGAACTCAGTTACAGCGAGTGCTCTTGAAAATTAATTTTTGAAACCAAAAATTACTCAATAACGAGATAAAATAATGAAAATTTCAGTAATATCGGTAGTTTGTATCATAAACTAAATTATAAAAGAACTTTTAAACAGATTTCCAGTTAAAAAAATATATAAGTTTTCATTATAGCTCAAAAACTAAAGGTGCTATGAAGCTACTGGCTATAGCAATCGATTGTCCCCAGTGCAAGTGGCATCTATAAACTGTTATCTGATCAACTTTTCGATTAAATCAATAGTTTAACCGCGGGGGGAGGTAACGTATTAAATTATTTTTCAATTATTTTTTAATTGTTTCATATGATTGTACAACATCTTAAGATTGTTGTGACAAAATTTGAAACAAATTGGAGTAAAATTAACTAACAGATAGAACTTTGAGCGTTTGTTGCTCCGATACGTTTTTGTACAGGTACAGGGCCTTGTGTTCTCGGAATCTCTAAAATGTTTTGAAATTTTGTATAAAACTTCCTTCCTATATGTGACCAGATATCCCTGGGAGCTTTTTTGTTTATTTTTCATAATTATTAATTTTACAATAATAAACAGGTCCATTTTTTATACGAAAATCGGTGTTTTCACCTTTAAATGTCACCAAAAATTGAAAAATCGAAAAAAATTCCTCCCAGGGATACCTTAGGAAAGATGTTATCTAATGATACCTTTTTTTTTTTAATTTCCGCTGATCTACTCATGAGTTATATTCTTTACCGGCAGACAACTTTTTTTGGAGGCGCCTCCGAAGATTTACTGCCATTGGCTTAATTATTAGTATTTTTAAAATTTAGAAACGAAATATGAAACGGTCGCCGAGTTATACGTATATTGCATATATATGCAGTAAAGTTGGACCCTCTTGAATAGACGTGTGTGTTTTTAATAAAGGATCAGAATCCTTATTAAGATATTTAAATGTGCTGGGATTTAACGTTGGAGTGCACGCATACAATTATATTAATAAAAGAGACAACGAACGTGTTAAAATTTCGGAAAAACACTGCACTGGAAACTCCAAGAAGGCGAGGACGGCTAGAAAAGAAATGATTGTTGAGCAGGAAGAATTGTATGAGGAAACCCTCGGGCTCCTGGGGTAGCGGACTAAATAAACGTAAGCAATTTCTTTGGATTTAATCGATTTTAATACAAAAAAATTAGAAAAAAATCTTTAAATGCCTTTTACACAAAACTACATTTTCAAATCGGCTGCCGCGCTGCAGCCCGTAGCTCTCCTTTAATTATAACGTATAAGGGAGGGGGGGGGGGTTGGAAGCGTAATATTTTTTTTAGTTCCTGGACCTAAAAAATTCACTCCGTTTAAATTTCAACTTTTTTTTACAGACAAAAATGACCAAAAAATCCCGAATTTTCGATTTAGCCTACAGTTTCTCATTTTCTCACTGAATCAATGTAATTATGGGTTCAGGGGCTCAGAAAATTTGTATTCTTCAAATCCCTGTTCGATTTTCTAGTCTCTGACCACCCGTTGAAGTTGTGTGCTGGCAGCCGAAAACGATGATTTTTTTTTTTTTGAAGTGTCAACTTTGACACTGCGTATAAAATGCATCATCATCGGGAAAAGGGAAATTAACTTTTTTTTTGATAGTTGAAGGAATGCCTAATAATGTGTATAAGGTTTCAGATTGATTTCGTATAAGGTTTCTTTAGAAAAAATTATTGAAAATGTGTCTTTTTTTTAGCTTCTAACCCAGAATAGCTCCTTAAGGAAATGTTGTTCATATGTTGAACTATAATGTTACGATCAATTAAATAAATTTATATTATCTGTAGCGTTTGAAAAGTTCTAAAAATGGGCCATTTTTATGCTGAATTAACTTACCCCCCTCCACCCCCCTTTAACCGTGATAAAAATGGCAACTCTCAAAAAACTCACTCTGTATGTATTAATTTTTATACATGCAGTATTTCATACGAATTGTGTTGTAGAATAATACATATTTTAAAGCTTTACCGGATAATACAAAACATTACGCTCACATTTTCATAACATTTTAAATTCACCGTAACATACAGCAACTACCTAAGTACCTGTTTGGTCTTTATCTACATCATTAAAAATAATTTATTAAAATCATCCTGTTTATTATAACCGCACTAATATCATAGTAGAAATTCTTGAACAGAACCGTTAATAGAATGCGGCTGGCGTATCCATTTGAATTGACTAGCCGCAACTGTAACAACAGTAAAAGCGACCAACCCAACCGATGCTATGAGGTAAACAGGCAAACAGAAACTAGGCAGGCAGCATCAGGCATACAGAATAATGTAGAGCTTTATACTGCAAACATACAATAGCAGTAGTAACAGTCAGTAGCTGGTGAAAATCAACGAAGCGTTCCGTTTAAATTGTTACTGGAAACACCCGCTACACCCGAAACTGGGTCACTGTAATCAATGTACATATATGTGTGAGACGTTTGAATGCATATTATTGTATAGAGATATAGACATAGATTATTGTTGTTGTATTAGTTTAACAATAGCGCAGTAATATACATTGAAGTTTTCAGTAGTAACTTATCAACATAGGTACTGATCATGATAGTTATTTAATATATTACGATTATGAAAGTGAACCAATGACTATGTACAAATCGAAGGAATCGAACTGCACTTGAAATTTATTCTAGATGGCAAATTAATGTATCATGTACCTTGGATGACCTGTAACAAAGTGGCGTTGCAAGACTAACGCTCCTTTCACATTATACGGTTTTTGCCGTACGACAAAAAACCGTACGGTCACATTTTCTTAGTGGAGTGAAGAAGAGCATTGGACCTTTCACATTACACGGTCACGATAAACTGTCGTTGCCGTCCCGTGTAGCAGCCGTCTCTTGCCACTGCACTTGACGGTTGCCGTACGGCGTTTTTAACTCAGCAGTGTATGTAATTAAATTGATGCTTTCACATTTGACGGTTTTTTAACGTACGGCAGTAACATTATTTTGTTGAATTTTATGTTAATTACATATTAATTTTATTTGTGAAATGGATGAAACTAATGTTGTATGTGGTAACAAGCATTTTAATAGATTGTATGTAATTTCCAAATTGTGTGTTTTTATGTAAGTTCGCCAAGAAATTAATCAAAGGAGCTTATAAACGTCCGAAAATAGTTGAAAAATTTATTTTCGTCATTTTTCAGGTCTTCAAAGAGTGTGATAATAAATAATCCTACTTTCTATTTCCTCTGATTTATAGAATTAACTTTAATGACACTTGTTATAACTAAATGCAAAGTTTCTGAGCGATCAAAGTCCACTTCCAGTTTTACTACAGTACTCCGTTAAATAAATAAAAGTAAGGGTCTATACTATTAAAAAAATCGTATTTATAAATACCTAAATATGTTATTATTACTATGTAAGGGTATTTTTCATAAAAAAATTTTCCTGTTAGTATTTAATATTTTAAAATTGGTAGCGTTAAGTCGTTTTGAAACATTAAATTTCTTATCACAGGTATTTCTAGTTTTAATTATATTACATATTTCTTGTAGTTTAGAAACGTTTAATTTTTAATATTTTATACTTATCTGAACAATTTACTAAATATTGTAAATAATAAAACGGTATACACTTTTCTCTTCTAAAGTCTGTACTTTTCAGTGGTTAATTAAATGAAATGTATTCAATTTTATTGAACTACCTGATCCAGTCATAAAACCTGCATAAAACCTACCTTTATAAATGTTGCTATTATTATGAATTTTTCAATAAAATCTGTTTATTAATTTACAAAATTTGTATGTTTACAAATAAATTTGTAATTTTTAGAATCAGTACTTTTACTTAGCTTTGGCTAGTCAAGTGCTTTACCTGCGAGATACAATTTTCGATATTTTAACAATTTTTTTTAATTTATCGTATTCTTGATTATTATTATACTTTTTTATACCCTCTATTTTAATCGGGTTTTTATCTATTGATATTTAATTAATTTAAATATGGAAATTAATACGAGTATTAAAAACAAAATGTTAAGTCCACAAGCAAAACTTATCATTTTAAATCTGGTAGCGTTTATGAAAAGTGAAAGTAATGATGTGAAAATCCCATTAACTCAAGTTAAAAATCGTGTTACTGCAGCTACGGGTATATCGCTGGCAACTTTAACTAGAATAGCTAGTGAAGCAAAAAAAAAGGATGGATCGGAAGCTATTTTACAGTGTGAGTAAATTTTAGTGATAGGTGCGTTTAGTAATAGGTGCGTGATGAAAGTTCAAGTGATAGTGACTAACAATAAGATGTATTTTACAGTCTAATAATTTTATATTTTAAGTGATGTGCTGACAGTGTGAGTAAATTTTAGTGATAGGTGCGTTTAGTAATATGCGTGTGATGAAAGTTCAAGTGATAGTGACTATCAGTAAGTTGTATTTTACAGTGTAATAATTTTATATTTTAAGTGATGTGCTGACAGTGTGAGTAAGTTTTAGTGATAGGTGCGTTTTAGTTTATAATGCTACTTCATTTTTTTTTTCGAAATATTCAGAGTTAGTAAAGGTAATTTCTTAATATTATTTATTTAATTTAAAATTACTTATTTAAGTAGGTATATCATTGCATTACTATATAAATAAGCAAACTATTTCAAAATCGATTACTATTTTTTACAACGTAGCGTATTTTTATACATTGTATGTATCGTCCAATATTGCCTGAGTGAGAGATATAACAACTAATAGGGGGAGTTTAGACATAATTACTCTATATCCATCTTTATTGCAAAAGTATTTTATCTTCTTAATATAATAAAATATGTATATCTCTTACTAAAAATACATCTTTCCTTTTTGTTGGACTTTCATACCTCAAAAACTCTGCATCTAGTTATACTTGTGTAATGTTGCAAATTAAATGAAGATATTTAGTTTATAACGGCAAACAACCGTGCAATGTGAAAGCAATAATATTACGGCAAAAAGCCGTACGGTTTTTTCCCGTACGGCGAAAACCGTACAATGTGAAAGGAGCGTAAGGGACTTTACACAATAAAATGACGTGAGACATAAGGGGTGTTGCCATCTAGTGTCGCTGGATGAAGTTGTATGTAGTTGCTACTGCATAGTAACCAGTGTTGTGCTTATCTAGATAACGTTATCAGAAATTTTATCTAGATAACGTTTTCGTTATCTATTATCTTTTACCTAGATATTTTTAAAAGAAGTTATCTTTTATCTTATCTTTTTATTAAGCGAAAGAAAAAGATAAGATAATGACAATACAGCTTTATATTTTTTTTTTAAAAGAAATTTAAAGATAAATTCACCATTTTCCTATATTCACTTGGTCGACCATGTAATTCAGGTAACTTTTGACACTCTCTTAAGAATTACAAAAATTTTTTAAAAGCAATTATTTAATTTTAAACAGAATTCTTGCAGCCTGGAATCATTTCCACCATTAGTTGGAATCATATTTAGTCGTGTGATATGAAAAGTCGTATTCCGATCATCTAGTCTATGATGCAATTCAGGTAAGTAATGACACTTGTTTAAGTTTTAGAGATATGTCTAAAAGCGATTTTAAATTTTAAATAGAATTCTTGTAGCTTGGAGTCATTTGCGTCCTTCATTAGAATAATAGTAGGTTGTGTAATATAAAATGTCGTTTCCCGACCGCTTGTTCGATCATGTAATTCAGATAAATATCGACACTTTTTTAAACATTAGGCAAATGTCGGAAGCAATTCTCGTATTTTAAATAGAATTATTGTAGCTAGGAATCATTTCGACTATTAGTTGGAATAACATTTATTCGTGTAATATGATATGTCGTTTTCCGACCACTTGGTTGATCATTTAATTCAGAAAAATATCGACACTGTTTAAGCACTTTTTTCAACAAAAGATGTTGTGCTCTACTGTGCTAGACATGTGCTATCATCGGCTGTAAATAAAAAAGCCAAATTCCAAAACATACGATTTTTATCGTCAAGAACCTTTTTTTAACATTTTTATAATTTATTGTAATTAATACATTCTGTGAACAAATCTTTCTGGGAACCGGCGAGGTATTTTCGCAGCCCAGTACTGGTCTACGGATCGGCGATTGAGAAACACTGACTTAGTGTATTATTTCTGTAAATATTTTCTTATCTGTTAGTAGGAGGTTTTGGGGCATTCTAGAACCACCTACCCACCTGCCGGTTTTTTGACTGACCTTGGCAGGTGGTAGATAACCTATGCGGATCTTCGTGCCCAACCTAGCGGAACCCTGGCGAACCTAAGAATTATACTTTTCATTACTAGATGGCGCTGCTAGTCTGAACACTAGAGAACCCTGTAATAAATTTGAAAAATTGTCAATAGATGGCATTGCAGATCCTGGGGGTAGTTATACTTTTTCACTACTAGATGGCGCTGCTCGTATACTCTTTAATACTAGATGGTGCTGCTAGCCTGGATACTGGCGAACTCGGTGCGTAAATTTGAAAAATTGTCAATAGATGGTGCTAAAAAACCTTTGATAGTTATACTTTTCACTAGTAGATGAAGCCTGACACTAGAGAACTCTATAGTAAATTTGAAAGATTGTATATAGATGATGCTGCAAAATCCTTTGATAGTTATACTTTTCACTACTAGCTGACGCTGAACACTAGAGAACTCTGTAGTAAATTTAAAAAATCGTTAATAGATGGCATTGCAGATCATTGGGTAGTTATACTTTTTACTAATAGATGGCGCTACTAGTGTGAACACTAGCGAATTCCGCACCTAGACTTCATTAGAAGATAATTTGTTAGCTTCTAAAATAATTATATATGCTAGCAGGTTTGAAATGTGTATGATAAAAATACTATTATACTTTTATTAATAAAAGCCATCAGAAAATAAAAAATAATCTAAGTGTTCGCATACTTATGGATGTAACTGTACAAATGATAATTTTTCCTTAATAAGTATCACATCGCGAAGGTCACTTTGTAATTAATACAGACTTACAGATTATAAAGCAATTTTTATCTGTATGTGCACGACATCAACATGTCGCCAAATTTAAATATGATACTTCCGTTACATGTACGGTAAAACCTGTTCTGATTTCCCCTTTTTTACATAATACAGTAGAACCTGTCTTAGCGATAAAATATATCTTAATGTTTAAAACAATCTAAAAATTTTCGAGTTAAAAGAAACAATACAATTTCCAACAATGGGATTGTCAACAACAATGAAAAAATATTGAAAATTCTAAATTTAAAAAAAAATTCATAATTTTTGTTAAAAGTAATTATTGTATTTCGTCAATTAATAAATTTTTAATTGTCTTGTGTTCAATTAATTAACCATTATGTAATTTAATTGCCTATATTCAGGGGCCTGTAGAAACATTATCTATTTTTAATAGCTCAGAAAATACATATTACATAACCTTATATAGTACAACCAGAGCAGAATTGACGTAAAGTAAAGCCAACACCAAAAGGACACCAAATAACACAAAAAACACACCAAATGACACGGAAAAATCCACTAAATTACACCAAATAACACCAAAAATACACCAATTTACGCAAAATAACACCAAAAAATGCACCAAATGACACCAAATAACAACAAAAATACACCAAATGACACCAAAAATACACCAAATTACACCAGAAATACACCAGATACACCAAAAATACACCAAGTGACACCAAAATACACCAAATAACCCCAAAAATACACCAAGTTACACCAAAATACACCAAATAACACCAAAAATACACAAAATTACCCCAAAAATACACAAAATTACACCAAGTTACACAAAAATACACCAAATAGCACCAAAAATCCACCCAATTACACCAAATAACACCAAAAATACACCAAATGACACTAAAAATACACCAAATTACACCAAATAACACCAAAAATACACCAGATTACACCAAAAATACACTAAGTTACACCAAATTACACCAAAAATACACCAAGTTACACCAAAACACACCAAATAACACCAAAAATACACCAAATTACAACAAAAAGACACCAAGTTTATTATGCTAACAATCATGTTTCTTGAAATTTGTTGAAATTTCGACTCACACAGCTTTAAACTTGTATAAATTACCAGCTGACGTCATCATAATATTTTTATAGAATGTCGATAGGACAATGTAATGCAGGGGTTTTATTACATCAGCCAGATGATACAGATATATAATTCGAGGTTCGTATTTCAGCCAACCCAGCTTGATAATTTTTCAATCACTGTGTGGTTATATACCGTTTTAATTATACCTGTATCATCTGGCTGATGTAATAAGACCCCTGCATTACATTGTCCTATCGACATTCTATAAAAATATTATAATGACGTCAGATGATAATTTATACAAATTTAAAGCTGTGTGACTCGAAATTTCAACAAATTTCAAGAAACATGATTGTAAGCAGAATAAACCGCTTTTAAGTAAAACATAATTTATTTAAGGTTCTTGGGAGTGTCTCTTTGGGAGTGTCTCTTTGGGAGTAACTCTTTGGGAGTAACTCTTTGGGAGTGACTCTTTGGGTGTAACTCTTAGGGAGTAACTCTTTGCGTGTGACTCTTTGAGAGTAACTCTTTAGGAGTAATTCCTTGTGAGTAACTCTTTGGGACTAACTCTTAGGGAGTAACTCTGTGGGAGTAACTCCTTGGGTGTAACTCTTAGGGAGTAACTCTTTGGGAGTAACTCTTTGGGAGTGACTCTATGGGAGTGACTCTTTGGGAGTAACTCTTTGGGAGTAACTCTTTGGGAGTGACTCTTTGGGAGTGACTCTTTGGGAGTAACCCTTTGGTGTCATTTGGTGTATTTTTGGTGTCATTTGGTGTAACTTGGGGTATTTTTGGTGTAATTTGGTGTATTTTTGGTGTATTTGCGGCGTAATTTGGCGTTTTTGGTGTTATTTGGTGCCTCTTTGCTGTAATTTGGTGTATTTGTGGTGTTATTTGATGTATTTTGGTTTAATTTGGTGCATTTTTGGTGTTATTTGGTGTATTTTGATGTAACTTGGTATATTTTTGGTGTAATTTGGTGTAACTTGCTGTATTTTTGGTGTAATTTGGTGTATTTTTGGTGTTATTTGGTGTAATGGGACTTTATAGAAAATAACGATTTAGATATTGATACTAAATTTAGCTATTTCCTTAATCATATTACCCATGGAATAAACACCTCTTTCCCTACCAAAAGAATCAATGTTAATAGATACACTGTTAAAGTAAGCTGGTTTAATGGTGAATTAAAAGCGATGCGAGATACGATCCAGTTAATATATGACTTAGCTAAATCCTTAAACTCACTTGAATTAACCCAACTAATGAAAAAATATCGTGCCAAGTATCGAAACGCATTAAACACAGCTAAGCTAAACGCACACAACGCGTACATTTCCAACTCTAATAATACTGCTAAATCTACCTGGCAACTGGTAAATAGTTTCCGTGGTAGTTCCAAATTGCACCTGCTGGAAGACTCGGTGTCTCCCGATGAGTTTAATAAATTTTTCACTAATGTAGCAGAGAATATTCTCAATGATTTGCCAAGGTATGGTTTGAAGCCTAATGTTAATCTCAATAATCAAACCTTTATAAATCCAAAGGACAGGGTATCACCAGACTTTGATTACAATGAAGTTTCGTTTATTGAAATTAGAGATATAATTTTTGAACTAAAAAATTCCTCTAGTAAAGATATGTACGGGCTTAATAGTAAAATTGTGAAATGTATTGGCAACGATATATATATCCCTCTAACTAAACTCATTAATCAATGTATAAATCATCAATACTTTCCGTCGGCTCTAAAAATTTCTAGAGTGATACAAATACACAAAAATGGCTCCATGAACCTATTAACCAACTATAACTAGACCTATTTCTCTAATACCGATTTTCGGTAAAATTTTTGAAAAGGCCCTAAAGGTTCGCATTTGTGACTATCTAGAATACAACGAAATTTTACTTCTACTCAGTACGGCATTAGGCACGGTAAATCAACGACGTTGGCTATTAGTGACCTAATTTCTAATATATTAATGAATGTTGTAGAAAACAACTTTGTCGGGGTGAACTTCTGTAATCCAAGCAAAGCGTTCGACTGTGTCTCATTTAACATCTTACTAAATAAATTAACCCATTATGGATTTTCATCTAATAGTATAAAACTGATTGATTCTTATTTAAATAACCGTCTCCAGTACGTTGGAATAAATGGGAAAAATTCCAGTCTATTGCCGGTTAAACATAGTGTGCGTCAAGGCTCTGTCCTAGGCTCAATTCTGTTTATTATATATGTAAATGACCTCCCTCTCTGCGATAAAACAAGCAATTTCGTCCTCTTTGTGGATGACACAACTGTTATTAATTATGACAATAATTCTGAAAATCTTAAGGAGAAAATGAGTCAATCACAAGCGGCAGTAAATAATTGGTTTTTGATAAATCATTTGAGTTTGAACTTAGCTAAAACACAAACTATCTATTTCTCTCCACGCAGTGGTACTATTAATGGAAATCCGGTTACTGTAAAATTTTTAGGGATTACCTTAGATCCAAAACTATCTTGGGAACAACACATAAATTGTGTAGCTAAAAAGATCACTAGTGGCATATTTTCCCTGCGTCATTTAATGCGAGTGGTTTCACAAAATGTTTTAATCTGTGCCTTCCATGCCTTGGTTCAGTCACATATATCCTATGCGATTTTAGTTTGGGGTCATGCGTCATCTTGCAGTCGTATATTTCGGCTACAGCGTAGAGCTCTAAGAACTGTTTTTGGAGCGGGCTATCGGGAAGACTGTAAACAGCTTTATGTTTCGGCTCAAATTTTGACAGTCCCATGTTTGTATATACTAAATTGTTTGGTCTATGTAAAGCAGCATGACACTGATTATTCAACGCATGTAGATGTACATACTTACAATACGCGTAATAAAAACAATATTTACGTTGAATTTTGTAAAACCAACCGAGTTAGATCTGATGTCGGCTATTACGGTCCGAAAATGTATAATATGTTGCCCTTCTCGGTAAAACTCTTACCACTCATCAGATTTAAAAATATATTAAAGAAATATCTAGTACAAAAATGTTTTTATTCAATTGATGAATATTTTAGAAACGATTTTAATGATCTTTGTGTTCCCTAATTTTTTTATTTTTTATTGACGTATGTAAACTATTGTAGTATTAACATTAATAAATATTATTATGAACGATTAACGAAAAAAACGCGACTGCACTTCAAAAACCCCCAGGCGGAGGAAAAAGTGTCCGTGCAGCGTACCAGGTCAGGTACTTCTAGGTCATCCCCTTCCTGGTCTTTCCTACCTAATAAATCCCCGAACCTCGCTGCAAAACCATGACAGTGGGAGATTAGAGGGCAGGTCCAATGGATGTTCGAGGACCCGCTCTAAACGGGGCATGGGCGTTCAAAGGTGTTCATGAACTCCCGGAGAAAGTCGTCTCGTGCAGCCGGAGCGTGCGGAGCGTCCCGATAATAACTGCTTTTTGCATTGACGCCGCTAACATGTTGGCGTGAGATCTGCAAGCCGGAATGATGTTACGGTTGCGCACAAAGGAGTTATGCATACCCCCCAGACATCCGATCATAAGTACGACCAAGTGGACCGTATAGCCCGGGTACAGTTGTCGCAGTTCGTGTATTAGATCTTGATATTTAATCCTTTTTTGCTCCTCCTTTTCGACTATGTTAGTTTCCGCCGGAGCAGAGAACTCGATAACATCCATAGTCTGAGATGTTAAATCTTGGAGCACAACATCAGGCTTATTAGCGCTCAATTACCTGGTAGTTGCAACCGGCATGTTCCAAAAGATCTACATTAATAAATATTATTATTATAGACTTTTACGCCAACCTGGCGCTCACTACTCAGTAGGACAGTACTGGGTAACATTCACCTATACCGGCATTATGCAAGGTATTTATTATTATTATAGACTTTTACGCCAACATGGCGCTCACTACTCAGTAGGACAGTACTGGGTAACATTCACCTATACCGGCATTATGCAAGGTATTAGGCTCTGTGGAAGGGTAATGTGCCAAACCAATCCGTAAAAGTACCGTAGTACATTCACGGACGGGTTTGTCACATCACTCCTTATATTGTTGTTGTTGTTGCTCGAAACGAGGTGTTATGCGTCTATTTTGGTGTATACTGGTTCGTATGACGAGACTTTTGTGGGAGCGTAGATGTTGGCTCAATGACAGACGGCTGTGAATGCCTAGTTCGTTTTCGTGTCCTCAGAGAATAGGTAGGATTAGGGACAGAGGGAAGGGAAAGGACTGTTTGTGTTTGTGTGTGTGTTCGTGTATGTGTGTGGATGTGTCGTTCTATTTTTCATTTCTTGGTGTAAATGTGTTCTGGTTCACCAAATTGCTCATTAAGATCGGGTGTTCCTGGAATTGCGCGTTTAGATGGTACAGAGGTTGACGGACCTTGTGTGTTATTGAGTTGGGGAGGATTGTGCACCAGAGCGGTAACAGTGACAGTGCGGCAATTGGTCGATCCTCCCTCTCCATCAGATGAATCTGGATCTGTATGTGTGTTAGGTGTTTGTGTTTCAGTGTTAGCGTATTGTGTGTTTATGTATGTGTGTTGTGTGTCTGTAAGATGAGTGTCAGTGTGTTGTTCACTCACTGTAGATGGCTCAGATAGAGTACAAGCAGATCTTGTGCTTTCACATATCGCAGTCGGATTCGTATTACTGAGGAACTTCCGTACTATACGACATGTGTTTATGATCACTGCCTTTTGCATAGTGACATATGTGTACTTTGGGAGACCCAAGAGGCTCAAGCTATTGTGTAGTGTGTGTGGAATGACCCCGGTGGCACTGAGTACTATTGGGACAATGTGGACATGTTCCATTCGCCATTGTTGTATTATTTCGGCTGCGAGGTCAGTGTATTTCTCCAATTTAACTGCGTGTGTTTTTTGTAAGTTATGTGTATTCGGAACCGCAATGTCGATCAGATAGGTGGTCTTAGTTTGTTTCATTACGAAGGTGATATCTGGTCGATTATGATTTATGGTCTTATCTGTAATAATCGACCGATCCCAGTAAAGTCTACAGGAGTCATTCTCCGCTACTACTTTTGGTGTGAGCTTATAGTAAGGGGTTTTATCGGTTATAAGGTGGTGCTTAACCGCTAGTTTCTGGTATATAATTTTGCCAACCTGGTCGTGACGGTGTTTATATTCGGACTGAGCGAGCTGAGTACAGGCAGCTGTGATGTGTTGGATCGTTTCGGGTTTGGAATGGCATCTCCGGCATGAGTCAGATGTTATTGACGAGTCACGAAGTATGTATTTTGAGTAATTCTTTGTATGAATTACTTGATCTTGTATAGCCAGCATAAATCCTTCAGTCTCCGGGAAAAGACTTCCTTGACTCAACCAGGCGTGCGACGCTGCTTTGTCGACGTTACCCTTGTACGACGAAGATCATGTGGATGTCTTCCATATAGAGGCTTGCGGATCCATTGCTGGATTTTGTCCTCCTTCGTGACCAAGGGGCAAAAACTATCTGGCATTTCTGTGTGTGAGAGGTTTAATGGTGTGTATGCCTTGTCGGCTTGGATTATTGCATTGTGTAAGTGTGACGTGTGTGTTTTGGTGTAAAAGTATTCTCGCAAGTTATGAACCTGTTTATTATGCGTGTTCCTTATGTCTATAAGACCCCGACCCCCTTCGGCTTTTGGCAGCGTCAATCGTTCTATCGCTGCTTTGGGATGATGAATTCGGTATTTGATCATAAGGACGCGGATCTTGATCTCGATGTTTGTCAAGTCCGTGGGCGTCCATTTGATTACCCCAAATGAGTACGTTAGCACCGGAACTGCGTAGGTGTTAATTGCTTTGATGGTTTCTTTTCCATCAAGGTGGGTGTTCAGTAATTTCCGTACACGCGTTAGGTATTGCTGCATCAGGTGTTGTTTTACAGCGCTGTGATCTATACGTTCGTCCTGATTGAATCCGAGATACCGGTACGACTCTCCCTCGTCCATGGGCTGCATAACAGACCCTGGTTCGAGTTCGAATGCGACCGCATCTCGTTTTCCTCCAGAACGACATTGTGTTCGACATTTATCGATTCCGAACTCCATACAGAGGTCTCGCGAAACCTCGTTGGAAAGTCCCAGCAGCTGCTGTAATTGATGTTTAGTAGCTGCATAAATCTTAATATCATCCATATACATCAGATGTGAGATGGTATGGCGCGAATTCGTTTGCGTACCTACATTGTAACCGTATTTGGTTTCATTTAACAGGCGAGAAAGTGGATTCATTGCGAGACAAAACCATAACGGACTCAATGAGTCGCCTTGGAATATGCCACTGGAACGGACTCAATGAGTCGCCTTGGAATATGCCTTGGAATATGTCTTACTTGAATAAGGTCGCTTGCTGTTTTTTCATTACCAATACTCAAATGTAAGGTCGTTCGCCAATCGGACATGATCGTTCCAAGAAAGTTCACGATACTTGGGTGTATTTTGTACAGTTCCAATACTCTCCGTAACCAGGAGTGCGGGACCGAATCAAATGCCTTTTTGTAATCAACAAACGCTGTGTACAGGTTACGTTGTCTCCTTTTCGCTCGTTCCAGTACTACGAAGTCAATCAGAAGCTGCTCTTTGCAGCCTTGTGACCTCTTTCGACATCCCTTTTGTTCTTCTGTCAGTATGGTGTTAATCTGACAATGCTCATTGATCTTTTCTACCAGACAGGACGTCAAAATCTTATACACTGTAGGCAAGCAGGTGATAGGGCTATAATTCGCAGGATTTTTTGCATCACTGTTTTTAGATTTCATGTATGTGATACCCTGCGTTAGGAACTTCGGTGTCAGGTTTGGTGTTCTTATAAATAGTGTGAATTGTTCAGCGAGGTACTTGTGTGTTGATGTAAAGTGTTTGAGCCAGTAGTTTTGTATGTTATCGATGCCAGGTGCCCTCCAGTTATGCGATCTCTGTAAAGCTCTGGAGACGTCCTCTGTAGTAATGTCCATATAGGGCATCTCCGAAAGATGTTCGTTATTCCTGCACTCTGTATCGATCCAGCTGGCTTTGTCATTATGGTCAATGGTGTTGGACCATATATTCGCCCAGAAACTATTGAGTGCGTTCTTCTCCGGTAGACCATTACTGTCAGTTACCCTGTTCGTTAGAGACTGATAAAACCGTCTCTCGTTTCTGCTGAACGCTTGGTTTTGTCGTCTGCGTTCAGTACTGGTCTTATATCTTCGTAAGCGCTTCGCTAGTGCTGTTAATTTTTGGTGAAGCGTATCTCTGATCTCTGTGAGTGTTTTATTGGGTTCCTCGTATTGTGTGTGTACTGTGTGTTTGTGTAATATGTCGTGTATATATTTGTTGAGCCGTTTGGACCTCGTACCCTGTTGGTATTGGGTGATCCTGCCGAGGTTGCATCGGATGGTGCTGATGCGTTTATTCAATCGTGTTTCCCAGGCAGGGGTTTTGTGTTCCTTCGAGTTGTGCGCTACAGGTGGTGTTACATCGGACCCGTTACAATGTATTGCTGCAACGGCTCCACAGTAGATAGCTGTGTGTAACTCGATAAAATTGTCACAAGTTTGCAAGTGTTGAGGCAGTATTATGTTATTTAATATCTCAACGATCTCAGCCAATCTACGTGAGGTGTGTTATTTAGGCAACAAGTACCGATGTGTGGGGTCCGTCCCTTCGAATTCAGTAAGCGCTGTGTTAAATTCCAGTTCGATCTCTTGCAGTAGGGTGTCATTTACTGCTGTTTCATGGTAGTTAGGCTCATTCTCGACAAGTTGTTGAGTGTCGTTTTGTGTGGGGCTCCCCATTTCTGGTGGGCCGTCGTCGGCCTGACTTTCTTCATTTTGAGCAAATTGATGTGCGACTTGTGTTTTAATAGTGTTTATGAGGGAAGAAGGTATAAGGTTATTGGTGAAAATGACACGCTTTTGGTCTGCCAGTCTCTGTTCAGTGACGCGATTTAGGTGAGGATAGGTAGCGCGCGAACTCTTGATGTAATTTCGTACGGTAACCAGTTTTGTCCGTTTCAAGTTTAGTAACTTGGAAGTATGTGCGTACGATGAATTCATTCAGTTCATCTGTCCATTGCATACGCACACGCTTCTTACCAGCTTTAGTGGTCCCCAAAGGGTGCTCCGAGGAAACACTTAAAGTCGGCGAGTCCGGGCCCCCCAAACCGGACGCGAACCAAGCTCCGCCAACAACATCTGGTGGGAGCAATAGTAGCGCGGCTGGTCCCGCTACTTCTTCAAACGTACCCGCACCGCAAACTAGCGGAGCGAGTACTCAAACTAAAAGGGGTAACCCTCCCCAATCAAAATAAGGAAAAAATCGTGGGACTCCAATTCATTTGGAATCCCCAAGAATGTCAGTGTCCAATTATATGAAGTTCCTAGTTGTTAAGCCAAAGGAAGGTGACTTTAGCAAAGTCAGTCCCTTCCTTTTGGCAAAATTGGTAAATAGTAGTATTGGTCAGGTTAAAGATGCCAAACTATCGGGCAAAGGGTTGCTCATAGAGGCACTCTCACCGGCACAATCGGACAAAATCCAAAACTTGAAAGATTTAGGACAGTATGCAGTAGAGGTGGTACCCCATGGTGTATTAAACTACTCCAGGGGCGTTATCATGCACCCCTCTCTAGCATACTGTACCCTGGAAGAGATAGTGTCGGAGATGTCTCCACAGGGAGTAATTGAAGCGAAAAGGCTGAAGTATAATAGGGGGAATAAACATCCCGAATCCCCCTTAATTCTACTAACTTTCAATAGGGTCACTCTACCTAAAGAAGTGATCATCGGCCTTTTCACTAAAGTGGACGTGCGACCGTACATCCCAGCACCGATGCGGTGTTATAAATGCCAAAGGTACGGCCACGTCTCACAACGTTGTGGTACAGAGCAACAGATATGCGTGTGCGGAAGGCCGTTAGATGAAGGACGACCATGTGACGAGCCAATTAAGTGCATCAACTGTGGGGGTAATCACTCGGCTAAGTCGAGGAATTGCCCCATTTTTAAACAAGAATCCGCAATTCAAGAGTTGAGAGCCCTGGAGAGGTTAACCTACCCAGAGGCAAGACGGAAACTTCTAGGCAATACACCCCGTCGCTCAGCTCTTGAGGGTTATGCACGCGCTGTTGCGGCCCCCGCCCCTTCAGCGGCTGAAAAATCGAATGAAATTAAAGAAATAAAGGAAGCTATGAGACAAATACAAGTTAACATGCAGAAAATGCAAGAATGTCTCATGCGCTCTGCAGCAGTAAGTACATCTGCATCTGTATCAGCCGCATCGCCAGCCAAGGTCTCTGAGGCCAAGAGGGTGTTAACAACCACCCTTCAGGGACCTATAGTAAGAACTGTGACGTCTTCGCCAAAGAACAGTCACCCAAGAAGTCACCGCACCGAAGACGTCATAGTGAGAGGGAGGAGGAGGTGGTAAAACCAAGGTCCCCCAAAAAGGGACCGTCCACAACCATCTCGGAGGCAGAAACTATGCTGCCTCCAAAATCGACGGTGCCACTGCCACAACGGCCAACGGCACCGTCCCGACCGGGCACACCCGAACGCCCGGTCGCTCTATCCAAACACCGATGAGCGACTCGGAAAGTACGACCGCGTCGGTACATACGGGTACTAAGCGCCCGACGTCCGACGCTTATACCAACACCTCGGCTACAGAGTCCGATAACTCTGATGCCGAGGTGAAAGTAATTAAAAGGAAAAAAGGCTGGCCAAAGGGGAAACCTAGGAAGTAGCCACACTTCCTAGGGAGCAACCCTAGTAGTAACGAAAATGGCTATCGTACAGTGGAATTGTAATGGTGTTAAGCACCATTACTGTGAATTGCAGAAACTTCTGGCTGAGCACACGCCTATGTGCGTGTGCCTCCAAGAGACACATCTACGGCCGGCGGAACAATTTAACATTAAATATCATCAAGTCCGCCGGCACGACGTACAGCCAGACATCAGGGCGAGGGGGGGTGTTGCCATCATCATAAAAGATGGCGTCCCGTTCCGGGACCACCCGATAAACACCCCCCTACAAGCAATTGCAATACAATTTTTAAAACCGCCCCAGTTCACAGTGTGCTCGGTCTATCTACCAGACTTCGACTGGGACGTCGAAGATTTGACCGAGCTTACATTACAGTTACCACGTCCATTTTTGTTACTAGGAGATTTTAATGCTCACAGCCCTATGTGGGGCTGTAGCACAAGAGACGCCCGTGGAAGACTCATCGAACGTTTTCTAGATGAGTCTGAAGCGGTCTTGTTGAATACCGGTCAAGGTACTTTTATTAACGCAAGAACCGGTGAGCTGTCGGCTATCGACTTATCACTTGGCTCACCGGTCATGGCACACCGTTATGAATGGACGCTGGCGTCTGATTCATACGGTAGTGACCATATACCTATTATTTTGAATAGTACCACGCCGATGACTCCACAATCATCTTCGCCGAGATGGCGTCTCCGTCAAGCTGACTGGGACATGTACGTCGATTCATTCCGTACACCCAAGTTGACTGGAGACGTAGAAGATGATGTGGAGCAAATGTCCTCCAGTGTCATTGAAGCAGCACATAAGAGTATACCTATGTCGTCCAACATTCCACCTAAACGTCGCTTACCATGGTGGAATGAAGTCGTGAGAGTAGCAATTGCTGAGAAAAAGCGGGCGTACCACGAACTCAGACGTCACCCCACGCAGGAAAATGTGACAGCCTACAAGCGTGCGCAAGCACGCTGTAAACGCACAATTAAAAAACAGAAAAGGCTATCATGGGAGCAATATGTTTCGGCCATTAATACCTCAACAACAACCTCAGAGGTATGGAGAAAAGTGAGGGCCATTACAGGGAAATCCTCCCGTTCACCAATGCCTCCCTTCTCGTTGTCGACGGTCGGAACATCACTGAACGCGCAGAAATAGCAAATTGCTTAGCTAAGCACTTTGAGCGCGTCAGTGGCTCCCAGAATTATGACCCGGACTTCCTGCGGATCAAGATCGAACATGAGCGAAATGATCTTGATTTTTTCTCAGATAAATCACTCCAGTATAACCAACCGTTTTCTATGCAAGAATTACTGGAGGCGCTTCGGGGATCTGGGGACACCTCCCCTGGACCTGATGAGATCCCCTACGCCATGATCCGGAACCTGCCTTATCCTGGTAAGTGTAGGTTACTGGATCTGTATAACGAAATTTTTGGGCAAGGCGTTTACCCTCCGCAGTGGCGAGAAGCTACCATCATTCCGCTACTAAAAGAGGGTAAAAATTCATCGCAACTATCTAGCTACCGTCCAATATCCTTGACTTGCTGTTTCAGCAAGGTATTGGAAAAAATGGTGAACAACCGTCTCGTCTGGTGGCTGGAATCCCACAACCTTATACCTAAACATCAATGTGGGTTCCGCCGATACCATTCGACTACGAACCATCTTGTTCGCCTCGAGAATGCCATTCACGGCGCCTTTCTCCAACGAAAACACCTTGTGGCCGTGTTTTTCGATTTGGAGAAAACTTATGGTATGATCTGGAGGTATGGCATTTTCAAGAAGCTGCACGACTGGGGTTTAAGAGGTAACCTCCGTCAGTTCGTAAAAGGTTTCCTGACTGACCATTCTTTTCGTGTCCGGGTAGGTGACACTGAGTCTGATGCCCATTCCCAGGAGAATGGTGTTCCTCAAGGCTCCACCATTAGTACCACCTTGTTTTCCATCGCAGTCAGTCATATTGCAGCTTTAGCCCCAATTCGTCATTGCTTGTACGTTGATGACCTAACTATATTTTATGCAGCCGATTCCATCGAAGATATTCAATAACGGTTGCAACAAAGCATCAACGAAGTGGTGACTTCTGCAGAAGCTCTTGGTTTTCGCTTCTCTCCAAAAAAAGACATCGGTGGTTCACTTCTGCAGAAAGCGCAGCGCACACCCGGATCCTGTGCTCACATTAAAAGGATCCAATCTTCAGTGCGTTGATAGCGTCAGGTTTCTAGAACTTATTTTTGACAAACAACTTACGTGGTGCCCACACCTCCAAGCCTTCGCTGCGAGTTGTCGCAGGACAATAAACATGCTTAAGTGCTTGGCTGGTGCATCTTGGGGTGCGAGCCGGGAGTCGTTGCTTCGCCTGTATCAATCGCTAGGTCTGACTAGGATTGATTACGGCAGCATTGCTTACTCCTCCGCCCGGGCGTCTACGCTTCTTCTCCTAGATCCTGTTCACCATGCAGGCATACGACTGGCTACGGGAGCATTTCGAACGAGCCCCTCTATGAGCCTCTGCGTAGAATCGGGTCTGCCTCCGCCGCGACTGAGACGTGAGCGTCTCTTGCTCAATTATGCAACGAGGATATATGCAACACCTACGCATATTAATCACCCGGCTTTATTCAGATACCTTTTACAGGGGCTCTAAGGTCGACGTCCCACCATAAGTCGAGCAGTGGCCGTTCGAACGCAGGAGTTATTAGAGAGTTTCAAGTTACAGTTCGCCAGGGTGCTTCCCAAACGTCCTATGGAAGTACCCCCTTGGCTGATCCCTAACGTAAGATGTCGTTTCGACCTGACTGGTCTCAACAAGGAGGAGACCAGTTCATTCGAATATTGATCCCGCTTTTATGAGATCATTAGCGAACTTGACTCTCTCTGCATATACACAGATGGTTCCAAAACAACTACGGGTGTTGGAAGTGCCATCGTCATTCGTCACGATCCCCACGCTTGGTCACTTCCTCCCCAAGCTACTGTGTATACTGCAGAATTATTTGCTATTTTGCAAGCCCTGAGATTCTGTCAAATATCCGTAGACAACGAATTCCTTATTTGTTCCGACTCGTTGAGCGCGTTGCAAGCGATCTGCCCCTCTCATACTATCGATCCACTGGTGCAGAACATCTTGACGTATTTCTGCATGCTCCGCCAAAAGTCTGTCTCCTTCTTTTGGATTCCCGGATATGTAAGGATACCTGACAATGAACTCGCCGACCAGGCAGCACGTCATGCAGCCGAAGTCGGGGAGCCACAGGACATTGCCATACGCTCAGAAGATCTGAGAGTGAGCATACGATCCGCGATTGATCAGAAATGGCAACGTGAGTGGAACAACCTCACAGCTAAGCTCAGACAGGTGAAACCTAAGGTCCGAAGAACTTTGGCACCTGTAAATCTGAGCCGGCAAGAGAGTGTGACCCTGACACGTTTACGTTTGGGCCACATGGCGTTAACACATCGTCATCTTCTTGCCGATGAGGATCAGCCAAGGTGCGCCACGTGCGAGACGGCGCTGATCGTGAGGCATATAGTTGAGGAATGTGTAACATTTGAGCCATTGCGCCAGAGGTTGCAGCTCCCGAATAATGTAGCCAACGCTCTTAGTAATAATGCTGTCTCTGAAGGAAGGATGATTGAATTTCTCAGAAATTCGAACCTTCTTCAGAGACCGTAGGGGCTTTACATCTCTTAATTTTAGACAAGTCGTCTTTTGCTTCTCCCCCGATATTTTAAACTTTTCAGCTTTATTTTTAAATTTTATGTTTCACGATTTTGTTATTGTCCTATTTATTAACGATACCCTGTTCCAACTGGTCTGGCAGGGTACTTTTAGTCTTTCGTTATGCCAATAAGGGCCTTTTATACCCTTAGTGGTACTATTTGTTATTTATACTTGTCGTTTTGTTTTGTTACTGTTTTTTAGCGATGTACCACTGAGGGCCTTTTACACCCGAGGTGGTATATCATTTGTTTTCTTTTTCTGTGATATTTTGTTATGCCGCTGTAGGCCTGTTGTTATGATTCTACAACGGTATTGTTTTAATCCCTTATTGCGTCACTGGTCGCCCAGTGGCTGCCCAGTGGCGTAATACAATTTTTCTGTGATACACACTGTGATACCTACCTGTGATATGTCGTGTGTTTCTAGTCGGTTCTCTCCACTCCGGGACCCCTACTCACACCTACCACCCAAAACCACCCCTTAGTCATGAGTGGTGGAATAAGTGTTAACATAAATTTAATTCTTCTAACGCAAAATAAGTACCCCTGAAATATTAATCCGTTATTCAAAAGCGTTTGGAAAATATTTAAGAAATAATGGTTTTCGTTTCACCCCTTTTCAGAGTTGTACCTCCCTTATTATTGAGTTTTGAAAAAAAGTGTACATGAACAGGTACCATTATTTTTGAACGTACTACCAGCTCTAGCAATTACGGTACATAATTCTGGACCACCTTGTATATCAATTTTGCATAAAAGACTCCTCCGGATAAGATAGTTGAATCTGTCTAAGGCCCAAACTTGGTCGGGAGTACCATGCAAGCGTTCGCCCTTGTAGATATATTCCATAGCTGCAATATCAAGTAAAGGTAGATTTGCATTCTCGAATTGTACCAAAACGTTCAATTTTGGAATTTTCCCGTTTTTCCGCTTTCCTTTCCCCCAAGTGCATAAGTATTATATATATGCATGTAGAATTCTAGGAGTTCCATAAGAACATTACCAGTGTTTTCATCAGTGCGGAAAGGTCTCATAAATCAAAAAACATGACCTCCGTTACAAAAAGGTAAATTGAAAACTTAAAAAGAAGTTATCCTTGAATTTTGATCGCAGGTTGGGGAACAGTTTCGTTAAGAACACACACTTCCGAAAGTTCCTTATCCCCAACTTATCTTTATCCACACTTAACGAGCCATACCATTGTCCAGGAGGTAGGGCGAAGACCTAGTGAGCGTCTTTCTTATTTAATTTTTGATGTTCGGCAAGACTCTTCCAGTGGGAAACACTGGTTATGAAATTTTATAACGCACAGCACACGTGACTTTATTTAAAATTACAGGAAAGCTTTGTAGTTTCCTATGGTTGGATAAACTCATTAAAACGGCTATAAAGCCACGTGTCTAGAGTTTCTTGTATTTACAGAGCACTTGCCCTGGAAAACACAAAGCTAGTTTGCCTCAACATTGCCAGATATCTTTTGATTTGGCTTCCGATACTACTACTTTTGGTTTGGTGTCTGTCCGTCCGTCTATGTGTCGCCAGTTTGCACCAAGTGGCATAACTTCTGAACTATTCGATTGTTTTTAATGAAATTTTCAGAAATTATGCGGTTTGGTTCCTAGATGTTGCCCCTAAAAAGACTGCATTTGGAGTAATCCTATCCACGGCGCTACCATAAAATCCCATTAAATGTCAATATCTTATTTACTGCTAGTTCCACTTCGCTCAAATTTTAAAGTATTTTGGGGGTTAGTTTCTCAAATGTTTTTGCTTTTATTTTATAATTTAACCTTTAAGTATTTTGAGTTACAACAATTTTTTATGGACTTCAAGGCGAAAATATAACTTGACAGTACGTATATATATATATATATATATATATATATATATATATATATATATATATATATATATATATATATATATATATATCTCCATTGGCAGCGTATTTTTTACTAATTCGAAGCTATATTATGTCACCTAGCGTATGTTAGTCAGAGTAAAGTAAGAATTTTAACAATATCACCCCCATCTAAATTGTTGCAGACGCCTTTCCATGCTTTTTCGTGGCAGTGCTTGTCTGTCCACCCCACTGATTTTTCCAGGACGTCACCTAGCCTTTATTACTCAGAGTAACGAACGGATTCTAATGATGCAACATACATTTAAATCGGCTTACATGTAGTTGCTGCCATCTATCACCTAACAACGGGTTGATTTTGACCAGGATATCACAGTCAGCACAAATGTTGTCTAACTTGTTGTAATTGACAACATCAGTAACAGTTCAACTAAAAACACACTAGTACACTCGTTTAGGAGTTTCTGAAAGGGTTCTCATCATATCAATGTAAATATAAGTTGGGGGGTAAGGAACCTTCAGAAACATGTGCCCTCAACAAAACTGTTCAATAACTGCGATAAGAATTCAAGGATAACTTGTATTTAACTTTTCAGTTTACCTTTTTGTGACCGACGAGACCTTTCCACATTAATGAAAACACTGGTAATGAGACTTAATCGCACACGCTTTTACCTTTTTAAGGGTGAGAGGAAGGCGTCGGCATATTTTATGGCTAAACAAGCCCACTAAGGCGGCTACAACACTGAGTGTCACTAGAGCCCCTTGAATTTAAATCCTTAAATTAGCCTTACTTGTCCCAATTTTGTGAAACATTTTTAGACATATATTTACTAATTCAAAGGCGCAGATTTCAAAAATCTCTGTCTCATTTTGGTTTAAGGTGGCGTTTTGTGTGTTTTTGCAGTTCATTTAGAAATTTTTGCAAATATCTTCTTCTAAACACCGTGTTTTTGAGAGCTGCATGCACTGTCTTATGGAGCTCTTAGAACCCTACATGCATATATATAATACTTATGCACTTGGGGGGAAGGAAAGTGGAAGATTGGGAATAGTCCAAAATTGGACATTTTGGTAAAACTCGAAAACGCAAAGCTACTTTGACCTGATATTGCAGCTATGGAATACATGTGCAAGGGCGAACGCTACCATGGTATTCCCGACCTAGGTTGGGCCTTAAGCAGATTCACCTGTCTTATCCAGAGGGGCCTTTTAGTCTAAAAAAATTAATTTATATTTTCGAATTTTTTGGCTTTGATTATTTTTAAAATTAATATTTTTTTAAATTTATTTTTGAAGGTAGATATCGATGCATAAGGAAGTCACGATTCACTAAAATGACTATATATAAATAATACCCCTGTCGCAGCACCTGCATAACATAGCGAATTTCCAGAGATTGGACACTGACGGATCTCATATAACAACCTGTATCTATCTACAATAGTTTAGCTATCTAACGGTGAAAATATTTTCGAAATCGGTTGAGTAGTTAATTTTTTAAAAGTTTAAATTTTGCAAAAAGCCACTTAAATGGCAAAAAATGGCCAAAAATTTCGCTTCTAAAAATCGAATGTATCTGGCTGACGAACTCATCCACGCTTTTTGGATTTTTGGGACTATTGGGAAATCAAATGGAGGTGTGGTTTAATATTTAGCTTACTCGCAGTAGTCTTTATTTTATTTAAAATAAAATCCAAAAAATTTAAAAATGACTAGTCTTAACATTTTAGAATCCACATTAAAACTTGATCCAATTAATAAACTAAAATAGAAACTAAAATTCAGAAAATGGACGGTCAGTCGTTTTCCCGAAATTGTGGTTCTAATTTTCTCTGATTGATATATGTGTTATACAAAATTTGACAATTTCTGTATTTTATCATTCATTTTCTCGTGTTTAAAGTGCGAAAAATTTTCTGAATTTTAGTTTCTATTTTAGTTTATTAATTGGATCAAGTTTTGATGTGGATTCTAAAATGTTAAGACTAGTCATTTTTAAATTTTTTGGATTTTATTTTAAATAAAATTGTTTTTATATGATTTTACTTTAAAGGTCATTCAGCGTGTTATGAGTACATACATAGGAAACGTGTTGTTGGTTGTGCAGTCAGTCGATATGTGCTAATTGTTCTCCTATTCAAATATTGTTTTATTATACTCAAATACTATTTTATACGCATGGTTTTGACGCTGCGATTTCTTTCTGCTAGTTTTTTTCTGCTAAATACACCATGGTTCATAATCATATTATTATATACATTTTATATGCTTTTTTCTTTAAATTTGATGTTTTTTTTTTTCTAGATGCGAGAAGGATTAAGGAAAGTGAACGAAAATTATTGTGGTTTTTATAAAGGATTGTACAAAGATGAATAAAAAGTTAATTTGATTTACGTTTAAAGACTAAAATTAAATGAATTTTTACTTAATGTAATTTTGATTTTGGTTTAATAGAAGTAAAAATTGGTGTTTTTGGTGCCGGGATATATGGACGCTGCACGGGTTGTGAATGTTATGATATGAACCTTAAGTTTTGATTTTTAATCGTATTTTGAGTGAAAAAATATTGCATAATATTAAAATTATCAACGTGTGTGTAAATTTGATATTTTAGTTAAAATGCATGTAAAATATAACACATGTTTTTATTAAAAAGGAAAAATAAATAAATGTTTTTTTTTGATTTTTATTTTTACTGTTATTAATTACTTAGCTTTTTTATTTAATAATTTAAGATTTTCCTTTGAAATGAATAAATTCTGAAAATATGAATTTATGAAATGTTTTCAGTGAAAGTGAAAATGAAGTCCAGGTGAAAGGTCCAGGTTTTCAAATGGATAAATAATTTCAGTAGCTTAGGAACTAGTAATTAAAAAATTGAAACTACATGTGTTTATATGATAATGGGCGTTTTCGCGTTGGGGCTACTGTAGCGAGGAGCGACGCTACTTTGTGATCGTGTACTCGCAACCATTGATTCCGGTGGTCATTAGAGCTATGTTTAAAAAGATTTTGACATGATTAACGCAATATGGCTCCCGTTGACACATAACCGTGCACATAACCCACATAACTTAAAAAAAAATTTAAATTTTTCAAACTGTTTATGTTTTAATAATTTTTGTATTATGCCACGTTAATTTTAATAATTCAAACATAAAATTTTTCTTCATTACATTAAAAATTGCAACCATTTTAAGATATTGTCAAAAAAAAAAATTTGAATGGCATTTGTATGCTACGCGAACAACTATAGCGCGTATCCATGGGAGCAATGCTTATGCCGCTTATGCAACGCGAACATGAATGCTGCGTCGATCCGAAGTGATGCCCACGGAAGCGATGAAAGCCACAACGCGAATACGCTCAATATGTACTTATAAAAAAAAAAATACGTTGCCAATGGCATGGGGCGCACAGCTTCCTCGTACTCGTAAAAGCACCTTAGTAATTTTATGCCCAGTATATATCTTTGCATAATTTAATATAGGTATATAAATTAATAAAAATAAATAAACAAAACGATTCATAAAAAATTGTGCGAAGTGGGACTAGCAGTAAATAAGATATTGACATTTAATGGGATTTCATGGTAGCGCTGTGGATACTATTACTCTGAATGCAATGAAACTTGTAGGGAACCATCTAGGAACCAGACCGCAAATTTCTGACAATTTCATAAAAAATAATTGAATAGTTCAGAAGTTATGCCACTTGGTGCAATTTAGCATATTAATGGAACGACATCGTAGCGGCGTAGCTACCGTTACTCCGATTTCGATTAAATTCATAGACCATCTAGGAATCAAATTGCATAATTTCTGAAATTTCATTAAAAACAATCGAATAGTTCAGAAGTTATACCAGTTGGTGCAAACTGGCGATACACAGACGGACCGACAGACAGATGCCAAACCAAAATTATTCAAGAAGCTCTAAAACTTAAAATTTGCGTAAAAAATTTTATTTTGGAGGAAGAAAACTTTTTATTTTTCGAAAGTGATCACAATGCTTTCGCTACTTTAGTCGAAAATAACTAACTTTCTCTCGATGAACCGTAACCAAAACTACCGGATATCCGAAATAATTAAATATCCGAAAATGTATCCGAAAATAAAAGTTTCGGACTTTTTTCGGACAATAACTGACAACACCCGAAAGAAAACTGAATTTAAATCGAAGAAAGTTTTTGCTGCATGTATTTCTTTTGATAGAATTTTGTCGATTCGTGTTTGACGTTCACTTTTAAGTCAAATTTTCCTTTTTTACTATAGAAAATTTTCACTAAAAGCTATGAAAAAAGAATATGTTAAAATTTTTATGTATAAGTGTGTATGTAGGCATTCATTTTAATTTTATTTGTCAAATAAAAAGAAAAAATTGAATGCTTAGAAGCAATAAAACTGAATATGTTGTACGTACGTTGTAAAAAATTATTAAAAATATGTTCAAAGGCTTACAAATTTACGTTAGTGTTATTTTTTGAATGTGTTTTTACGTAATTTTTATGCGATTGTACCAAAATGTCAATAGTTTTAATACCATATAAACATAATCAAACGCCTTTAACATAAAACCAATTTTCTTATATATATATATATATATATATATATATATATATATATATATATATATATATATATATATATATATAAATAATACAAAATCGTATTCAGCTAAGAGAAATATAATATAACTGAATCGTCAAATTGGATTAAAAAAACCATGACACATCACTTATAAAGCTTTTTTTTAGAAAATAGGATTGCAAAAAATGAGACAGAAAATAAAAGAATGTGAGTGCGAGTGAAATGGAGAACGACATATTTCCTAGTTTTTCTCGTAAAGTAATTAACTTAGAGCAACGGTGTAAAAACATTTTTTACGCATATTGCCTTTTACTGTGACTTGGTGTAAAAAAAATTTTTGAAAGTTTCAATTTTTATTACAGCTAAACCGTTGATTTAACCGAAAAATTGTTCAAATAAGAGCTGTAGCTATCGACGGGGCCAACCGATTGCTATAGTCAGGAGCTTTATAGCTCTTATGATTTTCGAGCTGACACAAACTTATAGATTTTTAAATGAGACTGTATATTAATTTTTCGATAAAACTGATCCAATGCATTAATTAACAACATAAATGAGCAAAAAAATTTTTTTACCCAAGTTTAATTTTTGCATTTTTTTTAAATTTATCAATTAGGCGGTAAAATTATGCATATGTCCCTGATGCTATATATATATATATATATATATATATATATATATATATATATATATATATATATATATATATATAGGGGTTAGTGAATAAGTGCGAAATATTTTAATGGATGATTGCTGAGGTTTTTTTATGTAAAAAAATTCATATCAACCCATGTCCGAAAACGCTTAGTTTCCAAGATACAGAGTGTTCAGTCTCTTGTTTTTTTTTAAATATTTTCTTAAATTTTTCGAAAACGTTTTGAGATATTCACATAAAATTTGGGATACGCTACGACAGGAAAAATACCCACATTCTGAAGTAGACAGAATATTTCCATTCAAACCAGTGGCATCCGTAAGGCCATATGATGATATATTTTTGAAGAAAATAAGGGACGCCAATGATTTTTTCCAATTTGAAAAGTTTTTTTTAAATGTTCTATAAATTGTTGACAAAAATGACCTCTTAGTATTGTGTCGTTCATGTGTCCGTTTTCAAGATAAAAAGCAATTTTCAGTTACTGTTCTTACTACAAAATCAGTTTAGGTTCTCGTATTAACTGCTGAGCTCATTTTATGAAAAAGTCTTACCAACAAAAAGGTGAAGACGCTTCATTTCTACAGTATGACGACATAATTAGTTTTTAATTTAATATAGAAAAATATTTTTAAAAAACAAGAACCGGGACTCTCTGTATCTTGGAAACTAAGCGTATTCGGACCGGGGTTTATATAAACTTTTTTACATAAAATAACCTCAGTAATCACCCATTAAAATTTTTCGCACTTATTCACTAACACCCTGTATAAATATATATATATATATATATATATATATATATATATATATATATATATATATATATATATATATATATATATATATACAGTCGAATACCCGTTATAAGACTGCCCCTTATAAGACTCTTCCCCTCAATTAACATTTTCCAACTTCTCCCACTTAATCACTTTCTCGAGTTTTGTGCCAGACCATTCCTTTGCAGGTCATAAATTATCCTGTCAAAATTGCCGAAAAAACGTATCACCATTCGTTAGAAGCGGCACATAATTTATCTATTTTTCATAAATAAATTTATAATTTTTTTCTAAATTCGCTCTATAGTTTTTGTGGCAGGAACTAAAGAGGTACACTACAAATATATTTAGTTTTGAAAACAATAAAATTTCATATAAATAACATAGTCGCTCAATTTAAGTTTGTAACATCGCTCGCGCGACGAACGAACACAGTTTAATTTGATCAACTGCATCTGTCTTATGTAAACAGAGCTACTTGACGAAAAAATTTTTTTCCATACACTCAAGCTATAAATCAACCTGTCAAAAAATTGAATTGTTGAAAAAACATATATGAGAGGAGCGTGTCTTCTAAATTTTTATGAAGAGATATTTCGTGTATAAAGATACAGATAAAATAAAACTATTACATAATTCGATTTCACCACTGTGTTGATCATCGAAAAGATGCTTGAACAGCGAAATCTGGCAAAAGTTCTAGAATATTTTTTCAATAATCAGAAAAGATATAAAAAATCCTTAATCAATGGATTGACCAACGAATAAGTAACCAAGTACCGATATTTAGAAAAAGTTCCAGAATATTCTTTTTGGAAATTAGAAAAAATATTGAATATCTGATTTCACCACCAAATTTTTCATCGAAAAGCGATCAATTAACGGAATTCGGCAAAAGTTCGAGAATATTCTATTCGGAAAATAGAAAATATATCCAAAAACCGACTTCACCATTGGTTTGAGCATGAAAAAAGTATCCAAATAGCAGAATTCGTAAAAAGTTCTAGAATATTCTTTTTGGAAATCAGAAAAATTATTGAAAATTTGGCATCACCATTAGACTGTTCATCAAAAAAGTGACCAAAAAATGAAATTCGGCAAAAGTTCTAGAATATTCTATGTGAAAATCAGATAAGATATCCGAAACTTGATTTCACCATCGAATTAGTTATTTAAAAAGGATCCATGTACCGAAATTTAACGAAAGTTCGAGAATGTTCTATCTGGAAATCAGCAAAGATCACGAAAAATTTACTTCACCATTTGTTTAGTCATCGAAAAACAAATTGAATACAAAAAGATTGAAAAGATTTGACAAAAGTTTCTATTCGAAAATTAATAAAGATGTCGAAAAACCAATATCACTATTAGAAGAATTATTGAAATAAAAGCTAAATAAAGATATTTAACAAAAGTTTTAGAATGTTCTGTTCGAGAACTAGCAAAGATAACGAATTATTTATCAAAAGCTGGTTATAATTGATGAATTTAGGCTCCATTAGTCACATTGATTCGGTCAACGATAGTGTATTTTTTAAAAAATGACAAATCGTTAACTTTCGCTATCGAAAACTTTAATCGTAAATATCTCCTAAACGGTGCGTCGTAGCTCAAAAATAACGAAATTTTTGAAGGCTTAAGCGAAGCAAGTTGTGGGTATTTCGAACGTATTGCGAATGTCAAAACCTACTTTTCGTTATCGAAAATTATCGATACCGCGTAACATGTCATAAATTGGTTATAACTAGTTAATTTAGGCTCTGTTTGTCCCATTGACCTGGTCAGATACAGAACAATTTTTTAAAAAACTACTTTTCGTTAATTTTCGCTATCGAAAACTTTAATCGTAAATATTTCCTAAACGGTGCGTCGTAGCTCAAAAATAACGAAATTTTTGAAGGCTTAAGCGAAGCAAGTTGTGGGTATTTTGAACGTATTGCGACTGTCAAAACCTACTTTTCGTAATCGAAAATTATCGATATCGAAAATAACGATATTTCCAAAATGGATGATATAAGGAAGGGAAGTATTCTTTCAAATATATAACATCTACTATAAATTTTCGTTATGAAAATCTTTCGATCGAAAACAGATTGCAAATAATATAAATAAGTATATGTACGGATGTACCAAGTGATACCATTAATGATGCGTCGCATTGAATTGATAAATTGATTGTGAGTATGGATTCATAGGTATAGGTAAGATATGTAGGTAGTCAGAAGTGGTAGAACGCGTTCTACATACATACGTATTCACTTACAGAATATCGACCCTTGCATCTTTAACGTTATCAATAGCAATCGTAGACATTACTTTGTATGTGGCTGTATCAATATTAAAAAATACTAATTGTGAACTTCTTAATAAACAATTTCCTATTGTTGTAAAATAGTATAAAAATTTGTAGGATACAGCATCTGTTTGTACTATTATGTCAAAAAAGCGAGCTACCCTTCACTGAAAGTGAACCATTTATCTTGCGTAAACCTAATAATAACTTAAATAAGGAAATTACTATAAATTTTGAAGTTACAATTTACTATCATTTTTGGTCCCCCATACCTGTTTTTACGCTCCTGGAGATAATTTAATTTTGACAGGATAATTTATGACTTACACTATCCATTCCGGACTATAAGATAAGGAGTAGTCGAGCGACAAAATTAAGTGCGCGGTAGTGAGGGCATTAAAATTCTGAGAAAAATTTCCCCTACGTCCCCTAGACTAGTCTTATAACGGGTATTCGACTGTATATACATACCATGTGAGTTTTTTGAGAGTTGCCATTTTTATTACAGTCAAATTTTTATGATAGAAATGGTACTGGAAAAGGTTCTTTTCTTGGAGTTAATAGAAATGAAACCAACCAGAACACTATTGGTTGAAGTAGCCTCAAGTACATATGCATAATTTTACCGCATACATATATATATATATATATATATATATATATATATATATATATATATATATATATATATATATATATATATATATATATATATAGTTACGCGGACCTGGTGCATCCGTATTATCCAGACTATCACCTGAAACCTGGTGCTCCGTGTTATGATAACGTGGTACAGATATCTTCTCTGGCGGACACACTCGCTGATGAAAATAATATCCACGCGACGGGTTACCGGGTGGAAGATGGGATTCCTTGATTCCTTTAGCACATCGGTTGGAAAAGGTTCAGTGGTAGAATTGCTATGGGATGGGTTCTAACAAGGAGATGCACCCAGAGTGAAATTCGGGATTTTGATGAAACTTCGCTGGTGTGTAAAATAGGCAAAAAAAGTGACCCGTATTTTTTTTGTCGGTTATCTTCCACGTTTATGGGGTGAACGCAGCCCCATCTTCCACGTTTAGGGAGTTCAAATCGTATTTCTTAAGATATCTCGAAAACGTTAAGAGATATAGGAAAACTTTAAATTGACGAAATAGTGACTCTTTGAAAGACCTATTCACCTGTATAGGTTAAGCCAGGGCCAGATTAATAAGAGGGGCAGGAGGGGTGAAAATGTGGGTAAATTTTCTTCAGACTGAATGGTTCAATGTATCACATTTTCGCTATCATAAATATAAAGAACACTAAAAATTAGGGGATACGTGTTTTTGCGCTTTTTCGCAATATGTGTGGTATCCAAGTTATATAAGGAAGAAAAAAATAGGGTAGATAATATTGCATAATTATTGACTGCAAATACCTTCTATATTTTTTTAGTCGAATTTTCTCCGAAAAATTAGACTTATACAGTCTATACGATAAGAGCTGCGAGAGGCGAGAGTAGGTGCGCTATCCGTTTTCGGACCCGTAGAACACGAATATGTAGAAAAAAAAAGTCTGATATATATATATATATATATATATATATATATATATATATATATATATATATATATATATTCCCGCCACCTTTTAATTTGTGTAGGGCCCCCCTATGGAAGTTAAGAGATGAAATTTGGTAAATGGGGCTCATTTTCGAGGCACCTCATACTATCAAAGTGGGGTCAAATTTTGGGCAAATTTCTTTTCTGACCCGACCTTTAAGGGGTTGGTGGGGGGCGGAAAAGCAATAAAACTTTTCCAAACCGGTTTTAAATAATGTTTCTGTCAATTATCTACAACATATCCAAAATTCAGCTTCCTAGGATGATTTGGTGGGAGTAGAGGGGGGAAAAACCATTTTCGCTGGATCTAACAGGCCCCCAGCCCCCCAGAATTAACGTAGAGGGTTGAAATTTGGTGTGTTGATAAAGTTCGTACCTAGGTTGTGCTTTTTGGAGGTTTTAATATTTTACCCCCACCCCCCTCATTTTTAAGCTACAATTTCATGCATTTTCGACGTTTTCGAAGTTTGTACCACTCGCACAGGTCACCCAAATAAACCTAGAGGGCTGAAATTTTGTATTCGGATTGAGTTAGTATCAAGGGGGTGCCTTTTGGGGGTCTCGACGTTTAACCCCTACCCCCACCATTTTTATACCTAATAAAACATGATTTTTCTTGTTTTTTAACAGTTTCGTTCGGGTCAAAATCTCCCCAAATAAACCTAGAGGGCTGAAATTTTGTGTACAGGTTAAGCTAATAGCCAGACATTGTTTTTTGGGTGTTTCAACTTTTAACCCTTACCCCCACGATTTTTACGCCAATATTTCCTTAATTTTTTTGCTTGTTTTCTAACACGTCTAGAGACTTTCTAAGGAAGCCTAAAGGGCTGAAATTTTGTACGTGTATTCAGTTAGTATCCAGCTAGTACCTTTTAAGGAGTCCACATTACTTTTCCACCCACTTCTTCCATTTTTACATCGGAATTGAATGCTATTGTTAAATGTGTTTTAAATGCATTACTTTTATTCTAAATACCCCTGTCGCAGCATCAGCATAACATAGCGAATTTCCAAATCTTGGGCACTGGCGGATCCCATCTAAGACTGGTACCTATTTAAAATAGTTTAGCTTTAGTTTAGCTTTAGTAATAGTTAGCATTAGTAAAAGAATTTTTAAAATCGGCTGGGTAATTAGTTTTGGTATTTTTGGGGACCCAAGAACCCGAACGAATTTTGTGCAGCATAGTTGTATCCATCTAAAATAATTTAGTTCTCTAGCAGTGAGAAATTTTTTAGCATCGGTTCGATAGCTTATTACTGGCGTTTTCGGATCTGCAGGATCCCGGTGGATTTCATTAAAAAATCAGCTCGACCGTATATTCTAGGCGGACTTTATGTAATATATATATATATATATATATGTATATATGTATATATATATATATATATATATATATATATATATATATATATATATTCAAAACCCGTTGTGTAGCATTCTACGCCGCATTTGCATCCGCAGGACAGTTGTGGATCTCAGATAACACCACCTGTACCTATCTAAAATAGCTTACCTCGGTAATAGTAAAAAAGTTTCAAAATCGGTCAGTTATTTTATTTTTGACACTTTTAGGTCCTACTGACACTGTCAGACCTTACATAACGTAATCTATATGTATCTAAAATAGTTTAGCTCCCCAACAGTGAAAAAATTTTCAAAATCGGTCGGTTAATTTATTTTTGACACTTTTGGATCCGATGAACCCTGGCAGACTTTACATAACGTAATCTATATTTATCTAAAATAGTTTAGCTCTGTAACAGTGAAGAAATTTTCAAAATCGGTCGGTTAGTTTATTTTTACCACTTTTGGGTCCCATGGACCCTGGCGGACCCTAAATAACGTAATGTATGTCTATCTAAAATAGCTTAGTTCCCCAACAGTGAAAAAATTTTCAAAATCGGTCGGTTATTTTATTTTTGACACTTTTGGATCCCATGGACCCTGGCAGACCTTACATAACGTAATCTATATTTATCTAAAATAGTTTAGCTCTGTAATAGTGAAAAAATTTTCAAAATCGGTCGGTTAGTTTATTTTTGACACTTTTGGATCCCATGGAACCTGGCAGACCTTACATAACGTAATCTATATTTATCTAAAATAGTTTAGCTCTGTAACAGTGAAAAAATTTTCAAAATCGGTCAGTTAGTCTATTTTTGACACTTTTGGGTTCTATGGACCTTGGTGGACCTTACATAACGTAATTTATATTTATCTAAAATAGTTTAGCTCTGTAACAGTGAAAAAATTTTCAAAATCGGTCAGTTAGTTTATTTTTGACACTTCTGGATCCTATGGACCCTGGCAGACCTTACATAACGGAATCTATATTTATCTAAAACAGTTTAGCTCTGTAACAGTGAAAAAATTTTCAAAATCGATCAGGCAGTTTATTTTTGACACTTTTGGGTCCTATGGACCCAGGCGGACCTTACATAACGTAATCGATATTTATCTAAAATAGTTTAGCTCTGTAACAGTGAAAAAATTTTCAAAATCGGTCAGTTAGTTTATTTTTGACACTTTTGGGTCCTGTGGAACCTGGCGGACCTTACATAATGTATTCTAAATCTATCTAAATAGTTTAGCTCTGTAACAGTGAAGAAATTTTTAAAATTGGTCGTTTAGTTTATTTTTTACAATTATGGGATCAGTAAATCCTGGTGAAACTCATACAAGTCTAGTACTCTAACAGTAAGAAAAGGGTTCTAAGGATCTCATATAACTTATGGCAGTCCGTAAGCTTCTTGCGGACATCATTTAATTAATTAATTCAAATACTTTAACTTACTAACTGTGAAAAAATTTTTAAAATCGACTGGTTAATTAATTTGTGGCCTTTTTAGGTCCCGAAAACCTTGACCTCACATAAAATACCTTAAATCCATTTGAAATGGTTTAATTTTTTAACATTATTAATTATTAGTGAAAAAATTTTCAAAATCGATTCAAAATATTTTTCCGTGCATACATATGTACATTATACATATTTTGTTTTGTTTCATATATTTAATAATATTATATCATAACATAATCTTCAATTTCTTGTTTACTTAAAAATTCAATAAAAAAAAAAAAAATTCTTCATTACATTAGCTTAGAAAATCTGTTTCATTTACATTTTTTAACATGGGATAGAACCATGCTAATTATAATGCAATAAATGAGAAACAAAACTCTATACATGTATGTGTCTTATAACACATGTATGTGAATATCTTCACTTGTTCTCACAAAATTCTTTAATAAAAAAGTGAAATATTTTTATACTTCATAAAGAACTGAGATAGAAATAGAAATTACTTATTACAATGACAAAGAGAGCAAAATAAGCCAATAGTGAAAATTACGATTTTCTCGAAAACTACTTAACATAGAAAGAAAATTATAAGAACATTTTCTTCATAATTTTTTTTTTCTTTTCAACGATGTAAAAATCGAACTGTCTTATGATAGGATCGAATGATAAAAAATGGCCAGAAAACCTACTTCTGGGCATCCGACGTGTCTGGCTAACGAACTTAGCCAAGCCAATTCAGAATCCAGTCCGCACACAAAATTTCATAAGCGTTAGACGTTTCGTTCGAGAGTTATCGTGGGAACACATAAATATATATATATATATATATATATATATATATATATATATATATATATATATATATATATATAGATATGTATATATATATATAAATTTTAGTGAATATCATTTTCGTATTCTAGGGACCTCAAAACAGATTTCTGCCATAGTCCCGGACTCAGATTGCGTCATGAGACCTACTGTAATAGCTGAATTTCGAGTTTTCGAAATTGGCTAATACAAGTAGGCGAATAGTAATTTTAAAAAATTTAAAAAAAAGTGAATACAATTTTTTAACAAATGAAATACATACATATTAAGTAATTTGAAAATGTTATTAAAGTCACTGTTTATTTATAAATTAGGAATTTTGAATTTTTATTATTTATAAAATAGAAATTTTGGATTTTTTTGGAAAGAAAAAATACGTTCATAAAGGCCTTCTAGTCTACTATTTAAGGTCCTTTTTTAATACTTAAAAATAAAACACAAAGGCAATTGGCGGATAAGCATGTGTAGGAATGCTTCCGTACGAATTGTGTTGGCTTTTTTCCTGCTAACTGCTATCGGTATAAAATTGAAATTTAGGGGAGAGCGGGGCTATACCGTACAGCGAGGCTAAACCGTACACTCATTTTTCGTGTCTAGATTTCAAGCTAGACAAGTCCGATCGTTGTCGCAACCTAGCGCCTGACCGCGGAAAATCACAGGATTGAGTTCGTTCCGCTGTGCGTATAAATGCCAATATGACGGTGAAAAAACTTGTTTTTATTATTTCTCTTATAATTTTGGGGCACTGCCAAATAAGAGTTGGGTGGAGAACCTTTACTTATGAGCTAATAGCGATAAGATCATGAGAAATTACTTTTCTTAAACTCTCTCTTGATCACTAGTGAAGACTAGTTAGGCGACGGAATTTGAAACTCCCACAAGGTACAGGATGGGGCTAAACCGTACAGAAGTGTACGACTTAGCCCCAAATGGTTTAATATGGTAACATTAATAAATTGTAGTTGATGCAGGAAATACAATAAAGTCTGCCGAGTCTGCAAATAATTTTACTTGTGATTTTTATTTAAATGTATAAACTTTAAATAAAATACTTTCGTTCTCTAAAATTTATCACTTTTTTTGATAAAAGTTAACCTAACACTTTTTATACTTTTATAAGCTGAACTAAATATACCGATAATACAAGTTACGTTATGTTGTTTCTTAGTTGAGTCGACAATAAATAATAAAATGTGTTTTCTACAATAATTTATTGCATTACTCTTATTTACTTCCTTAACAAGATGATTTTTTTACAATAATTTATTGCATTACTCTTATTTACTTCCTTAACAAGATGATTTTTTTACTGTACGGTATAGCCCCTCCTACCGTACGGAATAGTTCCGACCCCCGGGGCTATTTCGTACAGAGACACTTTTTTGTAATTTAATTTAAATATGTAAACAGTGGAATAATTCAAATTTCTTTGTGTGAAATCAGTAGCCAATTGTCCAAATTATATATTGCTATTTTTCTTATAATTTTATACTCGATATTAGATGAACAATAACAGCTCTCCCTTAAGTGTACGGCATAGCCCCGCTCTCCCCTACTGAGATTCAGCCCTTAAAAACTTAAAACCTTTTTTTAAAGCCCCGATCAACCGGACACTCATCATCAGTTATGAAACCATCAAAATGGCAAATCGCTTGTGGACTTTCAATTACATTTCGCTTGTAGACATTCAATACCGAAGATGAAAGGAAAAATTCGACTTCCGTGATGGGGCTCCGCTGCTCACGGCGTTTTTATCTTTATGTTTATTTTCATCATGGAAATGTAAATTTTTACTTTCGGATAACGATTCATTTATTTTTGAGAACTTACTTAATTGATAATTTAGCCATGTGTATATTTGCTTACTCATATTCTATATTTTTTATACCTATTTCTATCAAAGTTCTCTGGTCTGCAAATGTTAATGAATGTTCAACAAGAAGCAATAATCTTCCGTTCAACAACTGCCATTATCTCCGTACAAATTCGTTTTTCACCAAATAAACGCAGTTTATTTTTTTCTCGACATTCGGACTATTTTTCTTATTCTTATTGTATGTTTAATAGGTGTCAACCCCATTTCGCAAATCGCAAAATTTATTACGAAGCACCCGAACAGTGAGCGAAAGAGATTATTGCTTCTTGTCGAGCATTCATTGACACAAGCACACCAGAGAACTTTAACTTTCACAGAAATAGGTATAAAAAATATCGAATATGAGTAACCAAATGTACACATGGCTAAATTACCAATTAAGTTGGTAGTGAAAAATATATAAATCATTATTGGAAAGTAAAAATTTACATTTTCATGATGAAAATCAACATAAAAAATAAAAAATATAAAACGTATTTGCAATCAATAAATAATGCAATATAATCTATCCTATTTTTTTAGTCGAATTTTCTCCGAAAAATTAGACTTATACAGTCTATACGATAAGAGCTGCGAGAGGCGAGAGTAGGGGCGCTATCCGTTTTTCGCTTGTAGACATTCAATACCGAAGATGAAAGGAAAAATTCGACTTCCGTGATGGGGCTCCGCAGCTCACGGCGTTTTTTTCTTATACATATGGCTTGGTTTCCACACATATTTTTTAAAAAAACGCAAAAACACGTATTCCCTAATTTTTGGTGCTCCTTCTATTTATGATTCTCTTTCTATTGACACATTGAACCATTCAGGCTGTACAAGAAAATTTACCCCCATTTTTACCCCTCCAGTCCCTTTTATTAACCTTGCTCTGATTTAATCTATACAGGTGAATAGGTCTTTCAAAGAGTAACATTTCGTCGATTTAAAGTTTTCCTCTACCTCTTATAGTTTTCGAGATGTCTTAAGAGATACGATTTAAGCTTCCAACTTTAGGGGCTGGTTTCACCCCCTAAACGCGGAAGATGGCCGATAAAAAAAAATACGGGTTCCTTTTTTTTGCAAATTCTACACATAAACGAAGTTTCATCAAAATCCCGAATTTCACTCTGGGTGCACAACCTCCACCTCAGTTATCAGGTGGAGGTTGTGAAATTACTGAAATCGGAAAAGCGTTTATTCACAAGGCGTATTATGAGTATTTGGAATTAAAAAGTTATTCGAAATTAAAAGATATTGTTGTATAAAACAACGAGGTACATATTACATGTAACCTTCATTGAAAAGTTAATTCTTTTTTATTAAAAATAATTATCCTTGTGAATAAACGCTTTTCCGATTTCAGTAATTTCACAACCTCCACCTGATAACTGAGGTGGACTTTGTGCACTTTGTTTTATTTATTTTAATATTTATGCATTTTAAATTTATTTTTTTAATTTTTATATTCTCTCAAATAACTTTGCGTCTACATTTTTAACTGTGAAAATTACTTCTAAATTTTAGTTGATACCAACAAGCGTTATTTGCAAGCCTACATACAAACAGGATATCGAAATACTTTAACATGATTGGCTAATTGTAATTAGCGTCCTTTTAAATGATTTTCATTGTATAAAAACTAGAGCGTGGTCTAACTCATACATGCGCATTATGTAGCGTTACTAAAACTATTTCCTGGCTATATGCCTACAGGATTCTAATAACGGTATCATTCCAAGAAAGGAATATACCATTGATAAAATTTACTAACATGTTTGCATTTAGACTTAAAATTAATATCCTTGTCTATGGCTACTTGTAATCCTATAGTTAAGAGATCATGTATGTCTATTTATAATAGAGGAGATCGCGGTTTCGGTCGAGCAAATCAACTTCTATACAATATTATAATGATACATATATGCCAAATTGGTGTTACAATATATATATATATATATATATATATATATATATATATATATATATATATATATATATACAGGGTGAGTTTTTCGGGAGTTGCCATTTTTATTACAGCCAAACCGTTGATTTAATCGAAAAATTGTTCAAATAAGAGTTGTAGATATCGACGGGGGCAACCAGTTGCAATAATCAGGAGCTTTATAGCTCTTGTGGTTTTCGAGATACGATACAAACTTACCTTTTTTTAAATGGAATAGTATACTTATTTGTTGATAAAAATTATTCAATAAAGCAACAATAACCAAAAATAAAAAAATAAAAATTCTTCGTGAAATTTATATATCCCAAAAAAAAAAATATTGTTGTAAAAATTTTTATCTTAAGTTTTTTTTAAAAATTTTACAGCTTTCGCGCTTAAAAGTGATTTATTTAAGTGAATTTTGGTAAGTTTAAGAGCGCCTACTTCAAACAGGCCTCAATATTACGGAAAATAGCTAAATGATAATTGTATTTATGACACATAGATGGCTATCTAGTAAAACTCGTGTTCCTAGGTAACTAAAACAGAAATTTTTAACTGATTTGAATGACATAATCTGACATACAGAAAGACATTTTTATATTTGGCATATTTAAGCACTTTCGTGATGGTTATGTGCGCTGTGTTTGGTTGCAATAGCAATAATAACAAAAAACTTAAAATTAATGATGTGATTAATAATGTAACCCACAAAATAACTGACCCTGATGTGATTAATAATCTAACCCACAAAATAATAGCCCACAAAATAACTGACGAACATTTAAATGTTAAAAATGCAAAAATTTGCAACACAACTCTTTTCACATACAAATTCAAAAGCTATTTCGCGTATGGGCTCATTGGGGTTGATAAAAAGTGAAGATTGGCAAGACTGTGCAAATTTACTGAAAAATAGACAGGTCTGCTGCAGGTGACGCTAGTGATTTACTAAATGTCCAACGATCTGCAAGTTAAGAATCAATTACAGATAAAATATTTTTAATAAAAACTTTATTATTTTTTTAAATAAACTTTATTATTTTTTGTAAAATTTGTTTCATTACAACATTTTTTTGAATTACAGAACTCATTTTTGTCTTTTAAAATACAGAATAAATTTTTTTATAAAAATGACTAACTAAGAACTAGGGATGTTATGGATATCCGTAACCGTAACCGAAACTACCGGATATCCGAAATAATTATATATCCGAAACCGAAACCGTATCCGAAAATAAAAGCTTCGGATTTGTTCCGGATAATAACAGGCAACTGTCATTGGAAAACTGAGTTTAAATCGAAGCAAGTTTTTGCAGCATATTTCTCTTAGTAGATTTCCGTTGATTCGTTTTTGACGTTCACTTTTTGGGTAAAAGCTTTACCCTTTTTCTCTAAAAATTATGTTCACTGAAAGCAATTATCCGTAAACGAAACCGAAAAAAATGTTTTTAAATATCCATATCCGTATCCGAAATTTCATATCCATAACATCCCTACAGTAAGATCCATTATTTACATGAGTAAATTTCCGTTCAAATGGGAATGTTTTTCCTTCAACTGTGTGATCAACTGATTTTTACTAATGTCCACGGAACGACAAATTTTAATACTTTAATACTGTTTTTCCTGTTGAAGTTAACAGAAGTTTAGTAAATATTCAAATTTTAAACATCGAATGAAATGAACTATAAGAATTATTGTAGATTTTGAAAAATTGCTTGAATTCTTACTGCAAAAAAAATAAGGTTATGAAAATAATTATTTACAACAACAGATTAAAAACTAATCGTGAAATGAATAAAATCATACTTTTCCTGTTTCAACGTAATGCAATCTTGTTTAAATACCAGAATTTTGGCGTTGAAAATATTTTTTGTTGACATTTTTATTTAAAAGGTGATAAATAATAATAGCCATATGTAATACATCCGACATTGATATTATCGATGCCAATATTGCCATCTACATAAATATTACAATAACAAATTACAAAGATAATACAGATTTCATATTAACTACGTATTGTGAACGTAATGACTGTTTCACAAATGCCTATTTTTGACTGCCATAGTGTGGTGTAGTATTAAATATTAAAAATTAAAACTATAGCTGTATTTTAATGACTTTTTATTGAATACCAAGTTAAATATTTGAGGAAAAACTACAAATTATTTTGATAATTAATGTATTTAATTAATTAATTTTGTCTTATTGCAACAGCTTAATGCGAACATACCATCACTAGTTATTTTGGGTGTTTTGAATGTAAATTGCAAAACATGCGTATTTTTTGCGTTCGATCAAATAAACTTGACCACGGGTTTTGAAAACTAAAACTTAAAAATGCAATTTCTCAAAAATTTTGAATAAAATAATGAAAATTTTAGCATAATTGGTAATTTGAAGTAATAAACTAATTTTTAAAAAACATCTCAACATATGCTTCCATTTGAAAAAAAATTTTTTTTCTATTCCAAAAAAACCGTAAGTCCTAGAAGTCTGGAACAATTTTTCCTGAATGGCCCCCTCTATTTTGAATATTTTTTGTATAAACTTTTTTTCGATTAGATGCATATTTTAGGAATAAATCGAATGGCAACTCCCGAAAAACTCACATGGTATATATATATATATATATATATATATATATATATATATATATATATATATATATATATATATACCTATATAAATTTTAGTGAATATCATTTTCGTATTCTAGGGACCTTAAGTCTCGGCCTCAGATTGCTTCATGAGAGCGGCCGTAAAAAGAATTTCAATTTTTGGAAATTCGCTAAAAAAAGCGTAATTAAACCTTCAACTTCACTTTTTAGTTGATAATTGACTCATTACGCAACTTTTTATGAAATTTAATTCCGCACTTAAAGGGTTAACTTAATTAATAAAACAGAAAACTAAGGAGAAAATGAGACAATACGACAAGAACGCCGAGAGGCGAGAGTAGGGGGGCTATCCGTTTTTTTTCATCTACACTTTTTTCCAAAACTCAATAATAAGGGCGATAAAGCAGAGGGGTAAAATGTAGAGGGGTGGAACGAAACTAACTTCTTCTTTTAAAAACAATTTTGGGCGCTTTTGATTACTGGATTCATAATCTAGGCGTGTGTATGAACATTAAGATAATTAAATTTATGGTACCAATTATTCCATCACTTATGATTAGGGGATAATTTGGAAATAGCTACTTCTACTTTAAATTACTCGAAAACGGTAACATTTATCGAAATGTAACAGGTATACCTTTTTTGCGTGAAATTATCTGAGGAATCATATTATTAAGGATTTTGTTTAAATAATTGCAAGTTAAAAAAGAAAAGACGTGATAACTCACACCTACCACCCAAAACCACCCCTTAGTCATGAGTGGTGGAATCAGTGTTGACATAAATTTAATCCTTCTAACGCAAAATAAGTACCCCTAAAATATCAATGCGTTATTCAAAAGCGTTTGGAAAATATTTAATAAATAATGGTTTTCGTTTCACCCCTTTACAGAGTTGTATCTCCCTTATTATTGAGTTTTGAAAAAAAGTGTACATGAACAGGTACCATTATTTTTGAACGTACTACCAGCTCTAGCAATTACGGTACATAATTCTGGACCACCTTGTATATATATATATATATATATATATATATATATATATATATATATATATATATATATATATATATATATATATATATATATATTTATATATATATATATATATATATATATATATTTTCCCGCTACCATTTAATATGTGTAGGGCCCCCCTCTGGAAGTTAAGAGCTCGAATTTGGTAAATGGGGCTCATTCCAATGCACAACAATACTGTCAAACTGGGGTCAAATTTTGGGCAAATTTTGGATCTGACCCAATCTTTAAGGCGGTGGTGGGGGGCGGTAAAACAATAAAACTTTTCCAAACCGGTTGGAAATAATGTTTCGGTCAATTATCTACAACATATTCAAAATTCAGTTTCCTAGGATGACTTGGAGAAAGTAGGAGGGGAAAAATGGATTTTGGCTGGATCTAACACGCCCACAGCCCCCCAGAATTAACGTAGAGTGTTGAAATTTGGCGTGTTGATCAAGTTTGTACCTAGGTTGTGTTTTTTGGAAGTTTTAATATTTTATGAAATTTACTGAGATTTAGCCCTTAGAAACTTAAAACCTTTTTTTAAAGCCCCGATCAACCAGACACTCATCATCAGTTCTGAAACCACCAAAATGACAAATCGCTTGTGGACTTTCAAATACATTTCGCTTGTAGACATTCAATACCGAAGATGAAAGCAAAAATTCGACTTCCCTGATGGGGCTCCGCTGCTCACGACGTTTTCTTTTTTTATTATTAAAAATTATTGTACTGCTTTTCCTAACTATTTTTATCAGCTTGAGCACTAAACAAACTTTATTTTAGAGTCAATAATTTTGAGAATTATTAATGACAAAGAAATTATAATCTAGGATTCCTAGAGAATATTTTGAATTGTCATTTAGAAAAAATGACAGTCTGAATGTTGTCATTTAGAAAAAATGACAGTCGGTACATACATAGTTGAAAAAACAATTTTATCATTTGTATTCAACAATAAGTTTGTAGAAGAGTTTTGTTTTCAATCATATAAATACATTTTTCTGTAATTGTCATGTAAGATAAAATATATGTATATAATGATAATAACTCAAGTTTTAGATAACAATTTTCTTAAAATAAATGGATATGATGGAGAATGTTATAAATTTTCTAGTTTATAGATAAAAATGTTTGTAGACGGGAAAGTTTACATACATACATACACCATAAGAAAGTTTGGCTATTCGTGGTAAGCAAGGTTCGAAATAATAAGTAAATTACGTCTCGTGGCACAATATACTATTCTATTGTTTTCTGGTGTTGGCCAGTTTTAACTCTTAACCCATTAGCGCCCACTGTATACGTTTGTGTACAATTATTAAATGAACTTTTTTTATTTAAGACATATTTTACATACTTAAAGGGAACCACTAGTGTGACATTTTGGAAAAATTGGAAAATTTTTTTTGCATGTTTTGAGAGTCTATACCTTTAAAAATAACATACTAAAATTTCAAGTGCGGATCTCAACTAGGTTTTTGAGTCACAGCTATCTGAAGAGCCAGTTCTGATTTTCATTGTTAACTTTGAGGTATTGAGAAATGTATGAAGGTTAATAATTCGGGAGTTTTTGGACGTGGCTGCCAGTTACATGTTCTGAAGCAGCCAGTTTAAATGTGCCAGCTAGACCCTTGCACATTTAAACGGCTCATCTAGTTTTACTATGACCGTTATTGTGAGTACCTCATAAATAATTTTAGTAAAAATTCTTAGTGATTAAAAATAAAAGGTAAGGTATAGGAAAACTACATTTTTGATCGATTTGATTTTTATTGCAGCTTCTTTTATATATGTCTCTTCATGCCATAAACCTCCAGTTTTCCGATCGAATAAAACATGTAATTTTGGCAGGCCAAAAATCTTCAAATTTTCGAGTAAAATTTGAAACTTTTTTTAAAAACTCCGCCATTTTGTTAATTTTCAACTTTTTTTTTCGATTGAGGTTCACGGCACGGGCAATACGATCTAGTTTAATACGCCTTTTGGTTTATTTGATTGAAGCTTTTGGCACTGTGAAGGTCGCTATCACTGCAGCAGTGGGGGAACTTTTTTTTGGAGCCTTGGGAGATCGCGAATAACTCACTGAATTTTCGATTTTTTTGTCCAAAAATTTTATCTTGAATTTATTATATATTAACGAATATATTCTTAAAATATTAAAACATTCCATACAGTAGTTTTCTTTAAAAAAAAGTCCCAAAAATCACATTTTTTCAGGCGGTCACACTAGTGGTCCGCCTTAAAAAAAAAATAACTTCAAATTGTTATCAAATTAACACTCTACGTGAAAAGACTCTTTTGAGTGGGGATTAAAAAATTTCGTTTTTGACTATTTTGGTTTATTTTATGCTCGGTTTAATCTGACAGTTATAACCACCCAAAATAACCAGTTTTTGAAATAATCGATTTTTGGTTTTTTTCTAGGAAAAACAACACTTATAGACAAAAACTTTTATTTTACAATTACTTATATTATATTCTTAAACGATAGTATTTTCCATGCCATAACAACCATAATTAGCTAAATGTTTTAGAATTTTAAAGAAATTAATTTAATTTTTTTCGTAGTGGAAACAAATCACCGGTCACTAAATAATGACTTAAATTTTTAAAAATAATTCGTCCAGTTTTTTCCGGTTATTGATTTTTAAAAAAAAAATAATCACCGATAATAACCGAGTCACAAAATAACCCAAATAAACCGGTTACTCCAAACAAAAAACGGTTTTAATTTATAACCGGTAGGTTTTCCCCATCCCTACTGTTGAAGACAATTCCGCCCACCGTACACGGCCCTGTGCACGTGCAAAAGTTTTCAACTGATTTTTTTTATCATTTTCTATATTTGTACTTTATTTTCATTAATTTAACTAAAAAAAAAAAAAAAAAATTAAGACAACAGTTTCGCCATTAATGTTAATGGGTTAATGTATCAACACTGTTTAAAGGGGAGGGAACCGACGATAATTTTTTAATAAAACAGCTTTAACCATTAAAATTCACATAGTGATTGAAAAATTATCAAATTGGATCGGCTGGGACTCGAACCCAGATCTCTTGGTTGCTAGCCAAGCGCCTTACAATTAGACCGCCGATCGCTCGTTCAAGTGCCATTCCAATTTGGTAATCAATCAAACACATCCTCTCTTTAACGCGAGACGCAGTTATATTTTTAATTTCAAATGTTATCGAGTGCCTGTGAAACATTATTAATGTATGGCGGACTTTTGTCTGTATTTATACATACAGCAATATTCGTGAACATACGAATATAGTGAATATACGAATATTGCTGTATGTATAAATACGGACAAAAGTTCGCCATACATTAGTCATGTTTCACAGGCACTCGATAACATTTGAAATTAAAAAAGAAAAGCTTTAACCATATTTAAAATAATATACCTAATTCAATCTTTTACGTTCAAATTTCAATAATTTGTTTCTTTACAATCACTTAACAACACAAATAGTAGTTTTTTATTAATTTTCCATTTATAATTATTTATATTGGGAGATCAGTAATAACTTGTTCAGTTAACATCACTATGGTACCAAAGTTGCTTTCAAAGTTTAAAAAGTATTATTGTATATGGTGGATCAAACAAAGAGTATAGTTTTTGTTGATTTGGAAAAACTGACTATTAATTAAAATTCATCCACTGATTGGAAAATTATCAAATCGAATTAGCTAGGAATTGAACTTAGGATCTTCTAATAATCGGTCAAATGCCTCCCATATCCCATTCCAATAACCCATCAACCACGTATTATATTACTCTCTTAATATGCGAGACGAGTTAATTGATTTAATAATTTCAATTGTTATTATCGATGTCCTCACGAGAATTATCAAATACAGGGATATTCCGTTAACCGTACGACAATACATAAACGTCGTACCCTTAGAGGAATCATATACAGGATGCTTCTCCAGACAATTTATTTTTTAATAAAAATTAAAATATTTTTACAAAAAATAAATTTTTAAGTCATATTTTCTGGCTACATAATATTTATTTCTAATTGTAAGCTTGGAAATTATGTATAATATATATATATATATATATATATATATATATATGTGTATTAATAATTTTTATTATTACTATTATCATATATTTATGTTAACTTTCAAAATAATCGCCTGTATGTGTTTAAGACTTGTTTACATAAAAATCTTTGTTTACAATAAAAATTTTCTCACGTAGACTGTATATGTATATACAAACACACATAAACCGTACGCATAATGGTAGTACGGATAATGAAATGGTCCGGTATTAGGGTAACATTTATATGCGACCCTGTTATTGCTTAATCTTATAAACTTAAAAACTTTACTGTTAAAGAAGACATAAGAAACTCTTTCGCTATAAAATATACTTTCAATTCACATTAGAACCATCATAGACTAGAATTGATTTTATTTTTATAATAAATTTATATTTCGTTTTAAGATTCTATTTAATTATAATCAAATATCTTGAAAAAGTATATGAAATTACCAATACAGTGTTTCGAGTTTACATACATGTTAAAAAGTTTTAAATTGATGACATAAAGAAAAGTTCGTAAAAGCTTTTCTTTACGATGGTTATTCGAACTGACATCGTAAAATTTTCACCGATATTGTTGGAAACATTCCGTTATACGTTTAGGAAAATATTAAAATATCCTTTTTTTGATAGCAGCATAGATAGAGGTACACTGTAATATTTATCTGCTGGGTTTTATACCTACATACATGTATGCCAAAATATGAAAATAACTTTAACTTCAAGATGCTATCGCAGCATTTCATATTATTAAAAAAAAAAAATCCTTTCACATAGAGCAAAATTTTTTTTTTCTTTTTTTAGGTTTACCGTTTTTAAAGATAATGTTTTTGCAGAACTCCATATAGATAAAACCCTTTCTTGTGGGTTAAGAGTGATATTGAGCATACTTTAAATTAAAATAACTGCTTCTTGCATTAAAAGGAGTAATAGACGTATGTGGAACTCCATATATGCATATAAATCTTTTTTTGTGGGTTAAGAGTGATATTGAGCATATTTGAAATTAAAATATGTAACTGCTTCTCGCATTAAAAAGAGTTAAAACACGTGACTGAATGGTTGTCAAACTGGAATGGCTCTCGAATAAGCAACGGTGGCATAGGGGGTAAGACACTTGGCTAGTTACTAAGGGATCCTGGGTTCGAGTACCAGCTGTTTCAGTTTGATAATTTTTCAATCAGTAAGTCATTTTTAATTAACATAATGATTTGGTCGTACATACCAAAGCAAATCGAGTGTTCAAGTTCCAGTTTAGCTGAACATTAAGTGAGCATATGATACTAATATATATTTTTAAATACGAACAAAAGTTCGCCATACTTAGTAATGGCACTTAATAATATTTGAAATTAAAAAAAAAGAAAGAAGACTAAACAATTATATGGTCTCTTTTCAATAAAATTCTTGAAAAAATTAAATTTCAGATTTTAATAACTATGTGGAACCTTCCAAATGTATAGAGATTTGACAAGAGCTTTCTCATAAAAAAACGAAAATCGAACCATTAGGAGCTGAGATACAACAAACACAGGGTCCAGTGGAAGTCATTTCTAATAGCCGGCACTTTGATGTTCCGTACAGACTCTTAAGTGGCTCCCTGTTTGGAAAGTTACCTTTTAGTATCAAGTACATATGACCACAGAAAGTGGTATATTCCAATGAAAAAGTACAGCTTTCTTGATGTACCCGATATACTATGTGTGAATGTAAATTTTACAGAATAATGTAAGCTTTTCTAGTTAGAAATATGTTGTTATAGAGTGAGGACATTGGTCCGCATAAACGCGTTTCCAAGGAGTGGCCAATTTTTTATGGCGGGTTCTAGCACACACTACGTCGTTAAAAGTATGGGAACACCTTGACCTAGGCGTGCCCCTATTCTTGACGACGCGACGTAGTGTATACCAGAATTTTTTTTTTATATAAATTTATTGGCATCGACAATACGTATACAGCCATTGTTACATAGTAGTAATATAAAGAAAGGAAAATTATACAGTACTAGTACATACAGATATATAAATATCATATAAAGAAGTCTTACATAATTAATATATTATATAAACAATTTTAGTAGAGCTGTTTCATAATTGGGCAACGATATGTGGTGGAAGTTAGAAAATGTAGTACAGAACGTAATCGATAGTTAGCTGAGTTAACAGTTGGGTCGCCAGTTTTGAAGTGGAGTCTTGAGTGTTGATATTATGTTGGATATGTTGTATAATAATTGTTTCCAAGCAGATGCGAGGGAGTATGTTAGGTTATATTTTGAGGTTGGAATTATTTAGAAAGTCAATTATAATGTCTAACCAGAACTTACTATAAAAAAGTGTTAACCCCGTTTGTGCGGACCAATGTCCTCATTCTAGTTGTAATTAAATAACTATGACTTGAAATTGAAGAAATAATTAGTTATTTTTGATGAGATACTAACTGGTTTATTTGTATATTTTATTTGATTTTAAGTAAGATAATAATTGACACCGAGGTAGTTGTTATTTATACCACTGTGGTGTCATTTGTACGAAAACAAAAACCAAAAAACTCTTACCATTTAGAAAATACTCATGATAAAAATCTTACTAAGGACATTCTGTATATGTATATAAAAACACCAAGGCCTATATATGTTATTTTGGTGACAAGACAAAAATACCTATTCATTGATCGTCACAGTTTTTTTAGTCGAATCTTTCCTTGAAAAAATTAAACTTATACATCCTATACTATAATATGTCTAGGGCCTCCCTATGGAAGTTAAGAGCTGAAATTTGGTAAGTGGGGTTCATTTTTGGTGCACCTCATACTATCAAAGTGGGGTCGAATTTTGGGCAAATTTTGGATCCGACCCAACCTTTAGAGGGGTGGTGGAGGGCAACAAAACAATAAAACTTTTCCAAAGCGGTTGGAAATAATGTTTCGGTCAATTATCTACAACATATACAAACTTCAGCTTCCTAGGATGATTTGGAGGGAGTACAAAGGGAAAAAAGTATTTTGGCTGGATCTAACACGCCCATAGCCCCCCAGAATTAACGCAGAGGGTTGAAATTTGGTGTGTTGATAAAGTTCGTAACTAGGTTGTGCTTTTTGGAGGTTTTAATGTTTTACCCCCACCCTCCTCATTTTTAAGCTACAATTTTATGCTTTTTTGACGTTTTCGAAGTTTGTAACACTCGCACAGCTCACCCAAATAAACCTAAAGAGCTGAAATTTTGTATTCGGATTGAGTTAGTATCAAAGGGATGCCTTCTGGGGGTCTCAGCTTTTAACCCTCACCCCCACCATTGTTATACCAAAAAGAACATGATTTTTCTTGTTTTTTAACAGTTTCGTTCGGGTCAAAATCTCCCCAAATAAACCTAGAGGGCTGAAATTTTGTGTACAGGTTAAGCTAATAGCCAGTTTTTGGAGGTTTCAACTTTTACCCTTACCCCCACGATTTTTACGCCAATATTTCCTTAATTTTTTTGCTTTTTTTCTAACACGTCTAGAGACTCTCTAAGGAAACCTGGAGGGCTGAAATTTTGTACATGTATTGAGTTAGTATCCAGTTAGTGCGCCTTTCCACATTACTTTTCCCCCCACTTCTCCCAGTTCTACATCGGAATTCAATGGTATTGTTAAATGTGTTTTAAATGCATTATTTTTATTCTAAATACAAGTAGGCGAATAGTAATTTTAAAAAATTTAAAAAAAAATGAACTTACTTTTATAACAAATTCATTACATATGTATTAAGTATTTTAAAAATGTCATTACATACGTATTAAGTATTTTAAAAATTAAAGTCACTGTTTATTTATAAAGTAGGAATTTTGGATTTTTGTTATTTATAAAATAGAAATTTTGGATTTTTTTGGACAGAAAAAATTTCTTCATAAAGGCCTTCCAGTTTACTATTTAAGTTCCTTTTTTTAATATTTAAAAATAAAACACAAAGGCAATTGGCGGATAAGCATGGGTAGGAATGCCCTCGTACGAATTGTGTTGGCTTTTTTCCTGCTAACTGCTATCGGCACAAAATTGAAATTTACTGAGATTTAGCTCTTAAAAACTTAAAACCTTTTTTTAAAGCCCCGATCAACCGGACACTCAGCATCACTTTTGAAACCACCAAAGTGACAAATCGCTTGCAGACTTTCAATTACATTTCGCTTGTAGACATTCAATACCGAAGATGAAGGGAAAAATTCGACTTCCGTGATGGGGCTCCGCTGCTCACGGCGTTTTTATTTTGTGTGTGTGTGTTATTGTGTATCAATATTGGTACTAAAGTATTTGATGCGAAAGCGAAAATTTAATGTTGTCTATACTTTTTTTTTATTATATTATAGTAATTACTAGCTCTGACCTGCGGCTTCGCCTGCTTTGAATTCGATCCCCTTCCCCCTTTTGTATTGCCACTTCCTACCCCGAGAACCTTCAATCGGGATAAAACTATTCCAACTAAAACTATTTAAAAATTATTACTATGTGTGTTCATATTAAATGGTGTCTGTATATTAAATTTCATTAAAATCGGTTCAGTCATCTCACAGGAATCTTTAATCAGGGTAAGACTAACCTAGACGTTAACTCAGGATTAATCATATCTGTGGACCAAATTTAATTGAATTCAGTTTAATTATTTGGACGGGATTAAATAATTTCTTTTGTATTCCTCGGGAACCTTCAATCGGGATAAAACTATTTTACGTGTTATTAAAATTCTTACAACATGTGCTCATGGTAAATAGTGTCCCTGTATTATATTTCATCAAATTCGGTTCAATCATACCACAAGAACCTCTAATCGGGATAAGATTTTCCTATGTGTTAACTCAGGATAAATAGTGCCTGTGTACCTACCAAGTTTCATCGAATTGAGTTTAATTTTTTGAGACGTGTTTGAATAATTGCTTTCGTATCCCTCAGGAACTTGTAACCGGGATAACATTTAGCACATGTATTAATTCAGTGTATAAAGAGTGGGTATGTAAAATTTTATAAAAATCGGTGCGGCCATTTCAGCGTGATTAAGCAACAAACATTCAAACATCCAAACAACCTAACATCCAAACTTTCACATTTATAATATTATTAAGATAAGATATTAAGATTAAGATTAAAATTAAGATTAAGATAAGTGGTTTAAGAAAGCTTAGGTGTTCATCGGAATAAAAACTAAAATCAGTGTGTGTTCTACTCAGAATAAAACAATAAGTGACGTAAGAGAAAACACATAAAAAAGACTAACATGGACTCTGTTTTCTTTTAAAAATATTCATCTTCACGCTCTTATACAAAAACCGTACGTAGATCTTACATAAAGATAGAATATTTACTTTTTCCATGTGGAGCAGGCACCCGGCGCGATATGTGAAATGAAAACTATAAAAAGAATTGTATTTCACCACGAAAGGAAAACGATGAAAACGGAAATAACGTGAGCGAGCGAGACAAAAAATGAATTTTCATAAATTTGTATACAAGTTCCTTTCGTCGTCCATCATTGTTTTGAACGACCACCACACATAATTGCTTTTAGTACAGGAACCGACCTTACAAATAATAAAAGCGCACATTTTAAGAAGCCAACAATTTCTTTTTTAGCAAAGATGAATGAACATTATTCATATTTAGTTATTATAATCGTAACTTTTTTGAACATCATTGGCGTCAATTTATTGGTAAATTGTGTCTTATTATTGTTCTAGGCTAGCTCTAATTTGAAATGTCTGAATGTTATTTAATTTTGTTACAAAAGAATATTTGGAACCGAAGCAGACGAATATAAAACAAAATTTTAGTAGAAAGAAAAAAAATTTTCGCGCAGCAATATAGAAAAAAACAATTTTCTTAACTATATTGTTGCGAAAATATGAAAAGATAAAAATAGTACCATATAAGCGCACTAAGCAACCGCCTAGGGCGCCAGAAATCGAAGTGCACCAAAAATCTGAGGTAGGGAAAGGTAGCCCAAAGCGGGTAGCTAAAATTAAACACCCCAAAAAGTGGCTTTTGACCTCGATAAGCAGATGTTTTTTATATTATTAGATAGGATAGTTTTCGAAATTTAATATAGCATTTAACAATAATAATAATTAAGTAAACAAAAATTGAAAAAAGGCAAAAATAATCAATTTTTAAAAATTAACTCTAATTTTCTTTACAACTTCCACATCGGAATATACTACTTCAGTTGGTTCCACATCAAAATCACCACAAAGAAGGTAGAAATATTTTTTTTAAGCTTTTTCCCTCATCCCGTCGTAAAAAGAAGATTTTTTATTTTTTTTTCCTTCCAACAGTTTTTTTCCATTAAGATGCTTCTATTTTGTCCATTTTGTCTATCCGCTTTATCCAAAAAGATAAAAGACTTAATTTTGTTAACTTAGAATGTCTATCTTTTTCTACATTAAAAGTCAAATGATGGTAACATAATACCGTAATACCAAAAATATTACAAATAAAAAGGTTTGTGACTAGTGACAGAATATTTATCGTCAAAATTTTTAACAAAATCAGCAAAAAAATTTGAGGACGCTTAAACTAGGACATTAGACGACACAAGCGTTCAAGTGCAATTGACTGATAATGGTTGATATTCGGTTAATCTCGGTATACACACGACCTGACAAAAACATTCGATACAACGATATACAAGCGCTTACCCGCTTTAAGAGGGGTACCCGCTTTGGGCGACCTTCCTCTACATATATTATACGTATACTGTAACTGTACGTACATTTTTGTTTACTAAATTCACTTTCCAAACGATTTTAATATTTATGTATTTTTATATCAAAAAGGTTGATCGGATACATTATATCTAGATCATATGGTGATGGCATTTCATGGTTGTCCAAGTGTTCGGAAAAGGACATTTCGTATTACACGACCTAGTATTATTCCAGATAATGGCAAAAATGACTCTGGGCTCCAAAATTTCTATTTACAATTAAATAATTTCTTTTAAGCATTTCTTTAATGCTCAAAAAGTGTCGATGTTTATCTGCATTATATGGTTGGCCAAGTGGTCGGAAAACGACATTTCGTATTACATTTCAATGATTCCAGCCTACGGGAATGACGCAGTCCATGACACAAGGAAGACTGGTAGGCCTGGTGACCATATCAATTCAACAAAAATTAGCCCTAGTCATCGTCTTTAATGAAATAGTTCTCATATTTTCTAAGCTTACGACTAGAAAAAGTAGAACATAATCTTCAGTTTTCTGTTTTCTGTTTTGTTATAACGTAAAATCCCCTATATCGGAACACTATTTTTAGGTGTGTAATTAAACTGGCTTCTAAAAATTGCAAATACATTAAACACCTATTTTTTTCTTAATAAGCATGAAAGAAAGTTTTTTTAATCCAATGAATATGTTTTTAAAAAAGTGCAACCTAAAAATTTTTCTTGATTTATGTTTTTTTTTACAAAATGTTGACATCGATATCCAAACAAAGAAATATTAACGACACTAGTAGTTGGGAACCGATATACAAACAGACGTCTAATAGGAGTAATATGACACATAGAGTGACATCTAGACGTCAAAGCAGGATACATAGAGTGGTTTAAGTGTCAGACGTAAATAAAGGATCAAAATACTATATTCAACAAAAATTATTAAATATATATATATATATATATATATATATATATATATATATATATATATATATATATATATATATATATATATATATATATATATATATATATATATTTACATCCCGGTATCATTTTGACGTCTTTTCATAATACATCAATTTGACGTCTCCTTAAAGGGAGCCGTATATTGAATATTTAACGTTAGTATACTCCGTCTTTCAACACAGATAACATGTGGTACATTTTTGTTTTGGTTGACTTCAGATGGAAAACTTTCATCTCACTATCATTGTGACATCTTTTCACCTTACTGCCATATAACGTCCACAGTATATTTTTATATTTTATATTGACAACATTTTTACGTCCGAAACGAATATTTATATTCACATAATGCACAGACTGACGTCCGGCGGTGTTGCCGGATTTAAATCAGATTCATTCAGGTTCTCTTTTGCAAATAGTATGAGTATATAATAGTAGGTGGGTTTTTATTACTAATAGGTACTCTAATACGTTTTTCTTTATTTTGAATCTTTTATTTTGAATTTTTTTATTTTTTTATTTTGATACATGTTGCAGTTCAGTGTAGTATAACCGTTAAAAAACAAAACATTTTTTTTTACTGAGATCGATTGTTAAATGAGGAAATGGAAAATTACCTTCATATGATTTATTGATCCATACTTTAAGAATTAGATTTTAAGAAGTAGAGAATTATATTTATAAATGAAAATATATATAATTAAATGATTTTTAATAATTTTTCAGTAACAATGTTTGTAACGAACTTTTTTTTAAAAATTTTATTTGTTAGAAATGATTTTTAAAAAAAAAGAAATAATTATTTTACTAATGTTATTAGTTTTTTTGAATATATTGAGATAGTTAAATTATTAAATTACTCGAACAGGTTTATCACTAATTTTTAGCTGTTACCGCATTTAATAGGTTATTGCATTATGTAATATGGCTAAAAATTTTAGGCGTTTGATAAAAAATTCATTTAAAGTACCGGCATTTCGTGATAATGTAAAATTTATGGACTTTGCTACTGAAATTTTGAAAGCGTATATCTTTTACAAGCTATCGTTGTTTTTAGTAAGTACGAGTTTGTAGTCCACTTTTTTCTTCAATATACGAGTTTGTAAAATAATTCGATTTTTTTTTTTTTTGCATATTCCGATAGTCTAACCAGTAACTTAAATTTTAAACGCGTTTTTCTCGAAACTACAATTTTCAAATTTGCTACGCTTAAACTCGAACTAAATTTAGTTTTCTGACATAACATGGTACATAGGAACTGCAATATAACGTACTCCAATATAATATAGCGAGTGGTGGGGTACCCCTCTCACAGATTTGAAGACGTGAGATTGTATTTGTGTAAAGTTATACATAATCGTCAATTCAGGGGCGTAGCAAATTTATGTGAGGGTCTGAGAAGTTCCCATATTTTCTCACATACACGTATAGCATTCACACATAGCCATAGGTACTTATGCACAAATAAATATAATATCAACACCAACAAACAATTACACCAATATACAGACATACACGTACACATTATTTCACGTGTGTATATGCATACGTAGACAAATATGTGTGCATATACATATCGATTTCACGATTTGATTGGTTATGAAAAAAAACCCAGATAACAAATTTTGATAAAAGTTCCAGAATATTCTATTCGAGAAATAGCAAAGATGTCGAAAAACCGACTTCACCATTTGATAGTCTACCAAAGAAGGGACTAAACAGCAGAATTAAGCAAAAATTCTATTCGGAATCTAGCAAGAATATCGGGAAACTAACTTCACCATCGAATTGGTCTTCGAATAAAAGCATAAATAACAAAAATTTAGCAATGTTCTAGAATGTTCTATTCGAGAACTAGCAAAGATATCGGAAGACTAGCTCCACCATCGAATTGGTCTTCGAATAAAAGCATAAATAACAAAAATTTAGTAATGTTCTAGAATGTTCTATTCGAGAACTAGCAAAGATATTAGGAAACTGACTTCACTATCGAATTGGTCATCAAATAAAAGCTTAAATAGCAAAAATTTAACAATGTTCTAGAATGTTCTATTCGAGAACTAGTAAAAATATCGGAAAACTTATTTCACCATGGATTTGTCGTCGAATGAAAGCCTAAATAACAAAAATTGAACAATATTCTAGAATGTTCTATTCGAGAATTAGCAAAAATATCAAGAAACCGATTTTATCGCTCATCTAATTATTAAATAAAAGATCAAATAGCGGAATTTAACAAGAGTTAAGATTCTTTATTTAAGGAAAATATAAATATTATACTTTTTTTGCAATCGAATACGTTGGCGTAAATTTATAACTAAAACTTTCGTATAGCACCCACTATTTGACATTTTTTGCCAAGGTGCAATCTACTGATGAAGTCGCTTTCTGAATATTTTTTTAGTTTTCGAATAGAATATTCGAGAACATTTCTCAAATTCCGTTATTTAGCATTTTCTTTGATGACCTATCTAATGGTAAAGTTTATTTTTTGATATCTATTCTAGGTTTCGAATAGAATGATCTAGAACTTTTGTCAAATTCCGCTATTCAACTATTACTTTAATGGCAAATCCCATAGTAAAGTTAGTTTTCCGATATCTTTCCTAGTTTCCGAATAGAATATTCTAAAGCTATTATTAAATTGCACTGTTTGGTTTATTTTTCAGTTGCTAAGCAATAGTGAAGTCGGTTTTTTAGTACATATGTATTTAGCTAAAGACGTGTGACTGTCCTTGTAAACATGCATTTAAATAAGAGTATACGCGTGTGTATATCAATAATGAAATGCGTATGTGTTCGCATATAATGTTTCTGTACCCCCTTAAAAAAAATTTTACTGACGGCCCTGGTCATTCGATATAACGTACTTCCCCCTATTTTGTACCGGCCACTACGTTATATTGCAGTTCCTATGTATATGGTATACTAGTTGTTGTAAAATTATTTTTTGAAATAGTAACATTTTTATCAGCATACCCTCGTACTAGACCAAGATACAACTAACTGACACTAGAGTTCGCAGGTGCTGTACATCACAAATCCAATGGTACGTAGTGGTAGGTGCAGATTTAAGGGGAAGTACCTACGTAAAATTGGAAGATCAGGAGCGTCGGAAAACTTTTATTTGATACATATAAATAAATACAGTAGGCGTCAAAAAGTGATCGAACACTCTCACCCAGGGGGAGAGTGCCCACACTTTTGACTGTACTAAATGTTGTGGTACACTTCCGTGTCAAAAGTGTAGGCACCCCCCGTTAAGGTGTCCGATCACTTTTTGAAGCATACTGTACTTATTTATATATAATATGTATGGTCCATTTCAGTTAAACTTAATCATGCTTCATCACTTATGAATTTAAATAATTTCCGTTTTCTTGGCTTTATCTCTTTCATTATTGCACTTACGTAAATTTTAAAATTGCAGTTTGTTTTTAGAAAAGAATAGAACATTAATTTGTTTTGAATATAAGAATTATTTAATTTTTTAAGTTTCACTCATGATCAATTGTATCTGAAATAGGGTATACTTGTTTATATAATAAGTAATATTTACCAGCACCTCGCCTCAAATAAAAGTTTACCGACGCTCCTGATCTTCCGATTTTACGTACTTCCACTTAAATTTGCACCGACCACTACGTACCATTGGTATATTGGTACCACTGGCATACTACGTTGTGGTATACAGTACCTGCGAACTTTAGTGTCAGATAGTTGTATCTTGGTCAAGTACGAGGGTATGCTGATAAAAATGTAGGGTAGGGTATGCTGATAATAATTTTTTCTACAATCTTAGTGTAAAGTAGACTTTTGCGCTCTGTGAAGAGAGCACAAAATGTGTATTTGCCGAAGACTAGTTGCCAAGCAACAAATTACTACTTTGCGCTTTAAAGCGGAAAAGTAATACTTTGTCGTTCACTCAACGTATATTTAATTACATTTGGGGTAGGCGTTGTTTATATTTTCTATGGTAACAAATAAACAGATTCTAAAATTATTAATTATTTTTATCGTAATCAAGTGAAATATTAATTTTATTAAATTTCGAAATAATTGCAAAATATCAATTAAAAATGACACTGCACAACATTCTCAATCGAGCGGCAATGCATCATTTTGCTCTCTTAATACACAAATAACTATTACACAAACTAATATACCATATACCATGTTTTGTCAGAAAACTAAATTTAGTTCAAGTCGTACAAGTTTGTATTAAATTGAATAATTATTTTTCCATTTGCAAATAACTATTTTGCAATATTTCTTAGTGCATCATATGGGGAAGTGAATTGTGTACATGTATGACTTTCTAACTCAAAACCGTCAAAAAACCTTATACGAGGTTGAGACAGAAAACGTGCGATATACAATTCACACAAGTAGCAAGCAACGTTTTTTATTTCTATGTAACGTAAAAACCTTTATACAGGAACGCGATCATATGTCCGAACAGTTTTGATATTAATGAAGTTATTTCTGAAAGGAACCTCTGATAACAAAAATTATTATTAATAGAATGATTATTTTTCAATTTAAATTCACCTCGCATTTAATGTTTCCTTACTTAATTAAAAAAATACATATCGTATATACATATTAAACAATTTTTGTTGAATACAGTAGGTATTTTGATCCTTTTTTTACGTCTGATACTTAAACCATTCTGTGTTTCCTACTTTGACGTCTAGATGTCACTCTATGTGTCATATTACTCATATTACACGTCTGTTTGTATATTGGTTTCCAACTTCTAGTGTCATTAATATTTCTCTGTTTGGATATAGATATCGACATTTTGTAAAAGAAAAACATTAATAAATAAAAAATTTTGGGTTGTATTTTTTTAAAAACATATTCATTGGATTAAAAAAAACTTTCTTTCATGCTTATTAAGAAAAAAAAATGGGTGTTTAATTTATTTGTCAATTTTTATAAGCCAGTTTAATTACACACTTAAAAATAGTATTCCGGTATAGGGGCTTTTACGTTATAAGTAAAAATATTTTATTCTTACGTATTCTATAGGAAATAATCTACCGGTCATTGTTGATATAAATTTGAATTCTTATGAACAACATCTAAAAGACACTGAACACTTAACGAATTATTACCTAACGTAGAATCACTTTTCAGCATTAAATATTAAGTACGTATATATTTTATAGATACAGTGCTGACAATATTTCAGTTTACACCGGACGTCAAACGTCGCATGAAATGTACAAAAAATATACATAAAATATACGGTACTAATGGCGCCTCTTTGAAAGACGGAATTTAACTGAACTAAATTATACGGAAACTTTTACTTTTCTATCAAATAGACGTCCAATTTTGCTTCCAAAATTTCGTTGATAAAAAAACCCAAAATATTTTAACAAGAATCGGCAAAGAGTATTCGATAGTTGGATATTTAAGTCGTTGTTTACACTATCAGTGCGAGGTGTTATATTATTTGAAGAAATTTTATTAAGGATTGTAATTTGACGTCCATATATGGACGTCAAATTATAGCCGGACGTCACATGGATAGAAAATGGTCAATTTATGGACGTCACAATGATAGCGGGATATATATATATATATATATATATATATATATATATATATATATATGCATGTATGTATTTCTTTAATTAAGTAAGGAAACATTATGTAGGCTAATTTAAATTGAAAAATAATCATTTTATTAATAATAATTTTTGTTATCAGAGGATTCTTTCAGAAATAACTTCATATATATATATATATATATATATATATATATATATATATATATATGTACATATATATATATATATATATATATATATATATATATATATATATATATATATATATAAATGCCAAAACTGTTCGGACATATGATCGCGTTCCGGTATAGGGGCTTTAACGTTACTTTATTTTCTTATATTTTTTAATTATTTACAATAAATAAGCATTATTAAGTACACTTTTACAGGTTAAAAGTTGGAGATTCATTGTATAACTTTTAACTGTTATTATATCTAAATAAGTGTTTGTAGAGTTCGGGGGCATCAAAAGATATTTCGCCTAGGGCGCCAAATAACATTGTGCCGGTTCTGTCAACAATGATTAAAATGATTGAAAACGCGCCATTTCTTGAACATGTAAGCAAACATCAATTTCGATTTTCATTGCTGAAGGGAAATTATGTTTTATTTTTACTATATTTTCATTTGCGACAGTAATAATAATCAACTAGAATTAAATAAAAATTAGCTTAAAATTAAATAAAAATTAAATTAAAATATAGCCAACTAGTTCTTTATGTAAGATTTTTTAAATTTTTCATTAAATTCATATTTTTGCATACCTATCTAACCTTGATGATAATGCAATATTGTATAATTAATTTTGCCCTAAACAGCCCAAAAGCAAAATTTTTGATTTTTAGTTCTGTGCAACTTTTTGACATTTCGAATTGTCAAATATTGTCCATTGATATTATAATTTTTTTGGTTCCATAGTTATGTTTGATTAGGGTAAATAAACCGATTAAAATATAAGTAAAAAAATTATTCTTTAATTGTTTTTTTAATTAATCGTGATCAGACTAAAAAGTAGAAAATAAAGTAAAAATGTTTTTTAAGAAAAAGCTTTTATAAATTAAATTGCATATTGCTCCAAACTTCACTCAACAGTTATTTTATTTTTTTTTTAGCTCATTTTTAAATAAAAGCTTTTTCTTAAAAAATATTTTTTTACTTTAATTTATTTAGTTTATAAGAAAAAGAATATTAATTTAAACTTTAATATTATCATTTTAAACTTTAAAATACTATTATGCTTTTTAAATAAAGCAACATTATGAAGATCGGTTACGTAACAAAATAAGCTATAATAATTTTATAAGAGAAATTCTCTTAAATTTTTCAGATCCGATGAATCGGAGATATTTATGATAAGGTAAAAAGTGTTTTCTGAAAACTTGTATTACAGGAAGATCTATGATGGTCACGCTTTTAACTATTTCCAAATAAAACTTCAAAGAATTATTATCCAGTAGCTTTTTTTTAAATATGTAATAAATCAGTTATCAAATACACACGTCATTTAGTTCGTTATAGCGAATGCCTAATTTTTATGAAAATTTGCGGCTTGTAATGATAAGTGACCCTTAACCAAACTTAATAGTCAATGATTTGTTTATGGAAATATAAATTAAAATATATTTATTTGAATCATAAATAAATAAGTAATCAATACAAGTCAGTAGTATATAATCAGTTTGTAAAAATTATCGCTCATAGCTCCGGAAAAATTATAACAATTTAATTTATAAAACTGACGCATTTACAGACAACAAACTTTTATATTTTTTCAAGTAAAGACCATCCGGATCATATTTAGAACTTAATTCTTCAAATTTCTCCCGTTTTTCATTGTATAAGAACCGCAAAATTTTCTCAGCACCGGCCTTTTGTTTATCGGTACATTTAACACATTCATTTTCTAAAGCTTCAATTATATGTTCTAGAAATAAAAGTCAACAATAAAATGGTTAGAAAAGTTATTTAAAAAAAAAAAACTGTATATATAGTATAGTGTTTTAACTTACTTTTGGCTTCTTCTCCTTGTGGCGTACATTTTCCTTGACCCAAAAAGCATTTATGATAATTATTCAGTAACCGGTCGTTGTGTAAAATTTCATCTAAATCAAGATTGTCAAATTTATTAGTGTATTTTTCTTCACTAGGAAAAGCCAATGACGTAGCTACTACGAATAAAACAGTTAGTGCAATCAAAAACGATTTCATGATTGTTGAATTATTTTGTTTTATTATTATATTTTTAAGAATATATTTCTTCATTTAATCTTCTAGCAGATTGTTTCACCTTTATATACTAAAATAAAAAAATGTAATTAGGATGCAACCGAAAATAAAAATAAATAATTGTATGTCAAATTAAATTTACTAAGTACCTACACGAAATTTTTTAATTACTGAAGGTTAATTTTATTAAAAAAGAATTAAAATTAATAGTAGTAACCGCAAATTAGTGAAAAATATAAGTTATTTATAATTAAGTACTTACTTAATTAATTAATTATATAAGTATTAACATAAATTAATATATAAAATTTTGCATATAGATAACACAGATATATTTCGCAATGGTTAAAAAAAAATTGGTCAAGAGCGATTGGAACTTATTGGGTAATTCGTACATATTTCTTAATGTACACACGTATAGGAATGCTCTTAAAAGTGGAATCCTGAGAAAGATATATTGTAAATGCTACTTAAAAAGTATTTTTGAATTGTTTCTTATTGTACGTTAGAAGCCTCAAAACTACCGCAAAATTTTTTGGAAATACGTTACTTTCAACATTTGTTGATAAATTTACAAGCAATCATTGTCAGTTTCACCCTGTACTGGTCAAACCGTTATACTGATCCTTTTACCTCTTTTACCTGAACTGAGCTGTCTGGGTAAGAAAAGCAATTATCAGTTCAAACAAAACTTGGTAGAAATTCGTACAATTAATTCGATTCTTACCAGATTATGTAGGTTAAAATTATATAGGACCTTTTGGGTTTGTTACGTTGTCTTCTTTCAATTGTTTATTCCAAAAGTCCCTATTTTAATTGTTCAGAAAGTAACTGGATATTCAATACCGATCAAAATTCTGTAATCTACGACCAGTCTAATAGATATAGAGCGCAAATCATTTTAAATTTTGAGTGTATTAAACATAATGGAAGTACGTTTCATCCAATACTAAAGAAATAGGTATTGAGTGCAAATATGACTACCTTTTTAATACATATTTATCGCAATTGAATAATATTTAGTTCATCCTTCATCGAAATTACGTTTATGAGGAAAAAGTTACGCATGAAGTTATGGTTGACGCCAATGTTTCGAATCATTATAAAACTCTATTATAATACATCCCTCCGTTCTTCCTTTTACCGAATATTTATTTTATTCGGACGATATGTATATTTCCTGCAAATTTCATTTAGGATAACTACTATATAATGTTAAAGGTCAATTGATAATCCTGATAGAGGATATAATAAAACGAAGATGGAATTTAACAAAAAAAAAAGCGAAAGAGAAGAAAATGCTTAACTCATCATAAAAATCCTGAAACATTCAATTATTCTTGATTATCTTTAATATTACGCCATTCATGTCATATGTTCCTTCACATCACATGGCATATCGTGGAACTACCTAAAAATGAGGAGTAGAATTTAAAAATTAGTTTTCGATACAAATTTGTTAAAATAATAATATTCTAAGTAATTTGTTAAAATTTATTTTTCAATATTTAAATTTCTGGTATAAAAACATTATGCAGCACTCACTGGAAAGATTAGAAAATAAAATTACTATAATTTTTCATGTATCAGCAAATGTTTTTAGTTTGAGCTCATGCAAGAATTAATACAAAATGTGTCATATTTAGGCAACTTAAACTACATTTGTTTTTCTGACGTTAGAACTTAAATTTTCAAGGACAAATAAATATGGGAGTCAACAACGACTATTTGCGACATTGTACAGTTGTACTTCATGAAAATTAAGAGGAGATTTGGTAAAGAACATCAAAAATCGATCCTTATTATTATTATTATAATTTTTTTTTTTTTTTTTTTTTTTTTTTTTTTTATACAAATAGTTAAATATTAACTATATTAACTAAATACACATCATTCTTTCTTCATGTATTGAGATTAATTTTTTTTTTTTTTAAATTCAAAAATGAGCTGAGTATAAATGGCGTTGAAGTTGACATGACGAGATTTTTCCACTTTGATGGTTCCGTGCGTTCTGAAATCCCCAATGAACTAAAATCAAAAAATCAGAATTTTCTGAAAATATACAGCTATGGCACTATCTAGAATCTAAGAAAAAAACAAGGAACCAGTAAGAAATCGCATTTTGAAAATAAGTCATCAAAAATCACCGTTTTTTCTCAAATATAAATAGCCGTCATTTTGAAAATATATTACGGAACCAAAAGGTCCTAGTTCCTGTCAAAATGACGGTATCGAGGAATAATATGCACTTTGATTTATGTTGATACAAAACACTTTTTGAGATACACGCGAAACCATATCGAAAAACATTTAAAGTTTTATAACGTCAATGAATTATATTAAACTTTTTGATTTTTCATTTTTTTAAATAAAATTTTAGGGGAATATTTCCAACACCTTAGAAAGCATAATGATGAAAAAAAAGAGATTCTTTTTGGCGAATCTTCCCTTAAAAGGGCATAAATGTAAGTAATTTCACGGAAGTATGATGTTTTTTTATGTAATTTTTTTTAAAATTTATAATGAAAAAATATGTTATGTACAACACAATTTTAGTGCTATCGCAACTATTAGTAATATTATAAGTTGGGGTCAAACTAACTAAAAATTATCTGACGTCATCAAACAAATTCAACAAATGAAGCAAAATTAGACTACCCAGTTTTTTAACGCTTGCTTTTTGTTACGTTTATATTAAACTATAGATACTTATAACTGTACGTCTAAATTTGCTTAATTTTTTGATGAACTCAGACCTTTTTTAGTTGTTTCCTAAAAATGTCGCGTTCCAACATGTGCGTAACGTATTTCTACACGAACCGACTCATAATTATGCTGCAATATACACGATGTAAGCATTATATTTGGAGCGACAATATACAGACCCATATGTAGCCGTACTAAACGTGTACCAGAGCCGGCAAGAGAAATAACGGGCCCCCGGGCACAAAAAAATTTTCAAACATCTTTTCTCCAAAAATACAATTCGCGAGCAAGCAAAAAGAGTCTTTTCGGCCAATTTTCAAAAACCAGTGCCGTTCTGAAAAATTTATTAAAGAATGTAAGATATAATGTTGTCAGTATGCCATTTGTTAAAATTTTTTGAATTCCAACTCCTCAATTAATATAAGAAGAGACGCAAGAGTGACGTGTGACAAAGAACGACAAAAACGATTTATCGATCTATCTCATTCTATTTTTTCTTTTTTCATACTTATACTATAGGTACTATTAAACCTTTTATCTTTTAATCAAGAAACGAGGCCTACGCTATGAAACAGTTTGTCTCGTTTAATCACACCAATCGTAAAATAATATTTTGTTATTAAATAACGGAGTCCCACGGACAAAAACAAATATGCCAAATATTTTCTGTTTTTTCATTCTCTCTTTTTCATTTTTACGCAAAGATTATTTTGCTTAGGAAATGTCGGAAAATACTTATATTTTATTCAGTGCTATACAAACATTGGTTTGTTTCGTTTGTTATGGAAATTTATAGATTGTACGGAAAAATACTTGAATTTTGGAGTAAAGCAATAATCAAAATTATATCAGTTTTCTGGATGTGCCGTCGTTATTGTGAAAATCGAATTAACATTGAAGGTCGTAGGATTTTTTACGTAGTATAAATTTTATGTTATATACGTTATATAATTTTTTTGTTGCATACTACTCATTTCATTTAACCCTTAATATGTACGTGAGGCAAATTTGTCTTTTGCGAGAAAATTTTTAATAAAAAATAACTTGGGAAATTGATTTCGGTATGGGATTTCGCAGGATTATAATCTCTCAGGAGATTAATCAATTGTGAAAATATGAAGACCCATTGGCCAGCCAATTTCGAGAAAAATGCTTTCAAAATTCTAGCTTCGTTTATTGTATGTTTATATTTGGATTTTTTTAAAACAGGGAAATAATAAAATTACCGAAACCATTTTTTATTTAAAAAAACTCCGTGAGTAGAGGGGCTCCATCACGGAAGTCGAATTTTTCCTTTCATCTTCGGTATTAAATGTCTACAAGCGAAATGTGACTGAAAGTCTAAAAACGATTTGTCATTTTGGTGGTTTCAAAACTGATGATGAGTCTCCGACTGGTCGGGGCTTTAAAAAAAGGTTTTAAGTTTCTAAGAGCTGAATATCAGTAAATTTCAATATTATGCCGATAGAAGTTAGCAGGAAAAAAGCCAACACATTCTGTACGAGGGTATTAAATGTCTACAAGCGAAATGTGACTGAAAGTCTAAAAACGATTTGTCATTTTGGTGGTTTCAAAACTGATGATGATTGTCCGACTGGTCGGGACTTTAAAAAAAGGTTTTAAGTTTCTAAGGGCTGAATCTCAGGAAATTTCAATTTTGTGCCGATAGCAGTTAGCAGGGAAAAGCCAACACAATTCGTACGAGGGCATTCCTACCCATGCTTATCCGCCAATTGCCATTGTGTTTTATTTTTAAATATTAAAAATGACCTTAAATAGTGAACTGGAAGCCCTTTATGAAGATGATTTTTTCTCCACCAAAATCCAAAATTTCTAAATTTTATAAATAATATAAAAAATTACATCAATAACATTTTTAAATTACTTACATATATGTATAGGCTATTGACTATGTACAAAAAGACAGGGGGAAAAGGAACTAATTCGTAACAGGTGTTTTATTGTTTCATATATTATGTTAAGTTGTACCCCCAAGATGATAAATTCGCAAAGTGCTATTAAATTTAAGCGTGGGTTTTTACGAACGGCGCAAACTTATCGAATTTAACTACAACTCAAAAAATATGCATTTTTCGTAAATATACATGATACGATTTTTTGTAGAGAATTAAATTTCCTATCGAAGTGGCACTTTATGAACTCAAAAAACTTTTTTCTCAACCAAATATGTAAGTCAAAAAAACTATTTAAAAAAAGCGAAAATTTTTCAATTTTCTTTTTTTTTTTAAATTTTTGTGCAGCACTTTTTTCTGAGTTAATTTAGGTATAGGGATTGCTTCACAAAAAAGAAAGCTGATGCAATTCCAGTCAGAATGGTGACCGATAAAAAAATTTTAGTAATTGTAACGAAACTCGCTTCCAGTGATTGATATAAGTTTTATTAATACTACAAATTGCGTTTTATTAATGTATACTCTTAGTTTTAATATAAAATTTTGCAAATATTACAAAAACTTTTGTAATAACAAAAAAAAGTTTAGTAGTATATTTTTGTAGCATTAATTACAGTTTTATTAAATATTTTAAATAAATATAGCAAAAATATTTGTAATTACAACACTGTTTTAAAAATCAAAATGCGCATGCTTAAAGTAAAAATCCCTTTTGTAATTAAAACGAAAATTTTTGTAATAATTAAATGACACTTGCGCAGAGTTGACAAGTTGATACATTTAAGTAGTATTTTGTAAACGTTCATAATATTTATATGCATTTAAAAAAGCCCTGATAATATTTACAAAGCTATTTCTGTTATTGAGTTTTTGTTGTTATAACTAAAATTTTAATATTGTTACAAAATTTGCCTCTACTACGATTTATTAATTCCTACTGTTATTTTCAAGACAAAATTTTGCAAATGTAACAAAAACATTTCTAATAACAAAAAATATTTTGATAGTATACTTGAGTAATTTAAAAATTTAAATGACAATAAAATTTAGTGATTGTCACAAAGTTGTTTAATTTCTCATTTAAAAACAGAGTTTTGTAATTACAACAAAAAGTTTTGTAATAAATAACTGACGCAAGCGCAGTATTAACGAATTCTTTGATTGTTAGAATAGCGTCCATCATCATAAATATTTATTATAAGCTGACAAGAGTTTATGAAAAATATAGTATACAATCTCAATTTAAAATTCTGTAAATTTAGTCGGCCTACTGTATTGTTATCAATATAAATGACATTTAACCACATATAACAAGTTTTCAATTTCAAATATTATCGAGTGTTTGTGAAATATTACTCCGTATGACAAACTTTTGTTTGCATTTAAACACACACAGTATTCATATGTTCACTTATCGTTCAGCTAAACTGAAACTTTAAGCACTCGATTTCCTTGGTTAGTATGACCAAAATCCAAATGTAAATTAAAAATCACAAAGTGATTAAAAAAAATATCCGGATCGGCCGGGAATTGAACCCAGGATCTCCCGGTAACTAGCCAGGTGTCTTCGCCATTAGACCAGCGATCCTGTGTTCGACAGCCACCCGAGCCAGGCAATCATTCAACCACTAATGAGTATTGGTACTCTGTCTAATGCGAGAAACAGTTACAATTTTTCAATTTCAAATATTATCGAATGCTTGTGAAACATTGCTACGTATGACAGACCTTTATTTGCATTTAAACATACGCAGTATTCATATGTCCACTTCGTTGGATCGTTGGTCTAATGGCGGAAAATGGATAGCGCCCCTACTCTCGCCTCGTCCCGTTCTTATCGTATAAGCTGTATAAGTCTAATTTTTTCAGTTGAAAAATTCCACTAAAAATTAGAATTTTATTTATTACAAATTTACTTATAATTGTATACGAGAACTGGAATGATAATTTTTATGTTCGTGTGCAAAATCGTCTTTTGCCAACTGTGCAAGATACAAAAATATTTTCTGTTCTGAATGTTTTTATAACAATTATCATCTCTGTTCTTGTATATAATAATAATAATAATAAATATTTATTGCATTAAAGGAATACACTACTGTTGCAAGGGTGTGTGTTTACAAAGTTTTTTTAAAAAATACTAAATATTTACAATATAATATATTAATTTAAATAACACAAGATTAAATGAACAGAAGGATCATTAACAATTAATTTAACAAATAGATTAGAAATGTGGTTCATGCAGATTATTAAGGAGCCAGGGCCGTATTTATTTGTTTTTATTGATAAGTTTATATTTCTTTTTTATTGTTTCTACTTGTTATTCACAAATAATAAAAGATCGTGTTTTCAGGGCTTCCTTCAAGAAATGATAGATGTTGAATAGTAATTTTGGATTTGTTGTCGACAAAAGCAACAGCAGACAATGGCTGAGGCTTAGGTTAGCATTAGCAATAAAATATGGTGTTAAGTATCTAGTCCTAAGAAGACAATATACCGAATAGACAAAAATTAGGTGTTGTATGGTTTCCATGACCCCCATATTGCAAATCGCCTTCCTAGAATGAAAGTGGGATATCTGGGAGTTTTCCGATTTTAATTTTTAGTACCACGTAATAGATAAGTCAATTAGTTATCCAGTAACATATTTCACAAGTTCGTAGGATATATAATTTTTGAAGGGCATTGCTTTAAATCTCAAGGTCACCATTTAAACTAATGTATTATTAAGATTTAAAATGCAATTATCTCAAAACTAACATTTCCCAGATATCTCACTTTCATACTAGGAAGGAGAAATGGTACATATTTGGTCGATAAGTATTGAGTGATAGTGATAAGGAGTCTTACATTGCTGGAACCCATCAGTCTAAGTTGAGCAAAACTCGAGTCACACGAATCGGTAGGAGTAATTGCAAATAAGTGGCGGTTCCCTGACTGAAACTTAACGACTTATAGTAGTTACAGAAGCTTGAATGAAGCATCGATCTAAATCTTGCTGGCTGAATACTGATCTAAATTTCTGCACAATGTTATCAATATTTTTTTTTCAGGTTTGTGCTGTCTGTAAATATCTGATGATCATCGTGGTTAATAGTGGATATTAGATGTTTTAATTGTAAAACCCAATTATATTTATTATCTTTTGACTCGTTTCTGGAGGAAAGCTCTAAAAGGCGGTTAATACATAACTTTGGGTATCGGGAGTCATTCATTAAAAGCAATTTATGCAACCATTTTAGCGTTGACTTTATAACTTTTATTACTAAACTATCTATACCGGTTTCAATTCTTACAGCGTAGTTAGGTATGCACTGAGGCAAGACAAGCACTTTCTTAAGAAAACTCATTTGAACTCTTTCCGAGTTTTGATAATATCTTAAAGCCCAAACAGGTGAGCAGGATAATAGTACACTTAATATGAGTGAATCAAATAACTGGATCCTCTTTTCCCACGAGTTGCATCTACATTTGCCTAAAACGCCAAGTGTACTTCCCATAGCCGTGTTTACTTTGGCGATAAAGGTTTTGGTTGCCTCAAAAAACAAGGAAGAAGAGACGTACCGAACCTCTAGATATTCAAAAGAATTAATGGTTTTAATCACTTCCTGATTATAGTAAAATATTTTATTTGTTGTTTTCTTCCTCGATGAAATTGAAGAATTTTTGTTTTTGTTGTGTTTAATATTAACTTGTTTAATTTGCAATATTCTTCCAGGATTACGATCTTCTTTCGAAGGTCACCTTCATTATCAGATAGGATCACGATGTCGTCAGCATACAACAGGATCATAGTGTCGTCAACTCTGTTGCAATTAAGACCATTTACGCCTCTGTCTCTAAAAAATTTTTCAATGTCGCTCAAAAACAAAAAATAATATACTGGGCTCCAACACTCTCCTTGTAAGACGCCTTTGGTGACTTTAATATGAGGTGTCATGTCACCGTTTAAAACTACTTGAAATGTGGCATTGTCATATATATCTTTTACAATGCGGATGAATTTAGAGCTTACTCGACAATTAAACATTTTCCGTCCGAGTATTTCATGATCTACACTATCAAACCGTTGCAGCTTCCCCCTAGCCTAATCCGGACTGACATTACATGGCTTTACAGGACACATTACCATGTAATGTCGGACAGGGATTACATGGCTTTCTTCGGACCAAACTACCAAGTGTGACAATAAAATTTGTGTGAATGACTTGAAACATGAGTTTAATAGTGCTATTGGGCGATAGTTGGCCGGGTCCTTAGGGTTACCTTTCTTAAACAATAGTGTAATGATTGCTTTCGGCCAAGCCTGTGGAACTTTTTCAGTTTGTAAAATTTTGTTAAAGAAACATGTCAAGTAAAGAACCCAGTTATCCGGGAGGTTTTTGAAAAACTCGTTACCAACTAAATCCGGTCCTGGTGCCATATTTAACTTAATTTTATGAAGTGCCGTGATTAATTCTGATTGAGTAATAATTTCGTCTAAATAAGGGTTTTTAATTTCTAGGTAATAGTCAATGTGTATAGCTGTATATAAGTTATATAAGCTAACAAAATAATTATGACAAAGTTCTAAATCAAGCATGTTGTTGTATTTGTTTTGACATTTCTTTTTGAACCTATTAATAATGCTCCAAAAAGTTTTTGAATCAGTACATTTTTTGTAATTGTGTAACAATATTATTAAAATATGTTTTTTTCTTATTTTTAATTAGAGCATTGTATTGTTTTTTATTGTTGTATAACTGCGTAGGTTTTCTCCTTTAAATCCATATTGACGACATGTTTTCAAATTCGATTTGACAGTTAATTTAAAGTTTTGACATTCCAAGTCAAACCAAGGTTTATTTACCTTCTGATTATTAGACCTACAACCGCTGCAACCTCTTATGTTTTTTTTGAAGTCTAGCAATATTGCTGATTCATCAATAGCGGTAATCAAATTTTCATACATATCGTCAATAGATATTTTTTCAAAATCAGTTCTAACTTTTGCTGGACACTGCATTGTACCTGAATACAGAGTGGCCTTCATTGGATCCCATTGATAACACTGTTTGCTATATGACACAGAGTTTGATTTCATTGATTGCTTATTTATAGTTACATCTAGGGTTGAAATTACTGAAAAATGATCTGATCCAGTCACAATACAGTTTTCAACAAATAGATCTTTAACCAATCTTGTGGAATTCAAGTCACAAAAAACATAATCTACAGTACTACAACCAGTACCAGAAACATATGTATATTTTGCCGGGTAATCCGACAGCGTTCTCCCATTTAGTAAAACTAACGAATTTTTTTTAATAAATTCAATCAGTTCATTACCTTATTTATCACTAACACTAAGGCTTCTTCGGTCCGGATATAAATGCTCGTTTTCTAGAATGTCAGCAGCTAGTTGATTTTCATTGCCAATATGACAGTTGAAGTCGCTGCAAATAATAACACTATGACTGGGGAATGACCGTGAAATTTCATTCAGTAAGATTTGAAATGATTCTAAAAATGCCGGCAGTAAAGTTTTGGTTGTTATGTACACTATAATAACGATTAAATGCACTTCACTATTACTTAGTTCGAGTACCAACCACATATGATCTGTTTCCACAAGTTTAGCTTTTAAACCACAGTTTCGTAGACACTTATACCGCCACTAGGTCTCCCTCGACTTTTTTTCTCTAGTAGCTATTGAGTGGAAGGAAGAACAGTCTTGTAGAGACAAAGGTACAGTTGTGGGTGGGGTTAAAAGCCAGGTTTCACAAATGCAAAAAATATCCCAGTTGGTATTATTTTCATCTATGTTGCTAATGTTGGCAAAGCCTCTTACGTTCCAGCTCACAAACGTTAAAGGGGATTCTTTTATTGATTGCTATTGTGTACAACTTGGTAGAGTCGACATTTCACGAGATGATTCACCTTGTGGTGTCAACAATATATCTTTTATTGAACGTTGATATAATTTCCTTTTCTTTATTATTTTTTCTCCAGATGTACCACAGTTAGTGTTACTTGTAGCGGCGTCAATTTTCTCTGTACACTCACATACTGTTTTGTCCAGAAGTTCTTCAATATCTCCTGCTTTGACTATTTTCCCGTCGATAACCGAAGTGTCGTATTTTAGGTAAATAGAATTGTGTTTATCTTTAATAGTGTTTTTATATGCACTTAACTTCCTTCTTTCTTCAAGAACTTGTTTCGAAAAATGTTCGCTAATGTGTATGTTGGTTTGATAAACTTTATGTTTATTTTTCATCACTTCATTTCGTAGGCGTATATTTGACAATCCTACCAATATAATTGGAAAATTTCCTTTTTTTAGTACGCGAATGTCTTTCATTTGTTTGATGGTAACGTTCACTTCTAAGTGTGTAACTATAAAATCACACACTAATACTCATCGATTCAAAATTACAATTGATTTCTATTTTGAAACCTTTGAAAATTAAATTTTTACACCCCATTTTCCGTCCAATTGTTTTAATTATATTATCCTGATTTAAAATTGTTTCCTTCATGAATTCTTCGTTTTGTTTTAAATGTTTTATTTCACTTTTTAAGATCGCCATATTGTCTTCCAAAGGAGTTATTTTTGATTTTAATTCTTTCAAGTCATTTTTAATTAGAGGGATCTGGTCAGTGTCCTTTTTAATTTCTAAGAATATTTTTTCGATATTTTCCATTATTGGTTTGGTTTTAATTTTTAATTTAAGGATTTTCTTTTATTAAAACACTATTTTTTAGAGTACTATTTTATTTTTAATTGTTTTGTAATTATAAATTAGTAATTAATTGATTCGTCTATACTCAACGGCAGATAAACACACACACACCCTGTTCTTGTATATAATTATAAGTAAATGTATAGTCAATAAAATTCTTATTTTTTTAATTAAAAAATGGTTTTGGTAATTTTATTATTTACCTGTTTTAAAAAAATCCAAATACTTATTAAAAAAAGTATTCAGTAAATGGTTACGAATTAAAAAAAGTACTATTATATTTTAAATTATGATATTTATTGTTAGAAATAATTTTTTATTTTTAAAATTTAATAAGGATAATTTTTGGAAAAATAACCACCAAATGTACTACTTTAAAAAATTTTTAATTTTAACTTTTTCTTTATTACGACGTACGTTTCGGCCTATAACCGCCCTCATCAGGTCTGTGTTTTATAAAATATAAACAAAAATAATTTAAATTTGTATATAACAAATATAAGGAAAAGAATAAAATACTTACAAATAAATATTAAAATTATAAAAGTCACATACAAATTTCAAAAATAAAACAGTTATTTATAGATAAAAACAAAATATTTATAAAAACAACAATTAAAATTAAAAACAATTAAAATCATCACAATGCGACTAGTTTAAAAATAAAAAATAAAATGCAAATGACTAGAATTTTTACTCGTATATGGCTAAAGGTTCGCAATTTTTTAAAAAGGGAAGTGTGAATCATTAAAAGTGTATTCATTTTTGCAGTTTCGATACTGTACTTGTTACTATGCTACCACGATCAACATGTAGTTACCATCATTGGGAACTAGTTTGGTAGTAGTTTGCGCGCTGTCATGCAAAGTTGTTTATAAACAGATGATGAAAGGTTATTAATGTCCGTTTGAAAATTACAATTGTTTTCGTATGTTGCGATCCATAGATTCTCCAGGTTTAGACGCTTTCTTAAATTCGTTTCGCACTGTAGAATGTTGGCGTCTTCGAATAAGAAACGGTGATCATTTTCATCGGAGTGTTGCCCTAAGCCCGTGCGAATGTCACCCCTTTTTAGATCCCATTTATGCTGTTTTATTCGATGTTCCAAACTTTTTGATGTTTGCCCAACATAAAGAGTACTGCAGCCGCCACACTGGACTGAATATACCAAGTTTTCCTTTTTCTCTGTAGCCATGGTTGGTTTTAGGTTCGAATAAAATGTGTTATAAAGGGTGAAGGGATAATTAAACACTGGACGAAATCCATGGGTCTGTAGAATAGAGGACACTGCAACTGTATCTTGTCCCAAGTATGGTATCAGTACATAGTCGTTTTTTCGTGGTGTGTGTCTGTCCGTCTTTAAATTATTGTAACTACGATGCACGATTTTTTGTATTAGCTCGCTGATTATTTTTTGGGGGAAATTATTATTTTGTAAAATATTTCTGGCAGTTTTTAATGTTTCTGGACGGTGTTCAGGGTGAGTTAGGTTCACAGCTCTGTTAATGATGCTGTAGGCAGTGTTGCGCTTGACATGTAACGGATGTCCAGAATGCCAGTTAATGAGTCTCGATGAGCAGTACGGTTTCCGGTGCCACATTGTGGTGAGTGTATTATTACTGTCTCTAGTGATTTGTATATCCAAAAAACATAGTTTCCTGTTTTCCTCGAGTTCAATAGTAAATTTTAATTTTTCAGAAAATGAATTAAAAATCTCGAGAATATGTTGTGTTCCATCGAAGGGAACCGCTGTAAAAATATCATCAACATATTTGAAAAAGAACGGTACTGTATAGTCTAATTTATCGAGACAATCATTAACTAACAGATCCATCACCACGTTACAAGCAATTACGCTTATAGAACTACCCATTGGAAAACCACTTTTTTGTTTGTAAACACCGTCCATAAACTTAGTGGTGAAAAAAGAATTATTGATTATTAGTTTTAAACCCTCCAAAAATGTATCATAATCCAAACTTGTAAAGGGCTGTATATATGACCAGTTTTTTTCCACCCAATCTATAAAAACGTCCGTCGGGCAGGTTGCAAATAATGATTGTACATCCAGACTAATTAATTTGTAGCCATAAGGGATTTTTTTATTCTGAATTCGTTTAACTAACTCAAATGAATTCTTTACGTCATACTTGCTCGAGTATGCTCTTTGAATAATGTTAGAAAAGAACTTGGTTAAATTATATAGAATTTAATTTGTAATTGAGCATATGGGTCGAAAAGGTAGGTCATTTAAGGTACCGTATGGTTTGTGTATTTTTGGAAGGAAAAACTGCCAGAAATATTTTACAAAAGAATAATTTCCCCCAAAAAATAATCAGCGAGCTAATACAAAAAATCGTGCATCGTAGTTACAATAATTTAAAGACGGACAGACACACACCACGAAAAAACGACTATGTACTGATACCATACTTGGGAAAAGATACAGTTGCAGTGTCCTCTATTCTACAGACCCATGGATTTCGTCCAGTGTTTAATTATCCCTTCACCCTTTATAACACATTTTATTCGAACCTAAAACCAACCATGGCTACAGAGAAAAAGGAAAACTTGGTATATTCAGTCCAGTGTGGCGGCTGCAGTACTCTTTATGTTGGGCAAACATCAAAAAGTTTGGAACATCGAATAAAACAGCATAAATGGGATCTAAAAAGGGGTGACATTCGCACGGGCTTAGGGCAACACTCCGATGAAAATGATCACCGTTTCTTATTCGAAGACGCCAACATTCTACAGTGCGAAACGAATTTAAGAAAGCGTCTAAACCTGGAGAATCTATGGATCGCAACATACGAAAACAATTGTAATTTTCAAACGGACATTAATAACCTTTCATCATCTGTTTATAAACAACTTTGCATGACAGCGCGCAAACTACTACCAAACTAGTTCCCAATGATGGTAACTACATGTTGATCGTGGTAGCACAGTAACAAGTACAGTATCGAAACTGCAAAAATGAATACACTTTTAATGATTCACACTTCCCTTTTTAAAAAATTGCGAACCTTTAGCCATATACGAGTAAAAATTCTAGTCATTTGCATTTTATTTTTTATTTTTAAACTAGTCGCATTGTGATGATTTTAATTGTTTTTAATTTTAATTGTTGTTTTTATAAATATTTTGTTTTTATCTATAAATAACTGTTTTATTTTTGAAATTTGTATGTGACTTTTATAATTTTAATATTTATTTGTAAGTATTTTATTCTTTTCCTTATATTTTTTATATATAAATTTAAATTATTTTTGTTTATATTTTATAAAACACAGTCCTGATGAGGGCGGTTATAGTCCGAAACGTACGTCGTAATAAAGAAAAAGTTAAAATTAAAAATTTTTTAAAGTAGTACATTTGGTGGTTATTTTTCCAAAAATTATCCTTATTATAGATATTCACCACCTAAAAACTTCCCTTTATTTTTAAAATTTAGTAATTTTAATATATAATTAAAAAAATAAAAATAATATACTTGCAGTCGAAATCGTGCACCCTTGTCGCCAGTTTGACACGTTACCGACTCCGCTATCTACCTATTCGTCGATTTGCCACACAAATATCTTATATATAAACATACAGTAAATGAAGCGAGAATTTTGAAAACGTTTTTCTCGAAATTGACTGGCCAATGGATTTTTATATTTTCACAATTGATTAATCTCAAGAGGGACTATAATCCTGCGAAATCCCATTTCGAAGTCAATTTCCCAAGTCGTGCCCTCTCCTTGTTAGTAAGAAATTACAAAATTGAGAATTGGTTTCAGCCATTCTCATGATCGAGTACGAACTAAGTTAATATAATTTTTAAAAATACTGCATTAAAGTGTTTAATTATAAATTAGAACAACTCTTAAGAGGGGCCTACGACAATTACCACCCTGGATTTTTATCCAACGTCACTCCCTGATTTTTTATGGTGCCGTGCTTGTAGCGTACGTGTTTGAAGCGTACAACTAAAATTCGTGTTTGAATCGTACATAAATTTAAATCGCGTGCTCCAAGCGTACACATTCCGAATATTATAAATGACATCATTTCAGCTGGAGATATTTTATTAAATAATCAAACAACAGAAATATAAATATTTTTCATTTTATTATTATGTAATACGATTAACAGTAATGCCTACCTGTTAATTAGGGGGACATCATATTTATTGAAAACAAACAGATGACAGTTAATTATGTAAGTAATATATGTTAATTGTCTGTGATAAAAGATTGAGGGGAAGGGTTATATTAAACTAATGAAATATTTCAAAATAAAGCATACTTTTTGTTTTTGAGCCGTTTATTATATTGTTTTGAAATATCTATTTTTACGGAATTTTATATGGAGTGTCCTAAGGTCGACCACTAGTTGCTTTTTTTTTAAAAAATAAGTCCTTAAGAAATAAAAAATGCTTGGCAATCACATGGAAACAAAAGGTTCGCCTATTCTAGATTTACGATTTCTAAAATGAATATTTTTTGTCAAGTAGTTAGTGTTTTATTACACTTAATCGATTGATAAATGCCAATTTGTGTTGAAAATGAATCGGCCGTTCTATAATTTGTAAGTTTAGTCAGTGCGGGAAATAAGTAATTATTCTTAAAGTTTTTAACAATAACGATTAAATTTATGAAATCTGATGACATTATACATCTCCAAAGAAGTTAGAAATTGTTTAAAACATTTATCGTTTGAAATTTAAAAAATAAAGGGACGGCCGACATTAAGGATAAAATTTGTGAAGAAATCCTAAGGTCGGTTAGGCCGTCAACAAACTATTTTTCATGTACTTTTTATATTATTATTATTATTAACACACTAGCTGTAGGTAGTTATAGTCATGATAAGTGCTTCTGAAGTTACGCTATTCTAAAATCGAAATGTTTTTTATTATTTGTATTTAAACGATACTTTTCGTAATCGAAAACTTTGATCATAAATATTTCATAAACGGTGCGTCGTAGTGACAAAATAACGAAATTTTTGAAGTCTTAAGCGAAGCAAATTATGGGTATTCCAAACGTATTGCTACTGTTAAAATCTACTTTTTGTTATCGAAAATTATCGATATCGAATTACTTATCATAAATTGGTCATAACTGGTTAATTTAGGTCCTATTAGTCCGACGGAGTTGGTACACAGTAACATATTTAAAAAAAATTACATTTTGTTACTTTGAAAACGTAAATTTTTGATCGTAAATACCTTGTAAGCGGTGTACCGTAGCGAAAAAATAACGAAATTTTTGAAGGCATAAGCGAAGCAAGTTATGGGTATTCCAAACGTATTATTACTGTTAAAGTGTACTTTTCGTTATCGAAAATTATCGATACCGAATTACTTATCATAAATTGGTCATAACTGGTTAATTTAGGCCCTATTAGTCCGATTAAGTTGGTAAGAAGTAACATATTTAAAAAAAAATATATTTCGTTACTTTTCGAAAACGTAAACTTTTGATCGTAAATATATCGTAAACGTTGATCGGTTATAATGGGCGATGTTCCCCACGGTATGTTATTTTTTTATGTATCTTATTTGTTAAAATCAGTACTCGTATTATCAAGCTTTAATGAAACATTATTGAATTATCTAGAAAATTTCTGTAAAAATTAATTTCTCAAAGAATTTTAGTTACGTATCCAATCGAATCCAACAGATATATTTGTGGCATTTGATAAAGCAATTGGTCTATTTTGGTATTATGATTGCAGAGTTTGCACCAAACTGCACCATTTTTTCAAAATTTGCTGATTTTATTTTCATTTTGTTTGAGAAAAAACCATCAATAAGAAGCCTAGAAAGTTCATATAATCTCTCAGTGGTGCATAAAAACATCAAATAATTAAATAAAACACTCAAATTTATTAGATTTATGTAGGTACCGAATATTCCAGTTAAGTTAAAGCTAAAATTTAGCGTATCATCGAAATTCGTTGTCAAAAATTCCATATTCCATTTAAAATTTATAAGTTAATACCACGTGGCTAGAAACCAGTAACCGGAAATGAAATCGAGTTGCATGAAAAAAGTCTCAACCTATGGTTAAACAAGATCTGAAAATTTCAAATTCATCCGACGAATGGTTTTTTTGATATATCATTAGATTAACCGTTATGGGATAAATATCAAGTAAAAGTAAAATATATTGTTATGTAACTATTCTGTAGTCAATAAAAGGACTAAATAATTTTGGGCATCTTTTACCTACTTTGGCCCCACTGTGCGTCGTAGCAAAAAAATAACGAAATTTTTGAAGGCTTAAGCGAAGCAAGTTATGGGTATTCTAAACGTATTGCTACTGTTAAAATGTACGTTTCGTCATCGAAAATTATCGATATCGAATTACTTATCATAAATTGGTCATCACTGGTTAATTTAGGTCCTATTAGTCTTTGTAATAAACTACAATCAGGTAATTCATTTCTATTATGAAAAATCCGGGTGGCCGACCTTAGGAACATTTTTGGCCGGCTTTAGGGCACAGGTGGCCGACTTACGAGAAATACTTTTTTAAAGATAAAAATTAAAATATTTTGTTTATTAATTTAGAAATTTAATCTCTATTTAGTTAGAAAGGCAATACTTAAAAGTACTTAAAGAGATGATAAAAATACGCCTAAATTGAAAATTCAGAATTCTGCATATCATTAATTGTTTAAGTGGCCGACTTTTAGCACTCTCGCCCTATTATCAATAAAAATATTATGGGTTTTTCCCATTTTAATTGTCAGCTTACTAACTTAAATAAAGAAGCGTCCTGGGGATGTATTGTCCATCTTTTGCAAAATATCATCCAGTACAGTTTTCATAAGATTTGGGTTTTTTCATCTAACCTCCAAACTGTAATCTGTTTGTTTTTAATAAATATTAATGATGCCCCCCTGATTAAAACAGGTACGCATTACAGTTGATCCTTTTTTGTGCGGTGGAGGGGACCGCATAAAAAAAGTAGCACAAAAAAATATTAATTCTTAATTCGTGAAATAGACAAAGTAATCGAACTTTAAATATTTTTCAATATTTAAAATGGAGTTTCACAAAGTAAATCTCTCAACAGTGAATTATTTCAAAAAAAATATATTCAAAAATATCATAAATAGCTAAAAATACTATAGTTCGATCCAGATTGTACAAAAAACTTTTTTTATGCGGGTGGTCGGGACCGCTTAAAAAAATTTTCATCGAAAAAACATCACTCAAAATGCTCAAAACTTCCTTAGAAGTTGCTTCTATAAACAAGATAAAACATTAATTTACACGTAGAAAGATTTTATTTCAATTTTATAATATTATGAAAATTTTGACAAATACATCTATAACAAAATTAAATGATGCAATAACATTATGTTCTTATGCAATGTATTGACTAAATGCAAAAACTGTTAAAAAGTATTTTTATCAAAGAAAGTTATTATAGTAATTGTTTAAGAGTTTCTTACTCTTTCGTGATTTTGATTCACATTATGCATTTTAATGACCATTTTTTACAACCGCATAAAAAAATCGCACAAACAAAAAACCGCACAAAAAAGACCGCATAAAAAAGAGTTCAGCTGTACTGTTAATCGCATTACGTAATAATATTAGGTGTGTGCAAAGGTGCTATCCGTTTTTAGGGTATAAAAAAATAAAATAATAAATCCAAGTTTATGTATTTGTCTTTCTACTGTAGTTCTGTGTATAGAAAACCTCTCTGCTAATTCTTCAACAGTTATTTGAAGCTACAACTCTGAAGGGCGCCCAGATGCGGTTCATCGCCGCAGCCTTTATCTCCGTTACGGAATTTTCGAAACCAACGACGACAGTTATTTTCGTCTATAGCACCTTCCCCATACACCTCAACAATATTACGACAAGCTTTGACAGTGTTATGACCTTTGTTAAACTCATAAAGCAAACAGTGCCGGATATGATCATTGTTACACGACATGTTAACCGTACAACAAATTAATTACGTACCTATAAGCGAGAATTATGTAGTCATGAGCTATTGAGAGCTTACGTTATGTAGAATACTATTGCGCAATGTTACATCATTTATTAATACAGAATATATTTTTTTTAAACTCAGTATTCGGGATTCGGGAAACAGGTAAAACTTTTGCACACACCTAATAAAATGTAAAATATTTATATTTTTATTGTTTGATTATAATAAAATATCTCCAGCTGCGATGATGTCATTTATTTTCAATGTGTACGCTTGGAGCACGTGATTTAAATTTATGTACGCTGCAAGCACGAATGTTAGTATGTACGCTTCAAGTTCGTACGCTACAAGCACGTAATCATTTTTTATTAAGGAAGCTAATCTGGAGAATGACAACATGATCCGGAACTTACTTTTTGAAAGACCTATTCACCTGTATAGGTTAAACCAAGGTCGGGTTCGTAAGAGTGGCTGGAGGGGCGAAAATGGGGGTAAATTTTCTTGTACAGCCTGAATGGTTCAATGTATCAAATTTTTGCCATCAAAAATAGAAAGAACACCAAAAATTAGGGGATACATATTTTTGCGTTTTTTCGAAATGTGTGGTATCCAAGCCACTCATGAGGAAGAAAAAATAGGGTAGATTATATTGCATTATTATTGATTGCAAATACCTTCTATATATTTTATTTTTATGTTTATTTTCATCATCAAATGTAAATTTTTATTTTTCCATAATGATTCATGTATTTTTCAGTACTTACTTAATTGGTAATTTAGCCATTTCTATATTTGGTTACTAATATTCAATATTTTTTATACCTATTTCTACCAAAGTTCTCTGGTCTGCAAGTGTTAATCAATTTTCAACAAGAAGCAATAAATAACCTTCCGTTCAACAACTGCCTTTATCTTTTTACAAATTCGTTTTTAACCAAAAAAACACGGTTTATTTCTTTCTCAACATTCAAACTATTTTTCTTATTCTTGTTGTATGTTTTATAGGTGTCAACCCCATTTCCCAAATCGTAAAATTTATTACAAAGCACCTGAACAGTGAGCGAAAGAGACTATTGCTTCTTGTCGAGCATTCGTTAACACAAGTACACCAGAGAACTTTAACTTTCGCAGAAATAGGTATAAAAAATATCGAATATGAGTAACCAAATGTACACATGGCTAATAAATTACCAATTAAGTTAGTACTAAAAAATATATGAATCATTATCGGAAAGTAAAAATTTACATTTTCATGATGAAAATCAACATAAAAATTAAAAATATCAAACGTATTTGCAATCAATAATATAATGGCAATATAATCTACCCTATTTTTTTCCTTATATTGCTTGGATTCCACACATATTTTTTAAAAAAACGCAAAAACACGTATACCCTAATTTTTGGTGCTCTTTCTATTTATGATGGCAAAAATTTGATACATTGAACCATTCAGGCTGTACAAGAAAATTTACCCCCATTTTCACCTTTCCAGCCTCTTTTATTAACCTGGCCCTGATTTAATCATCTATACAGGTGAATAGGTCTTTCAAAGAGTAACATTTTGTCAGTTTAAAGTTTTCCTCTGTCTCTTATTGTTTTCGAGATATCTTAAGAAATATGATTTGAACTCCCAACTTTAGGGACTGGTTTCATCCCCTCAACGTGGAAGATGGTCGATAAAAAAAAATACGGTTCCCTTAATTGTGCCTATTCTATACACCCGCGAAGTTTCATCAAAATGCCGAATTTCACTCTGGGTGTATTTGGTTGTTAGTGAAAGTATACCTTTCTGGGTCTTAAATAACCGCAAGATTTTTCGGGTAAAAAACTTAAGAAGTTTCCAAGATATTCATTTTTTTCTGTCCGGAACACTCTTATTTCAAAAAAAGATTCTACTTAGCGTATCCGGATTATGATACGTCACAACGTTCGGATCAATTCGTGTTGCACGATCACATTTTTCATGTGAACGCATTTGTTTAGGCGGCAAGCGCCATGGAGATGAGCGTCGTTGGTGCAAAAAATGTTGCTTTTTTAACGTATAAAGCATGGACCGGAAATAAATTACCTTTGGTGAATGAAATCATCGCACAGAGTTCTGTCGGTGCTCATTTGTTTCGGCTTGACATGTACTTTTTGGTAAAATAAAAAAAAATGATAGTTTCATTTAAGAACATGTTCAAAAATGCAAAAGAAAAACCAATAAATAACAAAAAAATACTCCTCAAACAATAATTTTTTCAGCAATTCTTGACAATTTCGTCAAATTTTTGAAAAATTTCAAAAACTAATTACATCACTCAATTGTACGGAAAAAAGTACTTCATTGTTTGGCTCCAAACATTATTTTTGTAGAGTATTGCTATAAATAGTCTAGTATAGAGTATTGTAAGTCGAAAAAATAAAGTTTCGATTCCAAAGATGAAACACAGTTTCTTTCGTACTTTTTTTACGTTTATTATAACCGTCTTTACCACTTCCACTAATAAAATTCTAGGTAATAATTTTTGTTTTATTTCCCTCTAAATGAGTTAATTTGGTCGACCTAACAAGGAGCATTACGGGGGTGTACCATTCCGATTTTGTTTATTCTTTGATATGTTGTAGAATATCGAAAAATAAGAGACGCGTGTTTTTTTTTAGCGGCTGTAAAACGGTTTGAAGGGGTGAAATCATCCTTCAAAAATTGGGGTAAAAATTTAATTTGTCAAATATTTCGAAAACGGTAAGAGATAGAGCAAAAGTTTAAATTGACGATACTGCTCTTTTCTAAAGAGCTACCGATTGATATGCAACTTGTTTAAATTACATCAACAGGGATGGTTGGGGTTAAAATTTAGGGGTTAGTTTTGCGAGAAGAGGGTAAAAAATACAAAATATTAAAATTTTGTTTACAGATTTCAAATCTACGTGAAAAAATCTAATTGATCTGTTTTTGCTCAAATTCATAATATTAAGTTTAGGGGTAAGTAACTAGAGGGTGACTGTGTTGACATAATCATACTATTTGAGTTATTCAGGAACTTCTTCATGAAAAATAGCTTAAAATAATTATAACATCGTAAAAATGATATTTTCGAATTCAAAATTTAGTTTGATCAACACTGAATAGGGGGAGGGGTGAGGGGATCGAAATATTTGACAAATTAAATTTTTACCCCAATTTTTGAAGGCTGATTTCACCCCTTCAAACCATTTTACAGCCGCTAAAAAAAACACGTGTCTCTTATTTTTCGATGTTCTACAACATATCAAAGAATAAACAAAATCGGAGGGGTACACCCGTGATGCTCCTTGTAAGATGAATGTTAGTTATTTATTTTGAGGGACATCTCTTTATTACTATTTGAATAGCAGATATTGTAATGTCAAGTCAGTAAAAACCATTATTTATGTGTGAGTCCATGTCCACCTTGAACTTTAAACAGTAACAACAAAAAGAAACTGCCAGAACAACAGTTTAGAATGTTTGTGTATTAAGCTAAAATTCTGAACTGGGAATTAAGTGAGAAAATGTTCCTATACTTTTAAACTATACTTCAATTTCCAAGAGCTTACATCTTTTTAGCTGTAGTGTACCTCCATTTATATAACAAAGAAATATTGAATTAAAATTTATTGATTAGGCCACATTGAACTAACAAAAGAAAAATGAAAGTTGTCACAGCGTACACATACATATAAAAAATATATATTACTCTGCGCCATTTTCAAAAAAATAAGTTACCATGCTTTTTTAAGGTTCAATGTTCGCTTTAGTTTCCATATTAGATAGATATTTGTAGCAGCGTACTTTTGAATATATATTTTATGCTTTATTAAAGTTTTTCTTTTTATTTTCATGGGATATTGTTTTGCTACTCAAGAAAATTTTCACCGCCTTTTTGCGCATTAAAATGCCAAGAACTATTCCCCGAATTGGGCTATAGGCTGTATATAGTTTATATATATATATATATATATATATATATATATATATATATATATATATATATATATATATATATATATATATATCCGTACAAGCGTGTTCAGAATATAGTATGGAAATGCATGTTTTAAGGTCACTGTTTGCATGCGCTAACAAATACAAAACGTTAAAATACAGTTCTTAATTAGATGCAAAATCTTCATCAGAGGTGTTAAACCTTATAAAAATGTTTTCTTTACCAGAAGAAGGTGTCTTAATAGGTTCGTCTTGATACTACGAACCCTAAATAGCATACAATTGAGGCTATATGTGTACAACAGCCCAAAGTTCAAACACCATTTTTACATGTGCAATAGTGCGCAATTAAAGAGTTTCTTCCTTCACCGTTTTTTTCAGGTAATATATACATAACACTGGTTTATTTGGGTAGTGATACAAACGAGGGAATTTTGGACGGCTCAACTTATTTTGTATATTAATATTTTGAAAAGTACATTTTTTATAGATGGAAACTGTAAACCATTACTGCATCTAACTGGCCACTTAAAATAACCCGGTTTCGAAATATACTTTTTTTTTATAAAATAAACACTTAAAACGTAAAATTCTCAGTCTCCTGGCTTGTCACTTCTCGAAAGTAAAACTAAATAGCAGACTAAATAATTAGTTTTTCTGAATGTATAAAAAAAAATTTACACTGCAATAGTAATTTATAATATTGGTACATTTTTATTGTATAAATAATTTTTGAAATTTTTTATATTTTCATTAAGAAATATTCTATTGAATTTTATCCCCCGAATTTTCATCATTCTTCTATCAAACCAAAACACTTAAAAAATATAAAATATTTATATTCCGATCAATTCATCGTTTGTCATAGTAATTAACTGAAATATAATAAATAAAATAATGTACATGTTTTACTTAATTTGAGGTTGTATCAATTGATCTAGTTAACGTTGTAAGCGAGATCGTACTTGGTCCAATCAATTTCTCAGTATCCTGGTCAGCATTTTCGTGACAAATACTGTGGATATAAGAAATTTTTCAGTTGTATGAGTTGTAAATATGTTATCTTGTAACAGAAGACCTGTTTTGTTTTTTTTATAAAACGTTGTTCAGCCGATTTTTAAAGAATATTTAAATAATTCTCAGTCTCCTGGTCTCAGTTTCCTGACAGCTCCAAAAACGGGATTAAACTTAAATAAGGTAAATAACATTAGCATACTCTCGTGAATGACTCCGCATATTTTTAATCCCCATTTTTTTTTTTGTATAATATATACTAAATAACTAATATAATTACTAACACATATACTACTAATATAATATATAATATATATTAAACTGTGGTAAATGACTTCAAATATTTTTTAATAAATAATAAATTCGCAATTTTTTTTTAATTTTTTTTTTTTTGTAATACAATACATAACTAATATTGTTTAGTTATATACACTATATTAGAACTAAATTAGTTATATACACTATATGACTAATATAACTACTAATATATTAATGATACTAATATATAATATATAATTACTAATATAACTACAAATAATAAATTGTTTAATAATTAAAAATTTAATAATAGAAATAATAAAAATTGTTGCTGGGCTAAAATCCAACCTTCACGTCCCCGTTCGTGCCCGGCGGGCAACTGTTAGCTTCGGCTAGCAGGCTGACGAGGCTCTGGTACCGTGTTTCGACAAGGATGATCGTGTGGAGGGGACGATGTCATATCCCCCGAGTGAGTGTTATGCCTGCGTCAGCTTGTTTTTGGTTTAATTGGTACCTTCACCGGAATTCAATGCGTCGTCAGTGCTGTCTACTCTCATGGGCGTGATCTTCAGAGTCCGACGAGACCGTTCAGACGTCTGTTGAAATATGTGATATTGCATTTGTGATTTTGTTTGACTGATCTGTGATGTTTTTATACCTGTGATAGTTGTTATGCCACCTTGGGTTCTCATGCCTGAGGTGGTATTTTTTAATCTGCTCGTTCTGTGATTTTTTCCCTGGCCTTGTTCTTGTCATTTCGATGGGTAGGAATGCGGCTCTCGACGCACTCGTTCTCATCGGCCACGCGTGCGAGTTGACGTCTGCCCGAACAGCTTGAGCGAGCTCGCCCAGTAAGGAGACGCCGTTGTCCCTCGTACGGATGCGTTCGTGGGCATTGATATGGCGGCTTCCGCCCCGTCGAAGTGATACGAACACAGGTCAGATGTTGGCTCTGTGATACTCTGTGGCATTGTCCCGTTCTCTGTAGCCTCGACTCGGACGAACGTGGCCTAGTCATCGTACCGGTCTCCCGTGTAGGTTGACCCCGACATCTGACAGAACGGCACATATACCCAGTAATCAGTATCTGACAGAACAGTACATGTTGCTCAGTAATCAGATGTCACTGTCCCTACACATGTGAGTTCCTAGGTGTTGACGAAGCCATTTCGGAATTGTCGAGACTATGGGGAGCGGAATCGTGTCACAGAGCAAGAAATTTTTGAAATCTGTGATATTGTTGTTTTTATTTTTTAATAAGATTGTTTTTAATCCGTTTTGTTTTAACGATGTACCACTGAGGGCCTTTTCCACCCGAGGTGGTACATCATTTTTTTAATCTTATCTGTGATATTTTATTGTGCCGCTGTGGGCTTGCTGTTGTAGCCCTTCAGCGGTTTTGTTTTTAACTACTTATTGCGGCACTGGTCGGCCTGTGGCTCCCCAGTGACGTAATAAGATTTTCCTCTTATATTTTTTTTTCCTTGTGATATTATTGTGATGTTGTTATCTGTGATATTTTTACTTAGTATTCTCCACTCCGAGGCCCTTTACACCTCGGAGTTTCATCGTTGGTTTTCAGTCCTTGGTGACCGGACGTTCTGGCTAGTACTTAGCGTTCCGCCACTAAGGACTGTCCGCTCGTTATGAAGCCCTGGGATGGCAGGGCTCATCGGTGAATTTTATCATGTGTATGTTTGTCCGTTGTCTAATGCATTTATGTGTTCCTGTCTATATGTGTCGTTTTTATCATTTTCCCGTTTTGGCGGCGCATGCCCTTCGATGGCGATGCCGCCGGAAACTGCTGACCGCGCCATCCACCGGCAGCAGTGTCCCAATTTTAATTAATTAAAAAAAATAAAAATTGTTTAAGGGGGACCACTAGTGTGTGTGTAGTATATATATATATATATATATATATATATATATATATATATATATATATATATATACATATATATATATATAATATATATATATATATATGTATATATATATAGATATATATATGTATATATATATATATATATATATATATATATATATATATATATATATATATATATAGAGAGAGAGAGAGAGAGAGAGATTGTAAAGAGCATCGTCAGTAGTCGATGTAGGTGAGTTTATTCGGCCTTTATTATGCATACGTAGAGAGATCAAATTTTAATACAGTTTAAATTTTAAATAATTACAAGAAAATTACAAATCAGTCATCGGCCCTTTAAACCGCTTCAACACTCCCTAATTTTCACTGGGTCGGTATCGCCCCCCTCCCCCCCAGTACGCCATCAACACCCACAAGGGGGCGTTATCGTCCACTTTGTGAAACGCTAAGCTAGTGGTTATGGGCTACAGGCTGGTAAAGTTATAGTGATTTTGGATCACTGAGTAGTAAGATTACAGTGATTCTGGATCACTTGATAGTAAGATCATAGTAATTATGTTGCCAGTTCCGTTAACATAACGTGTTCACCAGATTTTATTGTGAACCTTGTTTTTAAAAGTGTTGTTCAATACATTTAATAATATCGGCATAGACTTTAAGACATTTTAGCAAGTAGATTATTAGTAGTACATAGTATTGCGTTTGCGCTGTATAGCGTCCTGGCAGATACATCTGTCGACCAGCAAGTTGTCTTTGTAATTCGACATGCATCTCTTTGACCCTTGCTGTTCATAGATAGAATCCTACAAGATGTTCGTACAAGATGGAACACGTATTCAAACACATAATTGGTCTGTAGTTTTGTGGCTGCGAAAAGTCTCCGTTTTAGATTTAGATAAGAATTTGCTCGCAGTCGAATAACCAATTTGAAAATATACAAGCAAGGAGGTGATGGGTATTACTGAGCTTCTTCTATCAAAAGTTCGTTATTTCACCAAAACGAACAGGCGTGTAAAACTAATATAAATGATTACATTGAATTCTATCAGAGATTTTCATCAGTAATTAACAACAGTTACAACATATTTCAGATATCTCTATCGGATGGTTTGAACATAAACTAATAAATTGAAAATTATAGTTACTAAAAAATTATCAACAAAAACTTCATAATTGCGTACTAGTGGCACAGTAAGTAATAATTAATATGTGTACTTATAGTTTCTATAGTTTTGTCTTTGGTTAGGCTTATAAAATAGAAGAATCAACAATATTATTTAGTTGAAGAAAATGAATGATGATGAAAAAAAGGTTTTGTACAATATAATAACGAAAATTCCTTCACTTTAATTTCTACGTCTAATTATATAAGATATCTAAAACTACAATCTTAAGATCTACACGACGGGACGGGATAGTTTGTATTCAGTTCTCAAAGGCGAGTATATCTACTTTTGATAACATAATATACCTATACCTATTTTCGCTTCAAGCGACAAATATTAACCGCAAAACCTGTTTCGTTAATAAACAAAAGAGTTAAACCATTTACCAATAAAACATACAAGGGTTAGAGTTGTATAGTACAGTAGAATAGAGTGTGATCGAAAAAGTACCACAAAAAAAAAACAACGAGATACCCAAACGATGATTAGCAGCGACTGCATTATATAGTAATATTTAGTATTAAATATAACAATCATCATATATACGCTATAGTTACTAAATAATGGCAGATGACTGTAGAAAAGGACAGCAGAATATTTATAACACACTAGAGCAGCAGCACGAAGAAACTGACGGCATCGAGAAATGGGCGCAAGCGTCATCGCGACGCTCCTGGGACGCGGTGGTCGACGTTCATGGCCGGGGCCACCGATCGACATCATGGTGAGCTGCTTCAGCGGCGGCGATAGCAGCAACACCGGAGTGGTCCCGGAGTTTACAAAACAGTGAATTGATGTGAACATATAATACTTGTATTTATTCCAGAAAAAAAATCAAAAACACACCGTGCTGGTGATTAACAAAAATTTTGAAACACTAAAAAAATAAAAACATTAAATTTATTATTATGTGACAAAATGTATGTTGCAAGATTGTTAATATTCTATATTTATGAGTTATACATATTTGGCAAAAAAAATTGAATCATGAAATAGGTGATTGTTTTTTGTTTGAGTTTTTTTCTTTATTTTTTGTTAATTTTCTTATCTTGATTTTATGTTTTTTGAAAATCAAATATTAATAAATAACTAGAGACACAATAAAACATTTGATTGTTTTTTAAGACTAAAACGAGTGTCAATCGTTATTTGGATATTTTGTGTTTTGGATAATATTTTGATCTAATTTGTCGCTGGTGTATTCTTATGAATCTATGACCGCGACAGTTCTTATAGTCAAATGGAACATTTTACATTTAAATTAGCATTACAACGCCGTTTTGTGTATGCTGCATGATAGTCCCATCGTCGTCGTAGTCAAGCAGAACCCGGGAAATGTTATTGAATGAAAACGAAAATTCACAGGTTGGTAAAAGTGTGTTTATTAATATATTCCGTTTCTTCTATTGTGTTGCGCTTCTTTTCTGGTATGTGGTACATATATACACATATAATATAGAGATAGTGTATGTGCAGTATCTTCGTGTTTGCAGATCAGTCAAATCATATTATCTTCAAGTCTACTAAAGCTGAAATTTAATAATTATGTAAATTTTGACTTTTTTTCTAGCACAAGGATTTTTTAAAACTACGTTTCAATTGTAAAGAGATAACCAAATAGATAAAAAGGCTTATAAAATTATTTCCACCATAGCTTCTTTTTTATTTTTTTGTAGAAATTAAATGCGTCATTGCATAAAAATATTCAATTATTCTAAATTATAATAGCATCATATTTTTGAAATAATTAAATCGTTGTTTAAATTGAAATGTAACAGAGCTAAATGAGTCTTCTTGTATTTTATTTTATATTTTATAATGGATAGTTTTAAATATGTATACGGTTGAGGAATTACTTATTATGTGTCCTGTTTAAAATAAGGTTAGTTTAAATAATATTTATATTTTAGGTGAATAAATAGTAATATTTTCTATGTACAGTTTAAGAATTAAATTAAGTAAGAAAAAACAATTTATAGCTAGATTATTAATATGCTAAAATTTTCTTTTATAATTTCGATTGCCTTTAACGCTATTCTATCAATACACATAGGTACTGTATATACACATTTTCACCAAAACATATATTTTGATATTTTTTTGTCCAAAAGCAGTTAAGCAGCATTAAGTCTTTTAGTTTAGTTCAAAATATAATCCAGGATTTAAAGAGATAAAAGTTCTTTTTGTCTGCCTCTATTGAAAACAGTGTTAATAAAGGGAACCCATCTAAAGGTCACCATATTTAAGGTCATTACATAATTCTAAAATATTCCTTTGTATCTTCATTTGGTATTTAAATTGTATATTTGGAATTTTTTATTTGTTGTAACTTCGTGGTAGGTACTTATATTTTGTATTTACACTTTCTGTCCATAAGTTTAAATGTTTATTCTGAGAGTAAGGCATAATAATTTTAAGAAGAAATTATTTACCCCCATTATTATTTTTAAATGAAAATTGTCAAGTTACACTATTAATCTTTGAGTGTTATCAGCCAGGAAATGAAGAAGCGTGATTTTATAATTTACAACTTTCTGTAGGTTGGTTTCTATCTTCACAGGCTAGGAGTCAAGGGCGTCCATACTCGGGGGCAAGAGGAGCCGCGCTCCCTCCCTAGCTGGTATTGAAACATTAAAATATATAAGTCAAGTGTTTTTTCTTTAACGTAGCCTAGTATTTTGGTAACAGGATAAAGTTTTACAACATGGTCGAAATTGCAACTATTTAGGGCTACTTACAAATCGCCATTCGTCATCCAAAATATTAAAAATACTCCTTACCTTCAGTTCTGCCCCCAACCCTAGAAATCATCATATGGGCGCCCTTGCTAGGAGGAGTCTTCTCATAATATTGATATTATAAATTCGATTTATATACGTCTTCAGAGCTTGATGAAAATAGTGTTTATATCGATGCTCATATATTACTCAAGCTTTCAGTAAAACCTTCAGATGTGAATGAAAAAAACTGTTATAAGGTACATCGTAAACGAAGTTGTTGTAGCCATTTAATGATAATTTTTCGACAAATCGACAATATTTAATGTCTGTTACCTTTGAGCAGTGACGGAGTTTTAAATGACCCTATCATGAATTTTTCTTCAAGTAAAAGAATAAAAGTGTTATCAAACCAGTATGGACTTATGGTATTCAACTTTGGGGTACTGATAGTGTTAGCAATATTGAGATATTGCAACGATTTCAGTCTAAAGTGCTACGAGCCATAAGTGCTTCCCCGTGGTACGTGCGTAACGATGACATACATCGCAGTCTTCAAGTGCCCACAGTGCGTGAGGAAATAGTACGATACAGTGATAAATACATTCATCGCCTAGAAAATCACCCTAATGTGTGTGCCCTTAACTTACTTGACAATAGTGACTCTTTGTATAGACTCAATCGACAGAATATTTTAGAATTAAGATATAGATTTATTTAGCTTTTAATGATGTTGAATAGTATATTATATTTAGTATATAATTTATTTTGAGTGATTACCAGTGGGTAATCACCATTCCCGTTATATTCTATCATCGCTCGATTTATAGTTCTATTTAGAACTGATAATCGATAAACAAGGATGTTAAAAAAAAAAAAAAAGTAAAAGAAGATATCCTAGAACATAATTAAAATTCGATATTTTGTATTTTGTAAACACGCGTGAGGAGGAGTAAGCAAAGAAAATTTTCGATTATCTGTATGTAGGATTGTATTTTTTTTTTAACACAGAACTTTCATTTGAAATAAAGGGTGTACATATTAAGTTAAAGACCAATTTTTAATTTTCCAGTGAAAGATGATTTTATGACATTTATTGTACAAAAGTAAAAATTCTGACATTGTATGTCAGTTAAAATTATCTCTTATAAATCTCATTCTGTCAGTTCAATTTTGAGCCACCTTACCAAATAATTGTGATTTTATCTCGATAATAAAACAAGATATGTTACAAATTGTCGATTGATGCAGTTTATCAATGCAAATAAGAACTTCATATTCTCCCAACAAAAAAAAAAAAAAAAAAAAAAAATAATAAACTACAAATTGCTAGAAGTAAATGGGTGGTTCTACTTTTTAGGTCTCAACCAGAAAAAAAATTGATAGAGCATTTCGTAGATTTCATGCGACTAGAATGTAGGAAAATTATCATAGATTCGGTATCTGCAGACCAGCAGCTCGGTTTCATATTAAAATCAATATTTTTTTGCGGATTACTGAATCCAGACAGAAAAAAATGTTTAAATTAAATTTAAATAATAAAATTAAAATGATTATTTAAATAATATTTATATTATGTTCTTCTAATACCAATTTAAAAAATTTTAAAAAAAAGTTGGTCTTTTTTGTCTGATTTGCGAAAAAATTGAAGAGTGTGTGTGTGGTTTTGTGTTTTATGATATAAAAAAATTGGTTAGGAAGTTGACCAAATTAATTAACTAAAAAATTTAGTTGATATACAAACAAACACTGATATAATAAATATATACTTATTTTATTATCCTTATCCTTCGCCACTTTCATGTTTCCCATCGTCACATTCTACCGTGAAGAAGGATACATTCGTGACGAAGGAGACAATTTTCCAACAAAATCGTTATTAATCGTGAACAGCGATCATTTAGTTCGAAAATTTGAGTTTATCGTAAAGCTTACATTATTACAAATAATATTTACGTAAAAACGTTTTGAAATTCGTTAAATACATACCAGAAAAAACCGTGACGAAGGATACACTCAATCACACGCAGCCGGTTTTCTTGCTTGATCTAAAAAAATAACAAGCTCTCTATGTCAGTCAGTTGATTTGACTTTCGCTGTATGTTCTATGGTCTTTGGCGTTCCATTTTACGAAAAAACATGACCCTTTGACCTATTTTTTTTAAAACTTATAGCAATATTTGGCAGTCGTGACGAAGAATACTCAAATTTTCGCGACAATTTTTCGTCCCGTCAAAAAAAAAAAATAATTCTGCATATAAATAAAATTTAACTTTCTAATTACCATGCGTAACAATTTAACTCTCTTTTTTTTTTATAAAATTGTGTGGTTTCAGTAAACTTATTTTTAATAAAAAACGTTATAGTTCCAAGCAGTATGTAATAGGGACCACATGCGTTTTAGAACTGCAATAAAAGTTTGACATCATTTTTATAAAAAAAATTAAATCAAAAATTAAAGTAAATGTAGGTAGGTCATCTAAATAGGAGTTATTAATTTTATTTAAATAAAATAAATGACAGTATCTTAATTCTGCATATAGTTTTAACCTTCCTTATTGTGGAGACAACTTTAATTTTTTGAAGGACCTAAAAAATAGAATCACCCAAATTCATCCGACTAATTAATCTTTTGAAATAATTTTTTCCCCATTTTTCTTTTTATCAGTTTTATTATATTTTTAAAATTATATTTTTCCATAATTTTACAACTGTTGTAACGATGTTGATCTTATTATAAAATTTTTTTGTGAACGCAAGTATCAAATCGAAATGTCATTTTTTTCTTGATTCATATAATATATAGTTTTATCATTGTTAAAAAAATACATTAATAAATTCTAGTTAGACCATAAAAATATTTTATATAAAAAAATTCAGAACTATTGTAAGAAGTAATTAAAATATAGTCTAAGGTGTATAAAATTACTATTTGACACTCCCACCATGATGTTTTGAAATGTAGACAGTTTATAGAATATTAGTAAACGTATTTTGTACTCCCCATTTCGTAAGTCACAATATTCAGCATTGTCTAGTACTAGTTTTATCACATTAAATGCCTTTAAAGAATTTATAGCCTAAGTATTAACAGTAAAACGTATGTTTGATTCAATTTAAAATCGAGATTTTCTCTAATTTTTCTGTAAGTATCTCGAATTGTTGATTTGTTGGACCTTGGTTATATTATTCGTCCATAATTTTCAGTATCCGTTGAATTAATTCCAATGCCATTTCCTACAAATGACAAAGCTTATTATGCCAAAACACTACCTTATGCAAAAGCTTATAAAAATACTTATTAATATAGTTCTTTGGAATATCTTATAAAACAAATTCATACACTTGATTAAGGGAAAAAAGTTAAGTAAAATGAAACTTTTCGACATGTTTTAACATCCGTAAAATATGTTCCAAAACTTTTCGATTTTAATTAGAAGAATAGATGTTTCTATAGTACCTACATATAAGTGTAGCGCTTCAAATGTTATCAAGTGCAGGCAAACGAATTCAAACGCGATTTTCTTTAAACGTGCTTTGTCGCGCGCCGCGTAATGTAACTCAACCGATTTTCACCCGATTGGCATGAAACTTCATAGGAATATTCTTTAACCTACTAGCTATTGCACGAAGTTCTAGTTTAATTTTTTGTATTTTTTTTGTTTTGTTTTCTCTTTGTCATGCAAAGCGTATTTATGTATATTAAAGATAAACATTTTACTTTCAGTTGAGATTTGAGATCTGTAGGCGGCACAACTAAGATGCCAATTTTCTGCAGATGTGGCGCCACTATTTTGAAATATTTCTGTTTAAGAAAATTTGTTGAAATATGTTATATTCCATATTTTAAGAAAGGCTTTAACTATATCAGTTTAATAAACTTTCCCATTTTTTGTAAAAAAAAAGCTTGAAAAAACGTACGTTTACTTAACTTTCCCACCTTAAGTATAGTCTAATACTCGCATAGAAGTTTCTGACCATTAATATAATTTTTTGTTACACGAAGGCAATTTTAACAAACAAAGAAAGGTTCTAAAACGAAGTTTTAAGATCAATTAACAGTATTTAACCATAATTGGTGATAAAGAATTTTTTAAATTTACAAAAAGAAAAACAAACCCTCAATTCAATTCCAAAACAATGTCACACATACTTTTAATCAAAAAATAAAAAATAAAAATAAAATAATAATAATAATAATAAAACCATTTTTAGATATTGTAAGGGAACAAAATTAGTAACTTTCGCTGCAAAAGATCCACCGATATACATACAGTTTATATTAAATAAGTGTACCTACTGCTTTTATTTTTGAGAAATTAAAATACTAAAAATAATTGAAAAATTCTAACACTCAAAAGTTTTTATTTTCTTTTGTTTTGATGTAAGAAAATAAATGTTTTTCTTCTCATTTTTCTTTTTCTTATTTTCTTCTCTTTTAATTTTAAATACAAAATCAAAAAGGAATTTTTTTATGAATTGGAAACGTTTTCCTATTATTATTGTTTTAAAAAATTTTAGCAAATTTTTAAGTATTTCTTTTTATTTTATTAAATGTACTCTACTAAAATTGTAAGAACACAAAAAGTTTAATTGGTAAACAAAAACATTTAAAAGGTCACATTTTACTTAAATTTACATCTTTTTTATAAAAAAAGAAGGCTATTTTTTGCTTTTTTCATTACTTTCTGCCAAATAATTTTGTGAATTTGTGTACTTAATTTGATACGGGGTACTAACTTATAGGTCTATATTAAAAAGCTAGTATTGACGTTTCTGTCTTTTTTTATTTTTCTTTTTGCATTATATTTTAAGTTTGAAAAATTTCCTTCAGGTACGTCTCTATACGTTTTATTTTCATTTTATCGATTTTGAAATTATCACTGTCACAGGAAACTGACTTTTTTCTCTTTTCGAAGAATTTTTGCAGATATACAATAAAAATCAATTAATTTAGTTGGTCGATAAAACGATTTTTTCAAAGGATTCTAACGAAGCTTCTCTAGACATTTATTTAATTCAATATCAATAACACGAGCCCTTACCGAAAAAATATTGACCATCTCAGTTTTGAGAAAAATGGTTTCAAAGTTTTGTAATTTTAACACGAGCTCTTATGGGAAAACTCTATTTTTTTTTTTTTTTTTGAATAAAATGAAAACGTGTCAAAGGAATTTGATAAAAATTTAATATGTTATAAGATACAAAGTTACAAACCATATTTAGTAACAAAGAAAAATTATTGACCACGCCGTTTTTGAAATATAATTTATAAACATCATTTTACGACGTTTTTACAACGCTTTTTCAACAATACCCTTATATTGCTGCAACATAAGCGCGCGGAAATTCAAAAAAAAAAAAAAAACAAATGGTATATAAATATAATAACTGAAAAATATTAATACATTATTTAATTTTTGATAAAAGAAAATTTTTTCGCTGAAGTATACTTTTGTACCTGACTATCTCAGAGCAACTACGTTAAGTAAATAACGAATGTCGTTTTTTCAAAGGAAACTTATGGGAATTGTGAGTTTAAAGTGTCAAAAAGTTCAAGGTATCCATTTAGTCGAACATTCATATTTGAAAGGAATTGTTACTTGACAATTTAAAATTTTGTGTTTTCTTATGGCATCCTTGACTATATTATTTGAAATATTTTTGGTTGAAGCCAATATGTCAATTGAAATAATAAGCTGCGATATATCGCCGTTTGGGTGAGAAGATTTATTGTTTTCGAATAGACAAAATGGTTATATAATCACCAGTGATATAAGTGATCGAATTTTCGAATTGATTTCAAATATAGTGAATATTTATTAACTATCGGTTAATGCGAAGTAAACTTAACTATTCGCCTATTGAATCAAATTACTTAGGACTAAAGACACAGGGAGTTTTTTAAAAGTTTTTCTATTTCGAAACTGACGGGGCAAATCCATGAAGGGGTTATATGACATTTTTACGATTTTACAGTAGAACTGTTTGAAAGTTTTTATTTACGTATAGGTACTTCCTATGCAATAGCACATCTTTATTATTGAATTTCTACGAAACTATTGGACGTAATGAAACTAAATTTTAATATAATTATAATACTTCAGCATAGGATCTTTTTAAATTTTGTAAAATATGACTTTTTGAAAAAATGTCACATAATCCCTTCATGGATTTTATTCAACGTTATAAATTGAACGCGGGGGTTGTTAGATCGAATGCTACTGACATTACTGAATTTTAATTACTTAATTTAATTAGTTTGCGTAGTTAAACTGAATAAAACTTCCGGTCAGATCCTGACAATTATTTTACGGTCCAACAAGGAGAGGTCACACGGTGTGGGTCACTGATTTGGCCAAACATCCGTGTATTTATAGAAGTTCACTAGTATAGATACAGCCTATACTATAAGAACGGCGAGAGGCGAGATTTGTTTTCTTGAAAATAAATATTAAAATAATAAAAATACTAAAAAATATTCTGTTGAAGAAATAGTGCAGATAATTTGGTGCAAAAAAATTATTTTATAAAAGAAATTACCAAAATTAGGAATATGTTTATCCAAAGCACTCTTGTGACCTAACTTTTTCCTCATGGGAATTGAATGTTAAAAATTAACATGTAAATCGTATGTATACATCCGGCCGGGACACCAATATGTATATATATATATATATATATATATATATATATATATATATATATATATATATATATATATATATATATATATATTCCCGCTACTTTTTAATATGTGTAGGGCCCCCCTATGGACGTAGAAAGCTGAAATTTTTGTAAGTGGGGCGCATTCCGATTCACAACAATACTATCAAAGTGGGGTAAAATTTTGGGCGAATTTGGATCCGAGTCAATATTTAAGGAGGTGGTGGGGGCGGAAAAACAATGAAATTTTTCCAAACCGGTTGGAAATAATGCTTCGGTCAATTTTCTACAACATATCCAAAATTCAGTTTCCTAGGATGATTTGGAGGGAGAAGAGGGGAAAAATTACTTTGGCTGGATCTAGCACGGCCATAGCCGTCCAGAATTAACGCAGAAGGTTGAAATTTCGTGTGTTGATAAAGTTCGTACCTAGGTTGTGCTTTTTGGAGGTTTTAATATTTTACCCCCGCCCCCCTCATTTTTAAGCTACAATCTCATGTTTTTTTGACGTTTTCGAAGTTTCTACCACTCGCACAGGTCACCCAAAAAAACCTAGAGGGCTAAAATTTTGTATTCGGATTGAGTTAGTGTCAAGGGGGTACCTTTTGGAGATCTCAGCTTTTGACCCTTACCTCCACCATTTTTATACCAAAAAGAACATGATTTTTCTTGTTTTTTAACAGTTTCGTTCGGGTCAAAATCTCCCGAAATAAACCTAGAGGATTCAAATTTTGTGTACAGGTTAAGCTAATATCCAGCTACTGCTTTTTGGAGGTTTCAACTTTTAACCCTTACCCCCATGATTTTTACGCCAACATTTCCTTGATTTTTTTCCTTGTTTTCTAACACGTCTAGAGACTCTCTAAGGAAACCTAGGGGGCTGAAATGTTGTACGTGTATTCAGTTAGTATCCAGCTAGTGCATTTTCCACATTACTTTTCTCCCCACTTCTCCCATTTTTACATCGGAATTCAATGGTATTGTTAAATGTGTTATAAATACATTATTTTTATTCTAAATACAAGTAGGCGAATAGTATTTTTAAAATAAAAAAATTAATTAAGAAAGTCAAAAAACCCGACTGCGTTTAAAGTAAACTAAAATGATGTAAATAAGATGAAATAGAGAGAAAGAAGAATGAATAAAAAGTAAAGCAGTCGGAGGCATCAAACTTTTCTGTTTAACTTGGTACAACAGGTATGCCTCCGACTGCTTAACTTTTTATTCATTCTTCTTTTTCTCTATTTCATCTTATTTACATCATTTTAGTTTACTTTAAACGCAGTCGTGTTTTTTGTTTGTTTTAATTAATTTTTTAATTTTACTAATTTTCTTATTTTATACTAGTTCTAATATAATAGGTTTTGTCTACGACTTCATCCGCGTAGAGTCATTGAAAGTTGAGTAAATGATTTCGTACACGTACTATGTCGTCATCGACTCCCCACGGATAATTTCATCAACAAAAACTAGTTTCCATATAAATTTTCAACCACAGTCCTACCGCTTTAGGCTATGAAATTTTAAAAATCTGCACTTGGTACTCGCTTACGTTACTAAAAAATACCCTGTGCAGAATTTCACGTTTCTAGACTCAATGGTTCTATATAAATTTTCATCCCCTATTTTGTATCCTTACGGAATAAAATTCCAAAAATCCCATCTTAGAGCTCACCTACGATACGTAAGGCAATCCTGTACGAAATTTCACGTTTCTGGGCCCAGTAGGTTTTTAAATAAATTTTGACCCCCTATTTTATCCTGTTAGGGGATGAATTTCCAAAACCCCTTATTGGTGCTCGCCTACATTTCTATATAAATTTTCATCCCCTATTTTAACCCCTTAGGAAACGAAATTCTAAAAATCCAGTCTTGATGCTTGCTTGCGTTACTAAAGGAACCTTTGTACAAAATTTTACGTTTCTAAGCCCAGCGGTTTTCTATATAAATTTTCTTCCCTATTTTACATCCTTAATGGATAAATTTTTCCAAAAACTCTCCCTCTTAATACTCATTTACATTATTAAAAGACCCCTGTGGCCCTATGCAAAATTTTACCTTTCATAAATTTTCATCCCCAAATTTAAACCCTTAGGGGACGAATTTCCAAAAATATTTTCTTAGTACTCCCCTACGTTACATAAAGAACTCGTCTGCAAAATTTCACGTTTCTAGACCCAATGGTTTACTACATAAATCTTTCATCCCCTATTTAGGGGATGAATTTTAAAATTTCATGTAGCCTATAGCAATCCGCAGATTAAGAAGAATCCAGCGACACCATCTTTACCAAAATCCGTCAAGCCGTTTAGGCTGCAGGCTGCGTCAAAGAAATATAATTAGAGGATACATACAAACTTTCGAAAAACATTACCCTCCTTCTGATGCAGTCGGGAAAAATTTTAAAAAAATTAACTTACTTTTATAACAAATGAAATACATACATATTAAATAATTTAAAAATGTTATTAAAGTCACTGTTTATTTATAAATTAGGAATTTTGTATTTTTATTATTTATAAAATAGAAATTTTGGATTTTTTTGAAAAGAAAAAATATCTTCATAAAGACCTTCCAGTTTACTATTTAAGTTCCTTTTTTAATATTTAAAAGTAAAACACAAAGGCAATTGGCGGATAAGCATGGGTAGGAATTCCCTCGTACGAATTGTGTTGGCTTTTTTCTTGCTAACTGCTATCGGCACAAAAGTGAAATTTACTGAGATTCAGCCCTTAAAAACTTAAAACCGTTTTATAAAGCCCCGATCAAATCGGACACTCATCATCATTTTTGAAACCACCAAAATGTCAAATCGCTTGTGGACTTTCAATTACATTGCGCTTGTAGACATTCAATACCGAAGATGAAAGGAAAAATTCGACTTCCGTGATGGGGCTCCGCTGCTCACGGCGTTTTTTCAAGAAAATTAAGTGTTTTTAAAATTTTGTCCAAAAAAATAAAAAAATAAAACACAATTAACGAAAAAAAGTACGCGTTCCAATATTTTTAAGATTTTGTAGTACAAGAAAATCCTTATAAATTCATCACATCTGTCATTGCATTTACTAGCTTACTCCTACTTGACCACTTTTAAATAGTCAGTATCAGATCTTACGCAATTTAAGAAACAGTATCGTTTTGATTTTTTAAACTCATGTAAGACATTTATTGTTCGTGATATTTGAATTATTTTCGTAAGTAATAAATTGAATTCTATAGACTGATGTTTTTGTAGATCAAAAAAAAATTCTAGGTGGCGTCTGTATTGGACAAAAGTCTAGAAAACGGACGTAGAATCTCACTGTTATTAATTATTATGTCTTGTAGTCTTTTGAAAAATTATTCTTTGAAGTAAAATAAGTTAATAGGAGGAAATTCGCTATGTTATGCAGATGCTGCGACAGAGTTATATTAAGCAGGTTCTACACGATGCTACGAACGTTCCTTCCAACGTTCGATCGAACGTTTGAGGCAATTAAGTTCGATAGTTAATGCGACGAATGTATCTGCTACACGGTGAATCGAATGTTTGATCCAATACGAATGATGATGTGTTGGTACTCAGTGGACGAAGCTGTTATCTGTCTGATGTTATCTCTAATGTTATACGCTGATGGTGTCTCTCTTGTATAATGTGTTGGGACAAACGTTTATTCAGTGGACGAAGATTTCATCTGTCTGATGTTATCTCTAATGTTATACACTGATGTTGTCTCTCTTCACATGAACGAGTCGTGCAGCTGCTGAGTCGAACCAACCAATGCAACCAACATTGACCTTCAAACGTTCGAAGCATCCCTTTGACTCGGTGCAAGAATACCGACATCGAGCGGGACATGGCCAAATGCGAACGTTTGACGCTCGACATTGGACACTCGTAGGTTCGAACAACGGCTACACGATGCTATGAACCATCCAACGTCGAATGTTGGAAGGTGCTCGTAGCATCGTGTAGCAGCGGCTTTACATATATGCTAGTATGCTGTAATAAATTGTGTTAAATGGTTTATTTAAATAACATCTTATATATAAGAATAACTTTGACAGTTTTACACTTTTAACCAACGCATTGGTAATTCTGATGGGCCATTCTAAAGCTGACCGTCCACTGGGAGAAAAATGCATCTGAATAAATGCAGGTTTGTCCACTAGGTCGGTAGAGCGGCACGGTACCGTCCCGGAGATCTGCTTAAGGTAGGAACGCGCTGCGCCGCGCCACGCCGCGTTTCAGATCTAGACAACACTTAGCTTTAGCTAGTAAGAACTCTTTCTGTACTCAAATCTCCGCTATTCAGGTGGAAAGGTGAAAAATGCTTCGTATCTGCCTTCATGTATGTATTTCAGTTTTGCTTAACTTAAAAGTCATGTTTTAGCTTCTAATGTATTCTAAACTTTTGCCTATATGTTTCAGTCTTCTAGGCAATCTATTAACCTTAGCAAAATAATTTTTATGGAGGTTTTTAAGGGATTGCTCTATTATACTGTTAGCGATAACTACAGAGGCCACGGTATTAAACTGCCTGAATGGATACCTATGCAGAAATTATATTCTTTACAGGAAATAAGCCTATATGCAACATCATTTTTTACTCTTTTCAATATTTTCTTTATATAATTTCATGTTTTGTTTATATTATGCTGGATAAAAAAGTGAATGATCAGTAGGTATATATATATATATATATATATATATATATATATATATATATATATATATATATATATATATATATATATATATATATATATATGTATCATCTAATCTTTGGGACTGTACTTAACTTTTAACTTCAGTCCATTTAACTGGTTTATTTTTTATGCTAATATTGGCAAATAGATGGTACCAACATTAGACGAATCAATAATTTACAAAAAAATAAATTTTTTTTCTGTTATATTTTTTTACTGTCTGAGTTTTCTTATTTAGCATTGAATATTGAACCCTTTTTTATTTTAGCGAATTTCCAAAACTGGAAATTCAGCTTTTACGCCAGGTGTCATGGTGCGACCTAAGCCCGGGACCATATCAGAAATATGTTTTGAGGTCCCTAGAATACGAAAATGATATTCACTAAAATTTATATATATATATATATATATATATATATATATATATATATATATATATATATATATATATATATATATATATATATGTATATGTATCCGCGCGATAACTCTCGAACGAAACGTTTAATGCTTATGAAATTTTGTGTGCGAATTCGATTTTCCAAATCGTTGGATGAGTTCGTTAGCCAGACACGTCGGATGCCCAGAAGTAGGTTTTCCGGGCGTTTTTTGTCAACAAAATGAGTTTTTTGCCAGAATTAAGCAATTTTTCAAATTTTTTTTTACACCAAGCGATAGTAAAAGGTAAAATGCATAAAAAATGTTTTTATACCGTTGCTCTAAATTACTTACTTTTCGAGAAAAACTAGGAAATATGTCGTTCTCCATTTCACTCGCACTCGCATTCTTTTTTTTTCTGTCTCATTTTTTACGAGCTAAATTCGAAAAAAACCGCTTTTTAAGTAGCGTGTCATGATTTTTTTAATCCAATTTAACGATTCGGCTATATTCTTTTTCTTTGTCAGTTAAATGTTTTTATAATGTATCTCTATTCCATTTTTTTTTAGATAAAAAATCATGGCGCAGTTTTTTATGTGATATGGTCAGAATTTAGATGATGTTTACACCTTCCTAAAATTAATAAGAGCTTGCTACAATCGCATAAAAATTACGTTAAATCATATTCAAACAATAATATTTTTACGTAATTTTCTATCCAAATGACAATACTGCGTTATAATTATATGTATAAACCCATCATTTTAGTGGTAAATAAATTTGCATATTCAGTTTTTTTTTTTTCTTTTAACAACAAAACAAATAATTTTAAATTTTGACAAGTTGTATCATACATTTTTGAAAATATTAAATATTTTAAGGCAAAAATATATTAAAGATCTCAAATTTGTTTAACAAAAACCATACATCTGCTCGTTTTACCTTAAAAATCTCGGAAGATAGAATATTTTTCAATAATTAACTCAGAAAAAGCATATATGAGGTAATTTTCATGATATTTTTTTGAAAATTTCAAAATAGTAGGGTTACAATGTCTTTTTTTTTTTTAATTATTTTGTAGTATTTGGTAAACACACATCGTAAAAAGTACTCGCCTTGAAAAAACCAAACAAGTATTTAAAAAAAAAATACTATTTCTTAAAGAAAATATTAAAATTATGTACAAATGCCGTCCTGACCAACTGATATATTGGAACCGATTTTGAGCAGCTGGATTTACTACAGGCAAAAGCTCATAGTGAATACACACATTTTTTAACATCCTTTTGAATTTTGTAATTCAATCATTACAAATAAAATCTAAATAAAAAAAATCTATATGACCTGTTTTTTCTCAATTTTCTAGCATCAAATCTAGCGATAATTAACTAGCGGGTGATTGTTTGAAATTATCTATCCATTTGAAAATTGGGATCCAGTGATGTTGTACATTGGCACTACAAAAGTGTGGGTGAAAAATTTCATTTTCACTTTTACTGAAATTATGTCATAAATTCATATTTTCAGAATTTATTCATTTGACAGAAAAATTCTAAATTATTAAAAATGCCAAATAATTAATAACAATTAAAATAAAAAAAAAAAAAAAAAAAAAAACAGAAAACATTTATTTATATTTGTATTTTTATAAAAACATGTAGGTATTATATTTTATATGCACTTTAACTAAAATGTCAAATTTCACACGTTGTTAATTTTCAATTTCACTCAAAATATGTTTAAAAATCAAAACTTAAAGTTTATAACATTCACAATCCGTGTAGAGTGTCCATACGTCTTGGTTTTCCCGGATTTGTCACGGTTCTAGCTCCGTTGCTCCGGTGTCCCGGCAGACTTTTTCAAGACGTCGGTCGATTTGTTTCGGTTTTTCAAACTACTAATTTTTTATTTTCATCATCTAATAAGTACACAATTTTTCATTTTAAATAATGAATAGTTCAGTATCATATTAAAAGATCAACAGTAGATTCATTTACAACCAAACCTAAAAATATTTTAAAAAAATTAATTACTAATTAAATTTTCCAAGTTTTTTCGATTTTACCTTAAACACGAACTTCCAAAAAAACATTTTCTTTTCTTAACTTTCCATCATATATGTATCTACATAAATAAATTGTAATATTATTTTGCTTGCTTTTATGATACTGAAGGTACTGAAGTTCCTGAACAATTAAAAATTAAAATGACTGGAATTTTATTCGAACTTTTAAATAAAGTAGTTAACTAACGCGCTAGATAGATAGCGCCACAATACAGAAATTGCCAACATTTAAATGTTCATGTTTTAATACATTAATACAAAATAAAATACATTAATACAAAATAAAATTGTCTAAGAAGCTCACTTTCATAAGAAATTTTATAAAAATTTAAAAAATATATATTTCCTGGAACAGGGGGCGATTTATTTTAAAAAAAATTAATATTTTAAATAAAGAGCCATTAATAGGTAATCTATACATATAATACAAATGTAACGAGACCGTTTCTGTATAGGGAATATTTTTTAAAAATTGTGCAGATACTGTAAATAGTTATCGATGTAGATATCAAAACAGCGATTTTTTAAATTTTTGTCTGTCTGTCTGTCTGTCTGTCTGTTCGTCTGTTCACGCATCACACAAAAACTACTGGATGGATTTTAATGAAATTTGGTGTGCCGACAACTTATTACCCGGATCAACATCTAAGATACTTTCTACTTTCTACTTCGAGAAAATGTCTCATTCCCACGGGAAAATGGAAAAACCATGTTGAGCATGTGCATACAGTACGCAAAAACTATTGAACGGATTTTGATGCAATTTGGTGTGGTGATAACTTATTACCTGAGTCAGCATCTCAGATACTTTTTATTTCGGGAAAGTGGCTCATTCCCACAGGAAAGTAAAAAAACTTTTTGAGCATGTGCACATATTACGCGAAAACTATTGAACGGATTTTTATGAAATCTGGTGTAGTGATAACTTATTACCTGCGTCAACATTTAGGATACTTTTTATTACGGGAAAATATTTCCTTCCTTCAGGAAAATACAAAAATTATTTTGCTTATGTGCATGTATACTTAAAACTATTGTTCTATGCGAATGCTTTATAATTACTATACTTATATATTTGTCATTTATTAAATTAAATTTACCATAATACAAAATTTCTGGAGACTAACTCTATTTTAAATTAATTTAGAAATTTCGAAAATTTAAGTGCCTATATTTCCGAGAAATTCATTTTGGATGAAACTTGTTATATTTATAGGATAGATACTAGTTTGGGATGCAAATATAATAAAACAATAAAACGTTGGAAGTCCAAAAATTTTGTATGAGTTCTCCAGTCAGACACGTCCAATTCCAAAAACCTTAAAAAATGAGTTTTTTGCAAACAATTTGCCAAAATTTAAAAGTTTTTCCAATTTTTTTTACATTGTGGTAAAGAACCAAGAAAATCACAGAAAATACATTTTGAACCATTATTCTAGGTAAGCGGGTTTTCGAAAAAAAGTAACTTTTATGATTGGAAATTCGCTATGTTATGCAGATGCTGCGACAGGGGTATTATTTTCCTATTCCCACTGTAACATTAACCAAATTTAAAAAAAAAAACCTTTTTATGTTCTTTAGAGAAAATGTTCTCAAAGAAAAAAATATAACTGTTTTCTACTAGATAAGAAGAGAAATGATTGTGTCGATAAAAATAAATTGATAGATTAAATCATTCGTTTATTTTTTCGTCTATTTTACTTTTGGAAAAATCAATTCTTGTTCGAATTGGGGAAATAATTTATCAGGTTACTTATACACTTACCTTAATAAATTAATTTTTGTGAAACGGTTTTTTTTTTATAGCTATTCAAAATATTAGAACCGATGTAAAAAAAAGTTAATGGGGATTTGCCTTTGAATTAATGTGAAATTAAATGACTTGAATACTTAGAGATTTTGTTGTTTACTTTTTTTAGAAAATACACTGTTAGCGAATTTTCAGAATGAAAATTCAGCTATTACAGCAGACCTAAGCCCGGGACTATGGCAGAAATTTGTTTTGGAGCCTCTAGAACCCGAAAATCTACTTCACTAAAATTTATATATATATAAATATATATATATATATGTATTTATGTGTGTACACGATAACTCTCGAACAAAACGTTTAATGCTTATGAAATTTGGTGTGTAGGTTTGAATTCGATTTCGCTCGCCTAAGTTCGTTAGCCAGACACATCCGATGCCACAGACCGGATATTTTGGGCTTTAAAGTCTTTTTTTGTGTTTTTTGATCAGAATTTATAACTTTTTCAAAAATTTTGTTATACTATCAAAAAAATTGTAAGAAGTTATATTAGCGAGCTTTTTAAACTTTTCCTCTGTATAAACTGGTTTTCAAGAAAAATCAAAAATAAAGTTTATATAGAGTCTCTTTTTATCGTATTATCTCTTTCTGTTGTATTGGAAAAATCCTATTTTTATTTATTTTGATTATACACGTATTTTAAGGGTATTACTACACTTAGTACTTCTACTACCTATCATATTTCAAATTTCTTTGGATAAATATTCAGAATAATGCCTTAATAAATTTCTACGGTTATATAAATGTAATATTATTAAATTTAATTAATTAAACTATAATATTTCTTTGATTAAATAAAATTTGAAAATTATATTTTTGGTAGTGCACAAATAGCCTTATGCATTTGTAAACATAATATCTCTAGTATATTAAGTAGATTAGATTTGTTATTTTGTTTTCGAAAATTTATTTTTGCTTTCAAATTCAAATTGTAGTAGAATTGATTTTTTTTCCCCATTAACTGCACATTATTTTAATCTCTTTATTTAACACATTACGTTAAAAAATTATAATAATATTTTTAAAATTATTAATATTTTTAATAATTTAATTATTTAAAAAAATTCTTTAAATATATTTAATAATTTTTTATTTTAAAAATTCTATTGTGTCAGCGTTTTTAACCAGATAGCACCACAGGTATGTACAATACTGCCAAATTAGCTTGAATTTAAACTAATATTTCAACAATCAGAATTTCAAATCAACTCGTCTTTGTGTTGAAATGTTGACATATAGATTCGGTGCTGATATTTGACTGATATTTGAGAAAAATAGGTAATAATTCATGTTAATTTATATATTACATTTTTAAAATCAAATAGTAATTAATATTTGTCCTATTATTTTTTTTTGTTTTGTTTTATATAGGTAAAAAATTTAAAACCACATTAAAAATTACATGAAACCGTGAAGCAAATGTTATTTATATACGAGAAGAATATAGCTAAAATAAAAAAAAAATATAAATTCTAAACAGGCAATTATTAATAGAATTTGTCAACATAATAAGGTAAATACATATCTATTAAAAACTGTGGATTTTGTGATTGAATTTTTTCTAATAATTTGAATGTACCTACATGTTAAAAGGTTAATATCAACAGCAATACTTTTATGTATTATAAATTCCTATTTAAAACATGGATGGTGAATTTAAAGATATAATAAGAAGAAAAAGAGAACACACAGTAAACTAAAAACTTGGATTAAGAAGGAAAACATCAACTAAGTACATGCCGGATAAGCCCTTGAATAAAGGTCCAACTTTAGTTTTGTTTCCGTGTCGAATGGTTATTTTCTTCAGCAAGAGAATTTAAAAAGGTAAAATCGTCGGTACACAGAAAGAGTGACACACTTCAAAAAAAAAAACAGCTACTTCAATATCTCCATTCAAAAGTTTTATTATTTACTTCAAAAGTTATCATAGTTTCGGATTTCTAAAATTTTCAAAATTTTTTTGGAGATAACCCGTTGGTACTCACCTTGTATTCCAACAATAAAAATAACAAGTTAATTTTGATAACATTAAAGATTTTGATAAAAAAAATTCGCTACTTTGAAGTAAGGAAAAAACGACAAAACCGCCTTCTAGCGGTTAATTTTGGAAGTAGCAATATGTCGTTCTGGGACATAAAAATATGCAAATTTTGCTATACATTTACACAATAAACTCGAAAATGTAAATTTTTGAGTTGTCACTCTTTCGGTGTACCGTCGAAATGTTTTGTTACGTTTGGAAAATAAATTCCGTTCTAAATTTTTTTTCGTAACCGTTAAAAAATTTAGCTCAAAATATTAAATTCAGTATTGGTAAGGCAAAGATTCTCAGTTGCGCCTCTGGTGGTAAAATTAGAACTAGTGTCAAGTAAAAATACGTATATGTTTAATTGGTGATAAAAATACACATAATTTGTATAATAGATATTTCACCGGTCATTTCTCTCACCGGCCCTGTACATAAACGCATCTGTTATTAAAATACCCCTGTCGCAGCATCCTGCATAACATAGCGAATTTCCATTTACAAAAGTACGTTTTTCTTGGAAACTAGTTGATATAGAGTAATTGTAAATAAAAAAAACCTTATGTGATTTTTCCGCCTCATTCCGCCAAATTTTTTTCACGAAACGTTTACGCGATATTTTTTAAAAATAAGATGTTTCGTTTTTGAGTTATCGTGCGGACACACACACGTATATATATATATATATATATATATATATATATATATATATATATATATATATATATATATATATAAGTTTACTAAGTGTCCGCACGATAACTCAAGAACGAAACATCTTATTTTTAAGAAATTTCGTGAAAACGTCTACGGTTTTTTGGACATTTTTTTTGAAAAAATTTGGCAGAATGAGGCGGGAAAATCACATAAAGAAAGTTTTTTTTTATTTACAATTACTCTATATCAACTAGTTTCCGAGAAAAACGTACTTTTATAAATGGAAATTCGCTATGTTATGCAGGATGCTGCGACAGGGGTATTTTTTAATTTTACAAACAAGGTAACTAGTTTTAAATCAGTTCATCATTGTTTACAGTCGCGGCGCAAAGGTTAGGCAACCGCCTATAGCCTCGCGCTTTAAAAAAAAAACCTCGTAAATTTCCATCGTAACGGAATTATGAAGCTCTGGTTCCCTTCGTCTCTTAATTCCACATAATTAAAACTTTTAAAAACTTTCTAAAAACATTTTCTATTTTAATTTTAAATACTATCGAGTGCTTGTAAAACACTACTAATTGTAAGTATGGCGTACTTTTATCTGTATATAAAATAATATACTCTTACATTAGTATTATAATATCTAAATAAATCTTTAATATTTCAACCCTCATGAGGAATGTTGTGAGAGTAGTATTTAACCGGAGATTGTTGATCATGCCTTCAAGAAATAAATTTCCAAATTCTAATCAAAACCCGTCATCCGCGCACTTGAAAAACCCATTTATCATTTCATTAATAAAGCTAGCAGTGCCCAGCAGTTCCACCTGCATACAATTATCTTAACCGTGAGTACAATTGCTTTGAATATTCCAATATTCCTAGTTCCTACAAAATCAGTACCTACCTCATAGTGCTTCACTCAAATTCAGTGCAAAGTCAGTTCCATATAGTGCTTTGCTCCGCTCACTAAACGACTCTAAAGTCTCTAAATTAGCTATATAATTATATAAAATTTCCATGCCCTGAGACCTTCCCGTAGATATCTATATTAACAGTTTTAGCAGTAATCCAATTTTGAGCCCTTTTGCGAATCCCAGAACCCTGAAGGCATTTTTAAGATCGTATTCATTTTTCCCATAGTTAGTTCTCATTCTAAAATGAGATTTTCCTAAAAAATTTTTCAATTTGATATACGTATTTTTGTATATTATTTTGAAGTAACTGTAATACCTAATAAAAAAAATTGTATAGAGAAACCAACAACTGCAAATGACTCATTCTCATAAACTTACCTTTTACCCAAACTCGTAATATAGCTCTACTATAGATCTACTGTCTAATAGATTGATACTCGTATAGATCTACTGTCTAATATATTGAAAAAGGATAGTAGAAATTACAATATCTTTTATATGCGACAAAACTTTATTTTGAAAATGAGTCATTTGCTTTATAAATAAATTTGACTTTATCTGGTTCCTACAATGCAAAAATAGTACCTTTTTTTTGGTGATTAATTCGATTTGAAAACTAGCCGTCTTGAGCTAAATGATTTTAAATAACGTTAAATCCTATATCGTTCTCAATCACTTGAGCACGAATTTTAAAAGTGTGATTTTCAAAACGCAATTACTAAAAATTATAAGATAAAAAATGGGAGTTTGAGTATTACTAATAGTTTTGAAGCATAAATTGATGCTCGAAAACTCCTTATACTCGTTTCCATTCAAAAAAGGATAAGTTTTTCGTCATAGCTTGAAAACCATAAAAGCTATAAAGCTTCTGCTTATAGCAATCGGTTGCTCCCCTCAGTATTTTTACAACTCTTATTTCTACAATTTTCTGATTAAATCAGCAGTTTGGCCGTAATAAAAATGGCAACTCTTAAAAAACTTATGAGGTAGATATTATACGGAACCTTCGATGCGTAAGTCAGAATCGCACTTCACATAGTTTGTTTATATCGTGTTTGCTTTATGTTAAAAATTCAAAAAATCCTCGATATTGTCACGAAATAATATATATATATATATATATATATATATATATATATATATATATATATATATATATATATATATATATGAAATAAATTAAATGGTAAAAAAAAATTGATGACAAATTGGCAAACTACTTAATTATTTGAACGTGACATTAGAAATTTAAAAAAATTACAAGAATTTATAATATTTAATTTTGAGGTAGGGCTCTTCGACTGTAATGTCGATCGGCCCTTGCACTAGAGTCAATGACTTATTATTATTAAGTAAATCTACAATATATTCTAGTTACAAATTCGAAATACCAGGAGTCGCCCACAAAATGCTAACGTTAATCGGGCCCATAAGAATCAACGAACGGTAATGACGTCGATATGAGTTAAGGTACTCTCTTAAAAAGCAATTAAGTATGCATACGAATCGACGCTAACTCTAAAATAAAGGTTATGTATATATGATATGTATGTAGAATAAAAGGAAGCAATAAGTTAAATATAATTTATTTACTTTTAAATAGTATTGTCATCTAATAAGAAATTTTAACAATTAACAAGTATAAATATAGTATGGAGGGTTAAGAATATCATTCAATATTTTAAGAAAGTTAATATTAATTTTAAAGAAGGTCATGACCAATAGTACAAGTTACGTAATAGCTAAAATTTTATTATTTTAATAATGTGTTTCTGAACACAAAATGGCGTCTGAATGACGTAATTAATTTAACAATAAAAAAGAGAAAATAATATTGGTACAAATGAAATTTTATAAAATAAAATAAAGTTACACTTCTAATAAATATTAAATATTTATATCGCTTTCTTTTTGCAACAATCGTGATTAAAGCACATATTGTTCACTACGATATTTTAAAATTTGAAACTTGCAAAGTTTCAATGAACATGAGCCATGGCTGATATTGAATATATATATATATATATATATATATATATATATATATATATATATATATATATATATATATATATATATATATATATATATATTAAAAAGAAGTATTAAACAGAGATTAGTATAATATACCCAAACTTGAATCTTGCATTTCCGTTACTACCCGAACATGTGCTTAAGTAACCTTGGTTATCCATAAACATCTTAGTGAACGAGGTATTATTAGTTTATTCACTTGTGACATTATTATTGTACTGAATTTAATCACCTTTTTATTTAATATTAACTTTTTTAAATTATTAAAATATGTTCATTTTCCATGTTGAAATGAAATATCCTAGCGGACAATGGATAGTGTATGTATTTACTGTTCTTTGATTGTACGTATGCTTGGATAGATTTGTCGGGTTATGTACGCAATAAATACTATAACGCGTTATATCGATCAATCGATCAAATTAAATAATTGAGTGTAACTGAATATAAACTGCAAAATAATTAAATTAAAACTAAATATTAACTGAAAATATTTGAATATCTACCGAAAGATAACTGAATTTTTTGAACCTGCGTGTTACATACACCAAAGAGAAAAAATCATGAATTAAAGTCTACATAGCAAATCAATACAACATCGTACCAAAATTGCCAACTAGAAGTACGCAACTTACACTATAGGCGGTTTGCTTTAAGTTTTTGCATCGGCCATTACTATCAACGAAACAACATCATTTTCTATCCTTTTCCTGAAAAAATATTATGTATAAAATAAATGTAATTTTTATAAAGAAGATGAAAGACACACGGTATTTTCCAATGCTTTGAGATATACAGAACACCAAACGTACGTCTTTGACATGTTTTTTATTAATTTTAACTAAAAAGCCAAAATATTGTCAAGTTTAAAATTTCTTTTGAATATAAATTTACTTAAAAATACGTTTTATTTTTGAATATTACAAAAAGTTATTTAATTTTACACAATAAATGTTTTTAGAAATTATAATTGTAAGATTTATTTATTTAAAATGCTTTTATTTTAAAATTACTTTTTTTTAATCTTATTCTAACTCTGGCAACACTGCACATTTTGGAGTAGTTCGTTGTTGTGGTTGCTGTATTTGAATTCGATGGTTAGATAGATGCTACCGATTATATTCATTGTTAACTTTGTGATTTTTCAATTAAAAGAAGCGTGTAGGTTTTTTTTTTCATTTTATATTTTAATATTATTAATAATAATATAATAATAAGGATATATTTAATATTATTAATAATAAAGATATAAATAATATCTTTAATTCATTACTGAACTTGATCAAAATACTCATATTTCTGTAATTTATTGTGAAAGGTAAGCAAGGTAATATATAAAATTATAAAACTATGTAAAAAATACGAATAGATTTTCCCTTCTAGGTTTCTAGGTTATAAACCTTGAAACTGTTTTATCTCAAGTGCAAAGGATTGGCTAGAAATGTTTTGGAAAATTGAATTGTGTCAACATATTTTTGCTCACCTATACCTCTGGTTTGTGTTTTATTAATCGTTTTCGAGATATTTCAAGACATTGAATTTTGTAAACATTAACATTCATACGGAAGCTTTGTTTGTATTTACTTTTTAAATTAAAAATCTGAAAAATGTGCAAAAAGTTTGGTTATCTTCGCAAGACAAATGGATAATTTTCGAAAGACATTTGGGGAAATACTTGATATCTGTGTGTGAAAAAGTGTTAATAAAATATTTATGAATAAATCGACGGCAGTAACGAATATACGGCTATCTGCAAAATTTTTTGTTTTGAAGCGTAAAATTTATTCGTGTATACTTCATTACTTTGTGTAATTATTTTTATATATACGAGACAGCACTATTAAAAAATACATTTTTTAATGAAAAATAAGAATCCAGCATTAAAATAAAGAATTCTGGGTGTGCCGAATTCTGAATTGAACTATGTAAAAAAGTGAAACAAAAAAATTTAATTTGTCTTTTTATTCGCTGGTGCCGTTGAAATTATTGGTGATAAATGCAGTCCATATAAAAAATGTGCAAAGTGGTGTAATATATTATTTTCTTAATTAAAGTAAATATTTTTCTTTGACTTTTTGTAACTTTTTTTCAAATGACTTTTTGTGAGGTTTTGAAGATTGGAGTAACGTAAATTATAAAAATTTTATGCCAATGTTCGTTCAATAGACTAAAAAGATTTTTTGTATTCTCAAAAACAGTAGGTTATAAATTTTTATTTATCCGAAATGAATTATTTAAATAATTTAGATTTAATTTAGACTTAATTTATAATTCAAATAATAATTTAAAGAAATAGAAATTTCAATGTTTCATAATCTAACACAAAATTTTATAAATAAATAAATTCAAAACAATTTCCATTTTAAACAGTGAACTGCCATTTTAGATTTTATTCGACGTATTGGAGAGAGCAAGTGTATCGTGCATATAATAAGTAAGAATAGAGAAAAAAAAATCAAAAGTACATTCTTATTGAATAAAGATAAAGTGAATATGTAATCATTTAAAGTAAAGGGAGATAACACTTTCTTCTTTCGACGCCTTTTAAAACTGCCTCTAATTGATGAACAAATATAATATAATTGGCTGATTAATTAATAAAATTATGAAATTATCTCTAACATACCTTATATGAAGGTATAATGAGCAGACGATTTACTGAAATCGCTTGGTAAAACTCTCGTTGAATCGCGTATACATGCCAATGAGTTGTCATTTCATGACAATATGTTTTAAATATTTCGTAAAAGTTAATGTTATTAGTTTTATTATTCAAGTGAAACTCACTCATTTGTATACGGTGCTCGTATCATCGTCATAAAGCATTATATTGTAAAATTGTATCGACTTAAAAGTGGAAAAAATTTAAGACACGTCAGCTAAAACTGATTATTTTACCTAAAGTGGGTTTCTAAAAATTCGGTCTCATATATAGAGTAAAAATCAGTGTGAATATTAAACTGCATAAATACAAGTTAGGAAAGATTTAACTATGTAACTTCTAGTTCCATAATATATGTAATTATCTATACTCAAATATACCTACTTAAGATTTTGCTAACAAAATGTGTTTGCAAGGATTCAGTAGTGTATATGCGCGATAACTTTTCTATTACAATCAAACACGGCTATGTTTCAAATTTTATACCAGTGTGCACGAAAACAATACAGTTATAACTTCTTTTGAAATAAAAATATATTTCATTAATATTGTTTCTTGGATGAGTCGTTTCTATGAGTTAATATCTTTATTTTCAGTATAGTAAATTAAATACCCCTGTCGCAGCATTTGCATAACATAGCGAATTTCCAAATCTTGGGCACTGGCGGATCCCATCTAAGACCTGTACCTATTTAAAATAGTTTAGTTTTCTAAGAGTAAAAGAACTTTTAAAATCGGCTGGGTAATTAGTTTTGGTATTTTTGGGGACCCAAGAACCCGAACGAATTTTGTGCAGCATAGTTGTATCCATCTAAAATAATTTAGTTCTCTAGCAGTGAGAAATTTTTTAGCATCGGTTCGATAGCTTATTACTGGCGTTTTCGGATCTGCAAGATCCCGGTGGATCTCATTAAAAAATCAGCTCGACCGTATATTCTAGGCGGACTTTATGTAATATATATATATATATATATATATATATATATATATATATATATATATATATATATATATATAAATATATATATATATATATATATATATATATATATATATATATATATATATATATTCAAAACCCGTTGTGTAGCATTCTACGCCGCATTTGCATCCGCAGGACAGTTGTGGATCTCAGATAACACAACCTGTACCTATCTAAAATAGTTTACCTCGGTAATAGTAAAAAAGTTTCAAAATCGGTCAGTTATTTTATTTTTGACACTTTTAGGTCCTACTGACACTGTCAGACCTTACATAACGTAATCTATATGTATCTAAAATAGCTTAGCTCCCCAACAGTGAAAAAATTTTCAAAATCGGTCGGTTAGTTTATTTTTGACACTTTTGGATCCGATGGACCCTGGCAGACTTTACATAACGTAATCTATATTTATCTAAAATAGTTTAGCTCTGTAACAGTGAAAAAATTTTCAAAATCGGTCGGTTAGTTTATTTTTACCACTTTTGGGTCCCATGGACCCTGGCGGACCCTAAATAACGTAATGTATGTCTATCTAAAATAGCTTAGTTCCCCAACAGTGAAAAAATTTTCAAAATCGGTCGGTTATTTTATTTTTGACACTTTTGGATCCCATGGACCCTGGCAGACCTTACATAACGTAATCTATATTTATCTAAAATAGTTTAGCTCTGTAACAGTGAAAAAATTTTCAAAATCGGTCGGTTATTTTATTTTTGACACTTCTGGATCCTATGGACCCTGGCAGACCTTACATAACGTAATCTATATTTATCTAAAACAGTTTAGCTCTGTAACAGTGAAAACATTTTCAAAATCGATCAGGCAGTTTATTTTTGACACTTTTGGGTCCTATGGACCCAGGCGGACCTTACATAACGTAATCGATATTTATCTAAAATAGTTTAGCTCTGTAACAGTGAAAAAATTTTCAAAATCGGTCAGTTAGTTTTTTTTTGACACTTTTGGGTCCTGTGGACCCTGGCGGACCTTACATAATGTATTCTAAATCTATCTAAAATAGTTTAGCTCTGTAACAGTGAAGATTTTTTTAAAATTGGTCGTTTAGTTTATTTTTTACAATTATGGGATCAGTAAATCCTGGCGAAACTCATACAAGTCTAGTACTCTAACAGTAAGGAAAGGGTTCTAAGGATCTCATATAACTTATGGCAGTCCGTAAGCTTCTTGCGGACATCATTTAATTAATTAATTCAAATACTTTAACTTACTAACTGTGAAAATTTTTTTAAAATCGATTGGTTAATTAATTTCTGGCCTTTTTAGGTCCCGAAAACCTTGACCTCACATAAAATACCTTAAATCCACTTGAAATGGTTTAATTTTTTAACATTATTAATTATTAGTGAAAAAATTTTCAAAATCGATTCAAAATATTTTTCCGTGCATACATATGTACATTATACATATTTTGTTTTGTTTCATATATTTAATAATATTATATCATAACATAATCTTCAATTTCTTGTTTACTTAAAAATTCAATAAAAAAAAAAAAATTCTTCATTACATTAGCTTAGAAAATCTGTTTAATTTACATTTTTTAACATGAGATAGAACCATGCTAATTATAATGCAATAAATGAGAAACAAAACTCTATACATGTATGTGTCTTATAACACATGTATGTGAATATCTTCACTTGTTCTCACAAAATTCTTTAATAAAAAAGTGAAATATTTTTATACTTCATAAAGAACTGAGATAGAAATATAAATTACTTATTACAATGACAAAGAGAGCAAAATAAGCCAATAGTGAAAATTACGATTTTCTCGAAAACTACTTAACATAGAAAGAAAATTATAAGAACATTTTCTTCATAATTTTTTTTTCCTTTTCAACGATGTAAAAATCGAACTGTCTTATGATAACCTACTTCTGGGCATCCGACGTGTCTGGCTAACGAACTTAGCCAAGCCAATTCAGAATCCAGTCCGCACACAAAATTTCATAAGCGTTAGACGTTTCGTTCGAGAGTTATCGTGGGAACACATAAATATATATATATATATATATATATATATATATATATATATATATATATATATATATAAATTTTAGTGAATATCATTTTCGTAATCTAGGGACCTCAAAACAGATTTCTGCCATAGTCCCGGACTCAGATTGCGTCATGAGACCTACTGTAATAGCTGAATTTCGAGTTTTCGAAATTCGCTAAAATGTGAATTACAGAATTCGAATTTTTGATGCCGTATTTACCATTATCTACTTTATTAAAATTTGGATACATTTTTAAATATTAAGGATCCCATTTTAGATAGACTTCCCCTAATAGAATATTTATATAAATTACGAGTATAAGTATTTTTACTTGTATATATAATATGTAAGTATTTGCCAATATTGGATACTCGAAAATAAAACTATTATATAATTCTATTAATACCAAATTGTTTATGAAATGGCCACCAGCAATTTAAATATCGTTGGGAACGTTGGTGTATAATATGTACATGCATGTAATTATTATTTTTACAGTACTTAGAGTAAATAGGATTTGTTCATATGAGCGTGGTGAAACTTTGTTAAAATTTAAATCCCCTTTTCACAACCTCAAATACAGCTATACTTTGGCGTAGCATAATTATACAGGCTACAATATTTACGGTATATATACCTTCACTGTGGTATAAGCTATACAAGCTATACAGGCTGTTTAAAACAACTAAGAACATATAAATTTTAATGTGAGAAAAATTTGTTATGGCCAAAGGGTACTTTATTTTTATTATTATTATTAGATATTTAACAAAAACTAAATATTACGTTAAAATAATGTTTAAAAATAATTAAAAGTTAATAGTAGCAAATTTATTGAAATAACTTGTAATATTTAATAACAGATATTATACATAAAAAAATACTAATAACTACTTTTTTCTACTCCTGTTGAAGAACACACTCATTATATGTATATCTGTTAATTGTTGAGAAAGTTAGACATTACTCAAAGGTGTGGAGGAATGATCATTACTCAATAGCTATCATTACTAGCTCGTTGAATAATATACTATTATTATGAACACTATATAAAAATGATCTAAGCACAGTCTGATGTCAACAATTTTTTCCCATGTTAAAATTTGTATGTTCTTACTTCTTTGAAACAGACTGTATGAAATACATTTTACATTTTATGTAAGTCTATTGTTCTTGTACATTTCTGTAATGTAAAACATACCTCAAATTTTAATAGTTTTAAGTATCTTGTTATTTTTCGCATGAATATCTCTAATAAAATATTACCCACCACAATTTAAAAATAAATATGGATTATCTGTTCTTAAATATAACTAGAGACGGGATTCTACCCGGAATTTTCCCGGAAAAATTCCCAAAGTGGGTAAAAATGTGGTAAAAACCCGGGAAACTTACCGAAAAGTGGGTATTTATTTTAATATACTATTTATCTTGATAATTTGGATTTAAACTATCAAAACCGCTGTTTCATAAAGAATATTTGCTAAACAATCGACATAATATGTATGCATGTATTTTTAAATTTAAAGATAAATAAACATTCAATATGTATTATAGTATTATACTGAAGTGGTTTTATGATATTGGACAGCAGTTTAAACAGAATTTGCTTATTTCAGTTGCAGTGCTATATTATGTGTACTGTGATTTTATAATTAATAATTTAAATAACTTTCTTTTAAAAAAACATTGTTGATTTTTAGTTTCTTCATTTCTTAATGATAACATCTGTAATGTTATTTTAATAATTTATATAAGACTGATTATCATTAACAACATATTTACTGACAAAAAATTTAATTTTGTATTGATACTTGTTCATTTTTAATGTTAATTTGTATATTTTGTAACTTTATCATTTGAAATAAATTGTCTTCAAGATTATTTTATTTAAACCTCCACGCACAATTTTAACAAATATACAGAGATCCAATTAAAAAAGCATTTGCAAAGAAGTACAGTTAAGTAGTCGTTTTTATCCATGTTTCGGGAATTTTCCCAGGAAAGTACCCACTAAATACCCAAATGGGAATTTTCCCGTCGCCCATCTCTAAATGTAACAGTCGCTTAATATAAATTTATAATAGGTAGCTTAATATAAATTTACAATAGGCTAACTTGTTCGTCTAATATATTGTAAGGTTACAATTTTGTGTGGTAACTTTGAAATTTTTAATTTTTTTATTATTCCTACAACTTCATTCCTGCCTACTTCACTTACTGCGTATGTCTACATTCTACCTGCACCTAGTACGCACGTCTGCATCCTGGCTACAACTATTGCGCAGGCCTACATTCGGGCTACACCTACTTCGCAGGTCTACATCACATCTGCACTTACTGCCGAACGTTAAAATTCAAAAAATTACAGTAGAATTTTCGGTTAAAACTTACAGTAAAAATCAGCATTTCACTTTAATTTGACCTTGATCACTGACTTCAAGGTCATATTCGGATGAAGAATTTTCTGCTCTTTCCATTTCCGAGGTCAAAAAGGGCGGTTGCCACTTAAAAAATGGAGTTGACCTTCATATGACCTTGCTCCTTGACCTTGAGGTCAAAGTCAAGGTCACCGTCGGATGCGCCGTAAAAGATGCTGAAACTTTTGTCACTATCATTTATACCAAACATGCTTTCCCGCTGAGATTTTTCACCGTTTCCATACTTTTGACTAACCCTGTATAATATTAACATATACCTACTTTAAATATAAAAATTTGAGTGATCTACCGATGGGGATAACATAAAATTCTACGCACAGGTACCATAGATAAAGAGAAGCGTCAGCGAACGCTTAATTCGAACCCACAACCTATCAGTCCGCAAGTACCGGTGACTAAGCACGGTCGACTACTAAGGCACCGGTACTTGCAGAATAGTAGGTCGTGGGTTCGAATCCCACAGCCGGCTATATTTGTGAAAGTTTTCTTCAATTTGCCTTCACAATTCCAGATGAATATCGGCATTGTTTCTGTAGACGCACACCTTACTTTTTCCTGTTACACCAATAAGAAGGCAAGGTACCGTTTAAAAACAAATGATAATATTATGCTAATTTTTAGACAATTTTTAAGTTTTTTAGACATTTCAAATGTGAGGCATTTTGAAACCTATTTCTTATAGTGTAGCAACTCATACTTGGACCAGGGCCGTAACTAGGTATTCAGGGGCCCCGGGGCAGAAAGTATATTCAGGGCCCCTACATCGCCCCGGGAAAAAACAAGAAATTCGGTCCCCCGACAAAAGAAAAGCGGTGACTTTTTTTTTAGTCACCAGTCGTTTCCCGCCCTAATTTTACAGAAATGTGTTAAAATTCCCCCGGCAAGCAGAATCGGCGACCTTTTTTTTGCTCGTCAGTCGTTTCCCACCCTAATTTTATAGAAATATCGCCCTTAAAATTTGCCAAGAAATAATTATTGTATTCTCTTAAGGGCCCCCTTTGGGCTGGAGGCCCCGAGGCAATGCCCCGGCTCTTGGACCGTTTTCATTCAGTTTGTTACACTAAAACAGCGGGTCTCAACCTATTGTACGCAAAACCCTGGGATTACGCGTACAATAGGTGTAGTGGTACGTGATGATAACATGATTAGTAATGGCGAATGGTACAAAATTGTAAGATATCTCAATCAATACAGAAAAGATATGAGGTACATGAGGAAAAAAAGGTCGAGAACTGCTGCATTAGAACATATTTTGAAACAAAAGGCAGATACGATAAAATAACGTACTTAATTTTTTATTCAGTACCATTCATTTGAACAATGTGATCTATTATAAATGCATCTGGGATAATTAAGTAATTTAACAATTTTTACTGCCAGCTCCTATAAGCTGTAGGTAGATCAGAATATTCAATTATATATTTAAAGAATGCATTTACTATAAGTACTATTTTAATATTTTATACAGGCAACAACTTATTGAAATACCTTAATATAACTTCATTATAATAATTATTAGTACTAAAATAGAAAATATACAGGTTATGTGGTTTTCAATCGATTGAAAATCATAAAATATTTCAATATTTTAAATATTTAACAAAACACATTTTTAATTAGCATAACATACATTTACATACTTTAGTACCTACATTATAACGATTGCCTATATTTAAAATTTTAAATAATAATTTCAATTGAAAATTTTTAACATTAAAACTTCAAACATTCTTAAAGTTCGCACTTAAAGCATGTTGGTAAATAGGGGAAATCTACCTAAAATGGGATATTTAACGTTTAAAAATAATAGTAAGGTAGGTGAAGGTAAATTAAACTGCGGAAAATTATAACTGACCATTGGTTTATCAAATGTAAAAAATTCAAACAAAATTATTGTAGGATTACTAAAATACCCTTGTCGCAGCATCTGCATAACATAGCGAATTTCCAAATATTAGGCACTGGCGGATCTAAGATCTCATCTAAGACCTGTACCCATTTAAAGTAGTTTAGCTTTCTAAGAGTAAAAGAATTTTTAAAATTGGCTGGGTAATTAGTTTTGGTATTTTTGGAACCCAAGAAACCGAACGGATTTTGTGCAGCATAGTTGTATCCATCTAAAATAATTTAGTTCTCTAGCAGTGAGAAAATTTTCAGAATCGGTTCGGTAGCTTATTTCTGGCGTTTTCGGATCCGCTAAATCACGGTGGACCTCATTAAAAAATCAGCTCGACCGTATATTCTAGGCGGACTTTATGTAATATACATATAATTATAATAACAGTAAAAGTATTTTCAAAGCCCGTTGTGTAGCATTGTCAGATAACACAACCTGTATCTATCTAAAATAGTTTACCTCTGTAATCGTGAAAAAATTTTCTAAAAAAAGGTCAGTTATTTTACTTTTGATACTTTTGGGTCGCACTGACGCTGTCGGACCTTACCTAACGTAATCTATATCTATCTAAAATTGTTTAGCTCTCTAAGAGTGAAAAAATTTTCAAATGGGTCGGTTAGTTGATTTTTGGCGCTTTTAAGATCCCAGGATCCTGACCAACCTCATGCACCATATAAGCTACATATATCCATCTAAAATAGTTTACCTCTGTAGCAGTGAAACAATTTTCAAAATAGGTCACTTATTTCATTTTTGACACTTTTGGGTCCCATGAATCCTGGCGGATTTTGCGTAACGTAATCTATATCTATCTAAAATAATTAAGCTCTCTAATAGTGAAAAAATTTCTAAAATCGGTCGGTTAGTTTATTTTTGACACTTTTGTGTCCCAATGACCCTAGCAGACCTTATATAATGTAATCTATTTCTATCTAAAACAGTTTAGCTCTCTAAGAATGAAAAGATTTTCAAATCGGTCGGTTAGTTTATTTCGCGCTTTTAAGATCCCAGGACCCTGGTCGACTTCATACAACATATAAGCTATATCCATCTAAAATTGTTTACCTCTGTAACAGTGAAAAAATTTTCAAAATCGTTCACTTATTTCATTTTTGACACTTTTGGGTCCCATGGACCCTGGCGGATCTTACATAACGTAATCTATATCTATCTAAAATAGTTTACCTCTCTAACAGTGAAAAAATTTTTAAAATCGGTCGATTATTTTATTTTCGACCCTACGGACCCTGGCGGACCTTACATAACGTAATTTATATATATCTAAAATAGCTTAGCTCTTTAGCAGTGAAAAAATTTTCAAAATCGGTTGGTTAGTTTATTTTTTACTCTTTTGTGTCCCACGGACCCTGGCGAACCCTACATAACGTAATCTATATCTATCCAAAGTAGCTTAGCTCCCTAACAGTGCAACAATTTTCAAAATCGATCGGTTAGTTTACTTTTGACACTTTTGTTTCCTATAGACCCTGGCGGACCTTACATAACGTAATCTATATCTATCTAAAATAGTTTAGTTTTGTAACAGTGAAAAAATTTTCAAACTTGGTCGGTTAGTTTATTTTTTACAATTATGTGGTCATTTAAAATTCAATTAAAAAAAATATCTTCATTACATAAGCTTAAAAAATCTGTTTAATTTTAAGTTCTCATGTTAATTATAATGCAATTAATATGAGACAGAACTTTGTTTATTATAATATAATTAATACAAACATGTGAAAGGATATCACTTGTTTTACGTAAAATATCGTAAAAAAATACGAGTTTGCTATATTTTATAATGAATTGAGACAGAAATATAAATTACTTATTACACTGACAAAGAGAGCAAAGTAGCCCAAAAGTGAAAAATTACAATTTTCTCGAAAAATACTTAACATAGAAAGAAATTATAAAAACATTTTCTTCATAATTTTTTTTTTCCTTTTCAACGATATAAAAATCGAGCTGTCTAATGATACGATCGAATGATAAAAAATGATAAAAAATGGCCAGAAAACGTACTTCTGGGCATCCGACGTGTCTGGCTGACGAACTTAGCCGAGCCAATCCGGATTTTAGTTCGCACACAAAATTTCATAAGCATTAAGGGGATGGTAACTCATTAAAATTTTTTTCTCATAATTTTTTTTATTGTTTCATATGATTGTACAACATCTTAAGATTGTTGTGTCAAAATTTGAAACAAATCGGAGTAAAACTAACTAAGATATAGAACTTTGAGCGTTTGTTGCTCCGATACGTTTTCGTATCCCTGCCCAGCAAGTACGTGGCTTTGTGCTCTCGGAATCACTGAATTCTTTTATTCATCGATGGCTCTTTGTAACTATACTGATGTATACCATAACCAATGACGTAGGTATGAAAAAATTTTTCATATTTAATATTGCATTTTCAGGTATACAAAACTTGAAAGCGATTTTCTGACACTTGTCATTTTTGAAACCGATGAGCAGCTTAAATCAAAATCTACTCAACCGATTGTTTTGAAATTTTGCATACAGCTTCCTTTTATAATAAATGACCAAGTATCCCTGGGAGCTTTTTTTTTATTTTTTTATTGTTCATAACTACTTATTAATTTTACAATAACAAATAGATCAACTTTTTAGACGAAAATCGGTGCCTTCACTTCTAAATGTTACCAAAAATTAAAAAATCGAAAAAATAAAAATTTTTCCCAGGGATACCTTAGGAAAGAGGTTATCTAATGATATAATATTTTTTTTTTATTTGGGATGATCCACTCATGAGTTATATTGTTCACCGACAAACAAGTTTTTCTCGAGGCGCCTCCGAAGATTTGCTGCCGTTGGCTTAATTATTTATATTTTGTTTTAAAAAATTAAGGAAATATTGTTCGTATGTTGTACTATAATGCTACGATCGATTAATTAAAGGGCATAGCCGGGTAAGATAGGGAAAACGGCCCTTGACGCAAAATTGATTGTTTTTATAGGAAATAATACTTCTTAGCCCCAGATATATTCCTGCCAAATTTCAACCCTCCGAGGCTAATAGTTTATGAATACACAAACAGACAAAAATTTTCAAAAAAAATTTTTTTTGACGAAATTACTGAACCTATTTATTTGAGTTTAATATATATTGTGTACCCACCTTAGACGAAGTAATGAAAAAAAATTCGTCAAGTGCGTGGTTGACACGCATTAAGTTAGGGCCCTCAGTTATATGAGCCGTTTATTATGAAAGTGGGGCAAGTCCATTTTTGAAAAAAATGGAGATAATGGTAGTTATAGATAAGACTTAGTATGATCTTTTCATCTATCAACAATTTATAGTCAAAAAAATTCAGAAGCCTAATATTTGAAAGATTGAAGTTTTAGCTCTTAACAGTATTGTAAATATGTTTATTTTGATAGTGGTGCAAGTCCATCTTACAAGTAAAATTTTCGAAACTGGACCTATTGATTTTGATAAAACTTAGATATGTTGTAGAATACTAAAAAATAAGTAACACTTGCTTTTTTTATCTGCGGAAAAGCGGTTTGAAGGGGTGAAATCGTCCTTCAAAAATTGGGGTGAAAATTTAATTTTTCAAATATCTCGAAAACGGTAAGAAATAGAAACAAGCATTTCTTAAATAAATTGGCGAGATTGCTCTTTTTTATAAAGCTATCTATTGATATGTAATTTGTTTACATTACATCAACAGGGGTAGTATAGGGCTAAAATTTGAGGGGTTAATTTTTAGAAAAGAGGTAAAAAATAAAATATAATAAAGTTTTATTTACAAATTTCAAGTGTACGTAAAAAAATCTAATCGACCTGTTTTTACTCAATTTCCTAATATTAAATCCAGGGGTAGTTAACGGGGTGACTGTGTCGACATAATCGTACTATTTGAGTAATTAAAAACTTCTTCAAGGGAAATAGTTTTAAGATGGTTTCTCACAATAAATGTAGACTAAAATCGAATTTGCTCTGAAAAGAGATTTTATTTAACAAATCAATATAAATTAACAAATGGATAGAGAATTACAATAAAATTTTAGTTACCTGAAAAGAGAAATCGATTTGCAAAGTCACTTTCTTTTTCTATTTTAAATAAAATTAAAATTCTCAGAAATATTAAATAAATCAAACATAGAAACTTTAATCATAAAATATGTTACAAGCGTATAGAGTATAACAACTACTTTATAGTTGCTATACCCAACGCGCCTAATTCAAACGTCCAATATCCATAAACATCAACAGTGTAATTTAGAAATGCTTGTTTCTATGCATTTCCAAATTATATAGTTTAAAACAATTAGAATAAATTTTTAAAATTAATTTTAAGCAACTCTGCAAAGGGGGTGAGTCGCCTTTTTAAAGTACATACTTATTTTCAAACACTCATTTCTACTGCTAAGGCACTGGCAGGGGGTAATAATGTCATAGTACGTGCTTCTAAAGTTGAACTGTCGTATGAAAAGTTTTTATTTTTAAATGATAAAACTCAAATATTATCCTTTTAAATTAACGATTACAATAATTCATTAATTTTGAAAGTGGGGCAAGTCCATTTAGTTATAATAAAACCTTTTTTTTTTAGCCAGCATTATAAACACTATTGGATCATAAACTTGCATTATCTAAGACCACAAAATACAAAAAGTATGTCTATTAACACTTACCAATATTTTTAAATTTATTGAACGCAAACCCTTAAATATCTCGCAATAGCAAAATATGGACTTGCCCCACTTTCAAAATCAACGGCTCACATATTTGAAAAATTCAATTTTCACCCTAATTTTTAAAGAGCGATTTCACTCGTTCCAACCGTTTTTCCGCAGGTATAAAAAATATGTGTCGCTTATTTTTTACTGTTCTACAACATATTCGTTTCAATAGCGAGTAAATCAATCGACTACGAAGTTTAGTTAACTAATAATAAATTAAAGTAGTGCCAACACTGATTCTAATTAAATGACATTTTTATAATAGGTATAAATTTTTGCGAGTCGCCAACGTGTGTTTCGATAAGTGTGTATTTCATGTGGGTATTCGAACTATGTCACACTTTAAGTTCTGGTGTACATATACCTATGAGCAGTTTAGTTAAAGTTCCCTTCAATGTCACTCGATAGCGAACACCCATTATCTCTTATTTTTTTATTTCTTATTTCATTCATTGTGTGTCCCGTACGATACTGAAACATTGACCGCATTCCATTAGCAAAAATTTTACACTGTGCGTGACACTGTGTTACATTGTGTCTACTTTTTTCACTAATGGAACATCAACTTTTATTTTGTTTCTGCAGAGGGCAGCATAGACAAAGTTACTAGATTTTAAAAAGATTCAATCTGCTTTTTGAGATTCCCAATTACACGTATAATTTAATTAAAAGCAGATAAAAGGTTAGTTTCGCAATAAAATTAAAAAAAATTAGTTTTTTTGTGAAAAAAGCAAGTACAAAAATCACGAAAACTTGTTTGGCATTTCTTTTCCCCTAAATGCACTGTGTTACACAGTGCCGTTTGTGTTTGCTAATGGAACACGGTCAATTATTTGTGCGTAGCGTACCTCATATACTCTAGAGTCTAGACCATAGAGTAATAGAGACAACATATCTATCCCTACACTACTGGAACCAGTGTAACATGTAAGAGATAGACAATATGTTGTATACGTGCACTGGGTTTACATTGTATTAGTGCGATTTTGTGTATTTGTGTGAGTAACGCCGATAGTAGGGGCGGTCACGTTGTTCAGCTATTGCATACATAGCTATGACACCACACGCATGTACTAGGGGATGTAACAATCAAGTCCATTATCATGTGGTTGATCTACAATCATCGACTGCTACTGACAAACTGACAACTAAGAAGCCTAATGAGCACAGAAGTACACACTCGTGATTACAGAAAAGAGATAGTTGCTATACCTCTGTACTCTGGGGTCTAGACTATATTTATATTTACATTTGTAACTCTATGAGCGAGCACGAGCAATCTAGTATTACCCGTATAGAACTCAAATTTTGACAGTTCAATATCGATTTATGCCTCTGTCAGTTTTGACTAGGGACGAGCATCGATAAGAAAACATCGATGTTTACCATCGATGTTAACATCGACTGTAAGCCATCGATATATCAAAAACATCGATCTCGAAACATCGATGTTTTGCGGTCGCAAACATGGATGTTTTGTAGTATTTAAACATCAATCTTCAAAGTACAAATACAGAAAAAAACTACTATAAACTATTTTCAACTGTAAATTGGGAATAAGAATAAAAATGAGTGTTTTTATCGTTGTTACAGCTCGCAATGTTATATTTTCGTTCTTTCTATTAAAGTTCATATTACCAACAGTATATTATATAAAAACATCGACGATTTACTATCAATGTACGAAAAACATCGACGACTTGCCATCGATGTCAAAAACATCAAACATCCATAACAAAACATCGATGTTTTGAAAACATCGATCATCGATGCTCATCCCTAGTTTTGACATTTATTTATATAAACATTCGTAGTAGTATTTTCAGTTTTAAATTCACGATAATTTGAACAATGTTATTCGTTGTTCCGTTCAATAAATGAGTTGACGAAATATCTTTTTATTGTTTCATTTATACAGTCCGTCTCATAATATAGCCTCACTAACAAGTAAAGGTCCCGAGGCCGGACCTATCGATTTTGATGAAACTTAAATATGTTGTAGAACACTAAAAACTAAGGGACACGTATTTTTTTTTATCTGCGGAAAAACGGTTTGAAGGGGTGAAATCGCCCTCCAAAAATTGGGGTAAAAATTTAATTTTTCAAATATCTCGAAAACAGTAAGAGATAGAGCAAAAGTTTAAATTGACGATATTACTCTTTTTTAAAGTGCTATCTATTGATATGCAATTTGTTCAAATTACATCAACAGGGGTGGTTGGGGGTTAAAATTTGGGGGTTAATTTTGCAAAAAAGAGGTGAAAAATAAACAATATAAAAATTTTGTTTGCAGATTTGAAATCTAGGCCAAAAAATCTAATTGACCTGTTTTTGCTCAATATCCTAATATTAAGCCTAGGGGTAGTTAACTAGAGGGTGACTATGTCGAATAATCGTACTATTTGGGTATTTCAAGAAGTTCTCCTTAATGGAAAATAGCTTAAGACAATTAGAATAACGTAGAAATGAAATTCTCGAATTCAAAATTGAGTTTGAGCAACATTAAAGAGGGGGTGAGTCACCCTCTTAAATTACATACTAGTTTACATACACTAATTTTTGCAATTAACACACTGACTGGGGGTAATAATGTCACAATAGATCGTTCTGAAGTTAGACTATCGTATGTAAGGTTTTTATTAGGTTTCGTTATTTTAGGTTAGGTTATGTAATTTTCGGTATCGATAATTTTCGATAAGGAAAACTATAATGTCCATTAAAAAACAAACCTAATAAAAACCTTACTTCCAACTTCAGAACCACTTATTGTGACATTATTTTACCCACTATCAGTGTGTTAATAGCAAAAATTAGTGTATATAAACTAGTATGTAATTTAAGAGGGTGACTCGCCCCCTCTCCAATGTGACTCAAACTCAATTTTGAATTCGAGAATTTTATTTCTACGTTATTCTAATTGTCTTAAGCTATTTTCCATGAAGAAGAACTTCTTGAAATACCCTAATTGTACGACTATTTGACATAGTCACCCTCTAGTTAACTACCCCTAGACTTAATACTAGGGCATTGAGCAAAAATAGGTCAATTAGATTTTTTGACGCAGATTTCAAATCTGTAAACAAAATTTTTATATTGTTTATTTTTCACCCCCTTTTTGGAAAATTAACCCCCAAATTTTAACCCCCAACCACCCCTGTTGATGTAATATGAACAAAATGCATATCAATAGATAGCTCTTTAAAAAAGAGTAATATCGCCAATTTAAACTTTTGCTCTATCTCGTACTGTTTTCGAGATATTTGAAAAATTAAATTTTTACCCCAATTTTTGGAGGGCGATTTCACCCCTTCAAACCGTTTTTCCGCAGATAAAAAAAAATACGTGTCCCTTAGTTTTTAGTCTTCTACAATATATTTAAGTTTCATCGAAATCGATAGGTCCGGCCTCGGGACCTTTACTTGTAAGAATTTTTATATTTCACTTACAATATTTTAGAGAAACAGGTTAGCCAATAATACGTTAGTCGTATATTTCGAAAATATTTTATTGTGTAAATAAAAATATGCAGTATTTGTTTTAATAAAATAAACGCACAAACAAATCACAAAAGTTATATCAAAAACATATAAAATTAATATAATTTTTTGTCCCATAATAATATAGCCTCACTTTTCAAAAATTAAGTATAATTTTAATAATTATTGACTGGTTAAGGCTCCTTTATTTTCCACTATTTGTGAAATTTTTGTTGGAATATTCTCATATAAATTCCTTGCATATTCCAGTGGTATTTGGCATCAGTTACGTCTAATATTTTCTTTCAATTTTTTTTGAAATTATATTGTTTCCCGCCGTCGTATACTTTACGGGACGAATAGTTCGATACATTTTCGATGATGTTGATATCAGGTGATCTGGCTGATCGTGTAAAACAGATCAGTTTCTTTGTTTAAACAATTCCTGTACACACGTAGAATTGTGAATTCAGACATTATCCTGCTGTCTAAAATATCCACTCTCCGCCCTGTAAAACCTCATTTATTTCTACTTCTTGTTGAAAAAGAGTGCCTGCGTATTTTTTCGAATCCTGTCGTCCTTTTAAAATAACAGGATCGATAACTTTATTGAAGTAAATCGCTCCCAAAACATCATTGATCTATCATCCATTTCTCTCAACTTAAATAAAATTGTTATTTATGTAAATCGTGATAGTAATATGTGTGAATATCCATCTGGGTCGTCAGGATTAAACCATTCTTATACCATTCCGTTGTGCCAGACACAGTTGTCTAAGTACATATTCTGTAAAAAAGCAAAAACATTTAAATCTTAAAATACATTAATATCAGAGTAAATTTATCTTACCTTAAAAATATTATACAGCAATAATTTATATTTATATATACAACTGCAGTGTCACTTCATTTTGACATTTAATTATACATTAAAATGGTTAGATACATAAGATATATAATGGCCACGTTCCATTAAGGAAACACAAACAACACTGTGTAACACAATGTATTTGTTTCTTCAGAAAAAACTAATTTTTTAAATTTTATGCAAAACTAACCTTTTAATTGCATTTAAAAGCAATTAAAACGTTAGTTTTAAAAAAAAAAATAGTTTAATGTGAAAAAATAAATGCACAATGTTGTTTGTGTTTTATAAATGGAAAACGGTTAAAACTTGTCATATATAGTACTATTTCTTATTTCATATTTGTCATGTTGGTATAAGCTAAAGCGTTGTTTACGTATGTACCGTGCAAGCAAGATAGCAAATATATACAACGGATTTATATAAAAAGAAATAAAAGATACATATATATAATATCATAAAGAGCGTGGAAATTTTTTTTTACTGGGGTGTTGATTATTATCAGCTTATTTTTCAGTATTTTTAGATTGAAATATTAAAATTAGCCGTTAATATGACAATCTGAACTATAAAATGTCGATCTGAGATAATAAATTCCATTAATAGTTTTCTTTTTTGGCTATTATTTTTCGGCTTTTCGACCCCACATCATTTCGCCGTCATTGGTATTTCACACATTAATAATAATAATGCTAATAATATTCCTTTGGTCACACAAGTAAATTAATAGGGTCCCTTCGGGCCCTAAAAATTAACGTTATATCCCTTTATTATACTAATTTTTTTAAATTTTTAAATTTAAGAAAATTTTTTTTTGACACTTAGGCGTTAGCGACACCCACCATTTTTTGTTCAATAATTTGTCTCTTAGTACTCTATAACATATATTTTTATGGAAAAATTTTAGTTGGTAGAACATAGTAATATTTCAATACAAATGCATGCCATGTTCGGTACTACATATATTACTTATGTATAAAAAGAACTATAAAGTAAAATATCTACCCTATTTCTAAAATAATATAATTACATACGTTCATAACTACGATAAACTAGTTTAAATTTACAAAAGTCCAACATTATCTACTGTTTGCCTTTTTTTATCAATAAAACAAAATAGACATTGATTTCTCTTTTGTTAGAGTTTTTTCCTTTGTAAGACGTCAAGTGAAACTTTGTTAGCTCATACACCACGTCTTACGATGTCAACAATTTCATACAAAGTTGATTAGCTGTCAAAATAGTATACCAATTGGTCATTTCGTTATAATTCCCCATGACCCGTCATCGTGTTAACAAAATAAGACAGACGGCAGATAAAGCTAGACGTTTGTCTAAGTTTGTTTATCGTAGTTATGAACGTATGTAATTTTATTACAGAAAAAATTCACTTTCTGCACCTCCTTAAGAAGTGCAACAAAAACATCAAGTGAGAGGGACGAGCTACATATTGCGTACAATTGTACACTATTTTCTTCAAGTTAGTTATATGTACATGTAATAACTACAACAGGTTTTAGCCGGATTGTTGTTATTACTATACATTGTTGAAGTTTTTTGTTCCATTTTATTAAGTTAATGTTTATTATTATTAAAGCAATATAACATTTAAGACGTATTATTGTTATTATTAGTATCTTTATTTGAATAAAGTTCCTAAAACTTATAATTTTTGTTGAGTTAGATATAATTTTAATTAGTAAGAATGCTGAGATAATTTTATTGATTTCATTCAAATATTCAGATTCATGGTAAAATTAACCTTGAAAATTATTTTTTAGCAAGTTAAAACATATTTTTTTATAGCAGCTCAAAATATATATATTTTTTAGACCGTCACAGGAACCCAAGAACTGCAACTCAGGGGGGAAAAGAACATTTTATTGCACTGCTTAGAGTTCTACTGTGTTTTAGAAATAAGGCAGATGCTTTACTTTATGGTCCTTTTTATACATAAGTAATATATGTAGTACCGAACATGGCATGCATTTGTATTGGAATATTACTATGTTCTACCAACTAGAATTTTTCCACAAAAATATATGTTTTAGAGTACTAAGAGACAAATTATTGAACAAAAAATGGTGGGTGTCGCTAACACCTAAGTGCCAAAAAAAAATTTTCTTAAATTTAAAAATTTAAAAAAATTAGTATAATAAAGGGATATAACGTTAATTTTTTTTTATTACTTCGCCTAAGGTTGGTACACAATATATATTAAACTCAAATAAATCGGCTCAGTAATTTCGTCAAAAAAAATTTTTTTTGAAAATTTTTGTCTCTTTGTGTATTCATAAACTATTAGCCTCGGAGTGTTGAAATTTGGCACGAATGTATCTGGGGCTAAGAAGTATTCTTTCCTATAAAAACAATCAATTTTGCGTCAAGGGCCGTTTTCCCTATCTTACCCGGCTATGCCCTTTGTTTTGCCCGCAACGTCTGAAAAAATTCTTAAAAATGGGCTTTTTTATACCGAATTAACGTTACCAACCCCTTAAACGTTTCGTTCGAAAGTTATCATGGCGACACACACACACCACACACACACACATATATATATATATATATATATATATATATATATATATATATATATATATATATATATATATATATATATATATAAGTTTTAGTGAATATCATTTTCGTATTCTAGGGACCTCAAAACATATTTCTGTTATAATCTCGGCCTCAGGTTCCGTCATGAGAACGGGCGTAATAGCTGAATTTCGAGTTTTCAAAATTCACTAAAAAGAACGTATTTGGTAAGGTAATGTTTTTTTTCATTTTAGCAATATGATTATGACAAAATGAGAAGTACTATATCTCAATATTGCCAACAGCAAAGCTTGCCCCCCCCCCTAGTAATAATTGTTAGTTCGGCTCTGTATGCAGTTCAGTGGCGGATTTACCAGTAGGCTGAGTAGATTTTAAGGGCAGACGACGGATTTTAAGGGCAGCAGATTTTAAGGGCGGCAAATTTGGGCAAATAGGGCGGAAAAATTTAGAATTGAAGCTTTTTTTCTGCTCGTTACTTACGTTTTTAAGAAGGGCGGCAGATTTTTAGGGGCGACAAAAATGCAAAAAATTTTTTTACCTTTTTAGGGGCGGCATTTTTTACTGAGCCTAGAGCGGCACTTAGGATAAATACGCCACTGATGCAGTTCTTTAACTGAATAAATAATGCGTATTTTGACAAGTTTTTATGAAAGAATTTGAAGAATGGCTATTTTTTATTACTTAAATTTCAAATAAGGTTAGAAATTATGAACCACAATTAGATGTGAATTGAATATTTGCTCCTAAGATCCTAAAATGCGCAAAGAGATGTGCAAAAGCGTTAGTGGCAGCGGAAATATTACATAATTTCTGCTCCCTTTAACTGATTAGTTTGTTGTTTTTTAACGACAGACTAAGGACACGATTAGGATAGAAATTTACTTGACTACAAATAACAAATCACAGTAAAAATAATAATATTGTTTTACACCACGGATTAATCAAATTAAACGCCAATTTATAAATATAACAATTAATTTTTCAATAATTCATACAAATGACATATGCATTCGTTGCTCTCATATTTACACAATACCTACTTAACCTGTCACTGGCTCAAAAAAATCAAATAATAAAACTCATTAAATATCTAAATAACAATTAGTAATTACGTAGATCCATTGGAATTTTCATAAACTAACTGTTTCACTAAAGAGAAACAATAAATCAATTATAATTATTAAACGAACAAAGATAGACATATGTCTGTACATACCATTGGTACAACACCCATTGTGTGTTTTTAGATACATCTCGACGATCCCGACTATGGTAGTCTATGTACATAGCAATAAATGAAATGGTTTCATACAATGTAGAATGTACACCATAATATGTATGTATATGGGTTGCTAGTTGCTACACTTACAGTGTACTAAAAGTTTTCTATATTTTCAATATTGAAACACATATACATTTTAAAAAATTAAACCACTATCTTCCCCTGACTATCCGTCCGTCATTTTCACTAGTTTCCACCTATTCTGTGTATTTTATTATATATATATATATATATATATATATATATATATATATATATATATATATATATATATATATATATATATATATATATATATATATATATATATATATATATATATATATATTATATATATATATATATATATATATATATATATATATATATATATATATATATATATATATATATATATATATATAATTTTTTTTCTCCCTTCGTCTATTTTTACTCTTCACGACGCTATTAATGGAACATTAGAATAATATGCACAGTGCTGAACAAATATTTCTATGACTAACGATAAAAAGCAAGAAAAAAATGTCTATTTAATAATTCACTAGTTTTTATGTAGAATCAACCAGCAAACCACGGCGTTTATAACTTATGTTTACATTCGCGCAACACTGTAAATCTTGTATATGGACTGCGGTTGTTAAGTTCAATTTTGCTCAAAAATTGAAGGTATAGAATTTCAGAAGTCGTCCAAGAAGCCAATCAATAGTTAAAAGTACAGTTTATTAATGCTAAGCTTAACTATCCCAGTTAGAGTTTTTTTTAACTCACGTGTCTTAATATCGGAAATGTACTATTTAGAAGTTACGGATGACTTATACTAAACATTCAGAGAGACACTTATCGCAAAACAATTTTACTTATTTCAAATTCCGAAATCAGCCTAGTGAAATAGTGAATATTTATCAAAAAAATTGGTCTAGTAACAATTATAAAAGATTTCAAAATGGCAGTTGCAAAAAAGATCAAATTTTTATAGAGAAAGTCTTTCTGTTACATTCTGCGGCAATTATATCCGCTTAAAATATTAAGACAGTTTTCACATAAATCTAAGGGTTGGATTCTACTCGCATATAAAATTTTGTATAAAAGTGACTCCATTGCATAGAAATATCAATTAAAAAAAAATAAATGAATAACTTGATCAAATGCGAATCGTACTTGTACAAATGGTTTTGCACACAAAAGTTTTTAAACATGTGTTTGACAGTTATAACCGTTATAACTTTACAACCAAGTAAACAATCAAATTCTTTATAATTTTTGGCCAGTCTACAGACAGATACCGAAATGATTCCGTTTTATCGACTTACGAGTACGAAAACCTAATTATGAAACGAAGTACAATTCTCAAAGTAAAATTACTAAAAGATTAGCTCATTGTGCGAATAACATGTTTCGATCGAAAGTTATCGTGTGGGCACATAAATACAAACATATATACTTTACTTTACAAACTTAAATTTACAGTGTCGGGCTCAAGTCTCATCATGACAACTGCTGTAGCACTTTAATTTCCGTTCGGAAATTCGCTAAAAACGGTAAAAAATTTTTTTTATATTTTTATAATTATAAGCTTTCAGAATGCTAAAAATAAATTCAAGTTTTATAAAAGCATTTATTAAATGTTTGTTAATTTTAAAAAGTGAATAAAATTCCAACGGTAACAATAGGCATGTTTTTATTTAAATTTCATTTAAACTATTTATGTTAAATTATGTTATTTAATTACAAAAATTGTCGTACAGCGATAAAAAAAAAAAACAAAATTAAAGAAAAAAAGTGATCCTTTTGAATATAATACTAAAATTAATTGAAATAGAATTCCTCGAATTAATACTGAGTTTTGAACGTAAAAATTCCATTTTAAATTCTTGTATCAGGTTTTTTTTAAACATAAATCGAAAACAGGAAAACATAAAAAAAAATTTAAGGAAAGATTCTGAAAGTAAAATTTGTAAGCTTTCATTCTGTATTAAAATTAACGCCCTCTCATCGCTTTTGCCGAATTTGCAGGGACATAAACATAAAACACTGTTTTTATAAGGACATGTAAATTCGTCAAAAAGTTTAGGACCAAAAAATATGTGTACTAGTATTAGATATGATCCTAAACTTTTTGACGATTTTACGTGCCTTTATAAAAATAGTGTCTTATGTTTAAGTCCCTGCAAATTCGGCAAAAACGATGAGAGAGCGTTGATTTTAATACAGAATGAAAGCTTAGAATTTTTACTTTCAGAATCTTTCCTTAAGTTCAAAACTCAGTATTAGGTCGAGGAATTCTTTTTCAATTTTTTTAATATTATATTCAAAAAGATCACTCTAAACTTTAACTGTTCATAACTTCGTAACTAATATATATATATATATATATATATATATATATATATATATATATATATATAGATATAGACATATATATATATTTATATATATATACATATACATATATATACATATATATAAATATATATACATATATATATATATATATATATATATATATATATATATATATATATATATATATATATATATATATATATAGGTTATATTACATAACGTCCGCCCAGAATAGGGTCGAGCTTATTTTTTTATGATATCCACTGTAATCTTGCAGATCCGGAAACATCAGAAATAAGCTACTGAACCGATTCTGAAAATTTTCTCACTGCTAGAGAACTAAATTATTTTAGATAGATACAACTATGCTGTACAAAGTCCGTCCAATAATGAATCACCCAGCCGATTTTAAAAATTCTTTTACTCTTAGAAAGCTTAACTAATTTAAATGGGTACAGGTCTTAGATGAGGTCCGCCAGTGCCCAATATTTGGAAATTCGCTATGTTACGCAGATGCTGCGACAGGGGTATTTTAAAATTTTATCAAAAAACTGTTTATTTTGGTGCTCTTATGAATAAATTGTTGTTTAATCTAAATTTTAGTTATTTTGAAACATATCTGAGAAAAGAAAACTGCAAACTTTTAATTGTTTTTATCTTTTTAAGATGAAATAATGAAGACAACATTTGGTTTTAAGTTGGTGGTTAATAGGGACGGAAAAGGGATGAATAGCGACACGATTTGGGTTAATAGAGACGCTATATCATGTATAAAGAATGAATGATAAAGGATGCACGGATAAAGGATGTATTTGAATATAGAACAGAGTACTTTCATGATTATTAAGTCATGCTATTTTTATAAAAACATTCAGTATGACATTCCTGTACTTTATAAAATTTAGATTTTATGTTTATTTCTACACAAAATCATGACGTAGATATTATTTCTTTTTTGGATGTATCAATACAAAAAATTCGAAATATCTTATATATGTATTTCAGTTTCAGTTTTGGTCGACCCTACTGACCGTCTCTATTCACCTATTTATCCTCAGTTTTGATTCCGCTTTACCATAGAGAAGAAATTACCTATATTATTTTTGTTGTTTTTTCAAAAGCCAAGGATAGTTTTTTTTTTTTAAATTTTGATACTGTGACAAAGTTACCATTCTTGCAAAAATTTTTAATAAAGAATTGGTACTCATAAAATAAATATAAAATAAAAGTGTGAATTCGTGCCTACTCACTCCAGTTTACGGTATGCCGTAAATATTTGTGCAATTCAGTACATATTCTGTTTTATTTCATTCATATAGTGCGAATACAATTAATATTACATAGTTACATTCACTAACATAGGAGGAACGAAATAATTATCATTTGCATCACTGAAAATTGCGAATACAGAAATGTATATGTGGCAACAATATTTACTTATAAGTATTATATTAGAATGTACGTATTGCAGGTAGGTACGTTCTATATTCAGTACCTACATAAAAAATTGTTTTATTTAATTTTCGATACTACTTTGTACATAAATATACTAATATTATTGAAAATATAATACTTATAGGTAACATATAACATTTTATGAAATAATTTAAAAATATGCTGCTAGTGAGGTGTGGTACACAGCTTCCTCGTACTTGTAACGAACTTTTATATAATCTTTAAAGTGATTTTATCTTTAAACTATTTCTTGTCTTGAATTTCGTGCCTTATCATATTTTTAATCATAAGAAACAAAAAGTTCAAAATTGACGATAAATCCACAAAATACAAGTGATAAAAATCACCACATGATTAATTCGAAAACAAACACGAAAAGGAAAATAAAATTGAAAATAAAAGTCAAGTTTAACTAGTTTCCACCGTTTAAACGGTCATCCTCAGAAACAACAGACCCAAATCGTAAGTCAAAACTCATAACCTTTTAGAGAAAAATTCAAAAATTGTCAAAAGTGAATTTGTAAGTGTTTTAAAAATATCAGAATCAAAGTATAACAACATAGTTACGAGAACTATGTGGTAAGACAAATTGTTAAATAAAATTAAAATTAAATTGAAAATTTTAAAAAATTCTAGGAGGTTTCAGAACAAAGAAATATTAAAAAACCAGGCCCAGACGTCAGACAAAGAAAATTTCGCAAAACACTATAAATGACGAATTTTCAGAATACATTTTAAACAAAAATAAGAAAAACCGTTAAAAATAAAGGAAACGTTAAATTTGGAAAAAAACACTGACAAAATCATCGTTTGAGTATCAAATATAACAAAGTACCACAAAAAAATTGTAATAAAAAGAGCATTTTTGAAAATTAGTAACACCGTATGCAATTACGAAACCAATACCATTAAATAAGCGATCTACTGATGAAATGATGAAACTCAACTAAAACTGGTGATGAAACTCAAAACCAATTACGCGTGAGTTGAACAATACCTACACAATGACGTATTGAAATCGTATAGTTGTGATGTTTCGTTTAAAATAGGGTTGTCCAAAATGACGGCTTGTGCTATTCTAATTGTAAGACATTCGAGGTGACTCCTAACTGACGGTTGGATTGATATTTTTAATGTTTGAAACACATTTCCAGCATTTTGACCATTTACAACGACTCTAAAATAGTTATATTATTTTTTTTTAGTAGCAAATCTAATTTTTATATCATGAGATCTTTCCTCAGATACACATATTGCTAATTTTAGGAAAACTTTAATTTCTTATCTTTTTTGAAGTCCGATTTAAGGAGAATACTTCTCAACTGAGGGATCTGATCTTTGAGAACGTTTCAGAGTCTCAAGTTTATTTGGGAAAAATTTGTTTAAGATTCGTCCAACCGTCTATGTATTATGGGCGTTTTCGGGTCTTCAATTCCCTGTTTCATATTTTTGGGTGCACGGTAACAATCATGACTCTGATTATATTGAAATTTATAGGGGACTACATGGACTAACTCCCAAATACTCTCAAAGTTTGAGTGACGTGAAACTACTAGTAAGTAAGATATACGAGGTGTGTTCAAAAAGTAAGGTGACTTTATATTTTTATCAAAGACCTTTTATTTATTCATCAATATTCATGTTGTTCCCTTTAAAGTAATCCCCTTAAGATACAATACACTTGTGTCAACGCATTTTCTAATCCTCGAAGCACTTCTGATATGCACTTTTTGGTATAGCCTTGAGCTCTTCCGGCGATGCAGTTTGTATCTGCTTAATCGTTGCAAATCTCCATCCTTTTATGAGTTTCTTCAGTTTTGGGAACAGAAAAAAGTCGCAGGGGGCTAAATCCGGTGAATATGGTAGCTGTGGCATGATTATGGTGTTGTTTTTGAACAAAAAATCACGCACAAGCAACGATAAGTGAGCAAGTGCCTATCGTGATGAAAAAGCCATGAATTGTTTTCCCACAATTCCGGACGTCTTTTTCGTATCGCTTCTCGAAAACGGTGTATGACTTCAAGTTAATACTCAGCAGCTTCTGTAATGGTGATTCCACGGTTTCCCAATACCATTTTCTTCACTTTTTCAACGTTTTCATCAGTTCTTGACGCGGTGGGGCGTCCAGAGCGAGGTCCGTCATTGACATCTTCTCGGCCTTCTTGGCAGAGCTTGTAATACTTATAAACATTTTTTTTTACTCAGAGTAGACTCACCGTATATCACTGTTAACATTTCGAGTGTTTTGGAGTACTTAATTCCATTTTTCACACAAAATTTGATGCAAATCCTTTGATCCATTTTTTTCGACAGAAGAAAATCGCCGAACACACCAAACACTTCTAACCTTACTGCCTCTCACAAATGAACAAAGAATGCTATATAACTGAATCTGTGAACGTATGTTCGAAACGAGTGTATTACCGCAACAAAATAAAAAAATCGAAAAACGAATATACGTAGATCGAGAAATTTGAAAAGTCACCTTACTTTTTGAACACACCTCGTACACATTAGTGGCATGTCATGCTAGCGTCGTGGCTATCATTACTTCGATTACAATGATATTCGTAGGGGATCATCTAGCAGCGAAACCGCAAAATTTCATAAAAAAGAATCGAATAGCTCAGAAGTTATGTTACTTGGTGCGAATTTGAGGACAGACGGACAGATGCAAGATAGAGAAATCTAATTTTCTCTATATGAAGTAGAGAGCGGTATAAAAGGATGTGAAAAGAATATCTCAGATGTTTTAAAATATAATGTCAGAATAAAGCCACAAAATTTTTTAACTCGATTTTAAGTATGATTGAAAGCGTCAATTATGTCAAGTGACATATCAAACTGAAGCTTAAGGAAACTGTAAATATCTCATATCAACTCGACTTAAATGAGACTGAAAAAATTTTTCACAAAAATCGGGTGATACTTTGATGAAAATATTTATATTCGCATATAACTATATTAATACGTTGAAATCAAAAATTAGCTCAAACATAAAGGTCATGCGAGCCATATTTATTTAAAGGTCATACTTACTTTATATGTTTAATGGTCTTGTCTCAAATATGTCAAAATTTTGTTATATTTTAAATGAAAGCAGGAAAAATATTATGTATTAAAAAGTAAAGTATGTACCCACAATGTATACATGAAACGTGTAAAAACAAAATACACAAAAAAATCATTAGAGCAGCTTGTATAACATTTATCACGTAGTGTGTGGGTCGTATTACCCAATTAATTTGACACTCCGTTACCCAACGTTTCCACCACATACAATACAGTTACTGCGTCACAATACACGCCTCTACTTTTCCATAACAAAAACGTAGGTGAATACGTACATATACATATGTACGTATTTTAGTTTCAGTTTTGCAGTTTTGAAATCTAATATTAAAGTTGTTCCCGCATTTGGTAAATTATTATGTACAAAATTATTATGTGGGTATCTGCTCGTAGGTACGTCGTTTGCCTGAACCACAAAATTAGATTGCAGTAATTTCAAAAATTGAGTGTTCTCTAGTTTCCATGGAATATATTGTTATTATTATAGTGAACCCACATTTAACCATGTTGCCGCCCGCGTGGTGTTTGAAATTGTTCTATCAAATTAAATACGGATAGAATGTATTTGTCGAGCTTTAGAAGCGTAGCTCACTACTGAAGGTTGTTAGTTTCTTTTGGAGGATCAAGAGAATTTCCTTATGAGAATAAAATATTTTTTCGGGCGAAAAAGTAACCTATGCCATTTTTAGATCACATTTCCATCCCCTTACTATTTTGAACAAACTAACCATTAAAAAATAATCAGAAATAATTTTTCTCACGTATTAATGTCAGAGGCGTAATTACAAATTTTTGCGTTCTGACGCAACAACTATTACGATTTTTGTGCACTATTTACCAAAAATGTAAATGGCGAACAAAAAAATGTCAGTTTTTCGTATTTAACATTCAAAATATTGTCAGTTTTTCTCCAATTCTTCCAAAAATTACCCTGACGAGTAAAAAAAAAGTTCAAGTAAGTGTTCCGAATTTTACCAAAATTTGTTGCTTTATTCTGTTGTCCCCATACTTCCTTCTGTTGCACCCTTTTATATCATGCTCCCTAGAGTGGCTGCCCCATCTGCTTCATTGTAGTTACGCTTCTGGTTAGAATCATTGGGTAGCAGACAGAATAGAATTATTATTTTATATTGTGCACATGTTTCAGTATTATATTGTCACATATTTGTAATAAAAATGTTGTAATTTATTCAGATTTGAATTTTAAATTTAACAATTCCTAATAAAATAATGGATTTTACTATCAACAGATTGACAGTAGATTGACAGTATATTAAACAGTAGCAACCTATTCATACAGTAACAATCAAATATTTGACATATTTACGATAGGTATATTAATATATGGATGCATAAAAGGTACATTTTGATATTTTTAGTAATATTTTACGTTAAAATATTTCAGTCGTAAAATTGTAATGAAGATGTTATTTGCATGTTAAATGAAAAATAAAATACACCGAGAACATATAGCTATAATTTTTACGTAATATGTAAATATTACGACTATTCTACGTTTTTAGAAATTAGAGATAAACTACAATTCTACGTTTTTATATCGTCGAACCTCGGCTTTCTTCGACGATATATTAATTTACTTGTGTGACCAAAGGATTATTATCATTATTATTATTATCTTTCGATTACTTCATTTGCGTTTCTATGAAAATTTATTCTCACTTTGGTGGGGCTATTTTTAAAACAGAAAAAAAAACTATTAATGAAATTTTTTAACCAAAACAGATAGTTTGACATTCAAATAGTCGTACTATTATTAAATTTAAGGCTAACTTAACAACCAGAGACAAGAAAACACACGAATAACATTAAAAAATTTCCCACGTCCCTGTGTACAAATATATGTATTATACTGATGTTGAAAGCGTAGTTTACACGATACAATAATTTTTTCTTACTGTCTCATAATTAGAAGATCTTTAAATTTGATACTGAACAATATTAATTTCCTATAATAGCTTTGAGGACATTTAATAGCAAATTAAATATATTTTTTTATTCATTTTGCATGTTCAAAAGCTAATTTATTGGAATTTATAACTTAGTAAGTTGTAATTGACTAAGTGATGTATCAAGTTTACACATGTAAACTGAACTATACATATTTTGTTTTCAGAATAGCTAGTGTCATCTCTGTTCGAATTTATAAACTATAATACCGGCCATTTCAAAAGATTAACATAATTTTTTGTATTTTTTCAAATAAATTTATATTTTACAGTTAATTACGGGTAAATTGACTACACTGAGAGAAAAATGGCAACTTAAAAATAAATACGGTCATTATTATTTCAATAATGTCCAACTTAACAAAAAAATGATATTGGAAATCCTTATTTTAATATTTTGAATTAATGTTGTTTTCATATACTTTGTGCACACGATATGAAATCAATATTGTTTTTACGTTGAACAACATTATTTCAAGCTTTTTACAATATTAACTCGGAAGGTAAGTTTCCAGCATATTAAATCAATAAAAAACGTTATTAAATCAATAAGAAAGATTGTCAAATCAATATGGCGTCATTTTAATCTGAAATGGAAACAATTTAAACACATTCATTCGCTATACATAACAATACTCATACCTAAACAAACTGAATTTCACAGTTGGTAAGTTGTGTTCAGATACTAAATTTTTTGTGTGAAAAAATGTCGGGAATTAAAAGTGATTTATAATTAAAGTTAACCGATGGTGTGATAGTGTGGTGAAATAGTTAATTTGTGGTGAAATAGTTGATTTTATTTCAAATCAGTTAAATGAAAAGGACGAAGACGCCGAAAAATTAACCAAGTGGTTACAGCAGTCTGGCTTGGAAAACATTTTGCCATATTTACAAAGTAAGTTTTCTTACTTCAATGTTCTTATATGTGCCAAATATTATTTTTTATTTGATTTAAAATAAATCGTTAGAGAACTTCTGCTAATGCTAGAAACTAGAAATTAAGTTTGAGCGTCCATTGGAACAGATTTATAGCAATTACAACTAATTTTTTATATTTTATACAGTTTGAATCTGTTGATTGTTTTGCTAATGTTTGTTCCATAACAGATGTGAGATCGTCGAAATGAAGAAATGAAGCCTACACACATATTCACACACATTACACACATGTAAAATAATCAAAACGAGATGTATGAACTTCTGCTAATGCTAGAAACTAGCGGGTACTCAAAAATATTCACTCAAACATGTGATAATTAATTTTGAAGCTTCCCGCTCTGTTTTGGATAGAACATGGACGACATGTCACGACTCTATTTATTATAGGGACTCTACTCTAATTTAGAGTCCCTATAATAAATAGAGTCGTGACATGTCTGCTGAACGCTGATTGGTTCTGGCATTTTGTATCCAAAGTTTTCGTAAAATATATTGGAAATAAATTAAATGTTAACAAAAACCATTTAATTTAACATAGAAAGAATAATTAAATTAAAAATTTTTAATTGTTCATTAATTCATAATTTATTATCGATAATTATATACTCAAAAATATTCACCCAAATATGTGATAATTAATTTTGAAGCTTCCCGCTCTGTTTTGGATACAAAATGGATGACATGTCATGACTCTATTTATTATAGGGACTTTACTCTAATTTAGAGTCCCTATAATAAATAGAGTCGTGAAATGTCTGCTGAACGCTGATTGGTTCCGGCATTTTGTATCCAAAGTTTTCGTAAAATATATTGGAATTAAATTAAATGTTAACAAAAACCATTTAGTTTAACATAGAAAGAATAATTAAATTAAAAATTTTGAATTGTTCATTAATTCATAATTTATTATCAATAATTATATAGTCAAAAATATTCACCCAAATATGTGATAATTAATTTTGAAGCTTCCCGCTCTGTTTTGGATACAAAATGGATGACATGTCATGACTCTATTTATTATAGGGACTCTACTCTAATTTAGAGTCCCTATAATAAATAGAGTCGTGACATGTCTACTGAACGCTGATTTGTTCCGGCATTTTGTATCCAAAGTTTTCGTAAAATACATTGGAAATAAATTAAATGTTAACAAAAATCATTTAGTTTAACTTAGAAAAAATAATTAAATTAAAAATTTTTAATTGTTCATTAATTCATAACTTATTAACAATAATTATGTACTCAAAAATATTTACCCAAATATGTGATAATTAATTTTGAAGCTTCCCGCTCTGTTTTGGATACAAAATGGATGACATGTCACGACTCTATTTATTATAGGGACTCTACTCTAATTTAGAGTATGTGGATAAATAACCGCAACCAAATAACCGTGTACAAAATAACTGAATGACAAGATAAACTTAGACAAAATAACCGAACGACAAAATAACTGTACGACAAAATAACCGAACAATCAAATAAACATCGTTAATTATTCTTTTGAGTTAGGGTACATGCGGCTGTGATATGATTAAGATTTTTCTTGCTCCCAATATATAAAAGATGGCTAAATTGCAATAGACCTTAGATGTTGGTATTTAAACTATTGCATTTAAAACGAACGTTAATGGGTGAAAACTATTGTATTTAAAAAGCTAGGCTTGAGAAACATTAATTTGAAAAATCAAATAGTAGATGATATAATACCCCTGTCGCAGCATTCCGCATAACATAGCGAATTTCCGTTTATAGAAATTAGTTTTTCTCGGAAACTAATTGACATAGAACAATAGTTTAAAGAGCTTTTTTATGTAATTTTTTCTCCTCTTTTAAATGGTGTAAAGAAATTTAGCAAAAATTTTTGAATAAGTGGAAATTTTGGCAAAAAACTAATTTTTTACAAGAACAAAAACCATGTTCCTGGCATCCGACGTGTCTGGCTGAAGAACTCATTCAAAGGTTTGGGACTTTCAATGTTTTCAACAAATTTCGTAAATATTAGATACTTCGTTCGAGAGTTATCGCGCGGACACATATATACATATCGCTCGTTTTCTGTCCCAATCTCTCCAAGTTTTGGACACACAACATAAACGTATTTAAATCTGTGTTTTCATCGCAATGAACTTAAGATTTATGCTAATTACTAATAAGATATAATATAAAAATCTCATGTCACAATGTTTGGCTAGGATAAACTCTGAAACTACTGAACCGATTTTGATGTGAGACGATATTACTTAGTGCGTGTCAAACACGCACTTGACGAATTTTCTTTTTAGAAGTTGTAACTGGAACTGCAACTAAAGAATATCTACGATTTTAAATTGCCACTCTGATTTTTAGTTGCGACTGCTACATCTGACTATTACTACGATTTCAAGAAAAAAAACGCTATGACAGATAGTGGGTGTTGCCAACATCAGCGACAATACTGATTGAAGCTGCGCTGCTTGTGGTACACAACAAAACCCAGACATATTTATTTGGGCGTTTCAAATAAAAATTTTATGTATTAAAAATGCATGTGAAATTATGTACCTACTGTTGTACGTTGTACAAATACATAACGAAGGGTAGTTTGCAACCATAGCAAACAGAAAATAACTTGTGTAAAATACAAATACCCCTGTCGCAGCATCCTGCATAACATAGCGAGTTTCCGATTATAAAAATTAGTTTTTCTCGGTAACCAGTTTATACACAATGATGGTTTAAAATCTTTTTTATCTGATTTTTCTCCTCTTTCTAATGGTGTAAAAAAATGTTGCGAAAATTTTTGAAATTGGGAAAATTTTAGCAAAAAGAAATTTTTTTCACGAAAAATTCTCAAAAAAACATGCTTACGGCATCAGACGTGTCTAACTAACGAATTTCCAACATTTTCACCAAATTTCGTAAAAATAGGACATTTCATTCGAGAGTTATCGAGTTATCGTGCGAAAACACACACACACACACACACACACATATATATATATATATATATATATATATATATATATATATATGTGTGTGTGTTTTCGCACGATAACTCTCGAATGAAATGTCCTATTTTTACGAAATTTTTGCCATAGTCCCGGACTCAAGTCGCGTCATGACAGTGGCTGTAATAGCTGAATTCCATTCTGGAAATTCTCCAAAAATGTTGCCATAAATGTGATGCTCGAAACATGGTTTTTTGGGCATTTTTCGTGAAAAAAATTGAATTTTGCAAAAATTTCCCCAAATTCAAAAATTTTTGTAACATTTTTTTACACCATTGAAAAAATCACATATAAACGGTTTTTGAACAAGAATTATTCTGTCAACTAATTTCCGACAAAAACTAATTTTTGTAAACGGAAATTCGTTATGTTATGCAGGATGCTGCGACAGAGGTATTTTATATGCTACATATTACATTAAATCTATAATAATCACTGCTTGTACGGAACACTATTGGCGCAAGTACAACTTGCACTTGGCGACTTTTTTATTTCGTAGTTATGTACATGCCATAGATATATGAATAGTATTCATATATCAATGGTACATGCATAGGTCTTTGAGGAATATGTATATAGTATCTTACTACATACATATAATATGTATGTACATATTAACTCTAAAAGTCGTTATTTGACTTCAGTAACGAAATATAGTATATGGATAATCCATATCAAATATCTCCTTATTGAAAAACCATGTTCCAGACGTCAGACTGAACATGGTTTTTCAATAAGGAAGAACTGAAGGAAGAACAGTCTGGCTGAAGAACTCATCCAAGATTTTTGGACTTCCAACGTTCTCACCAAATTTCGTAATCCTAGGACATTTCGTTCGAGTGTTATCGTGCGAACATATATATATATATATATATATATATATATATATATATATATATATATATATATATATATATAAATACATATATATATATATATATATATATATATATATATATATAAATTTTAGTGAAGGTTATTTTCGGGTTCTAGGGACCTCAAAACAAATTTCTGCCATAGTCCCGGGCTCAGGTCGCGTTATGACAGCGGCTGTAATAGCGTGTATCCATTCTGGAAACTCGCTAAAAGTAGCAATTGTAACACAAGCAGTACATAACTGTTCAGAATGGTGTACAAACAGTTGTACAAAATAAATAGCTACATAGCAAAAATACTAATAGCGACAAAACTTTAGTCGCAGTTGCAACCTGTGATATGCGATTTTTAAATCTCAGACAAAATCGTAGTTTACGATATTTACAATATATTTTATTAGAATAAAAACTAACATAGTTACAAATATACCATGATTAAAAGAACGAAATTTCGACGGAAAGGAAAATGTAAAGCTGCGACACATAATGATTTGCAGATTTTCTTGTACAATTAGACATAAAGTCTATGTACCCACTGATCAAATTAACTCTCATGCGGGGTTACCCGCACTATAAAAGTTCTCACTTTCAAAAGTTAATAATTATCCAATTTCCCTACCATGAATAATTTTTTCAACGATTTAAAATTGTCACATCCGATGATTCGAGATTTCCTTTTGTGATTTATATAATAGAATTTTTAAACAATGTTTTGATATAAATAAAATTTTATGACTGACCAATAATTTTTTTATTAAATATTGATTGTATTGAGACCTAATTTAACAATAAACATACAATTTAAAATCGTTTGATATAAATTTGCATAATATATCTAATTAATTATTATTAACCGCTACTCAATTCGACATATAAGTAAATACATTTAATTCAGTAATTGGTGGATGACAATTTTAGCACTGTGCAAACTATACATCGAAAAATAAATTAGTTTTCGCTAATATTGAAAGCATGTTAATGAAGCAGCAATACTACTTAATGATTTTGGTAAATATTATTTTACTTAAGGTACCATCACAGTGTAGAATTTTGAAAAAATTATTATTATTAGTTTTTTTTTTTTTTGTCTTATCTTAAAGTACATATACAGTAATGGATGTTCTCTCAAAATTTTAAATTGAAATTCGAATTATTACGGTCGCTATGACCACGGATCAGTGGATTCATTCTAAATACAAAACTTTGTGGATCAATTGGCGTTTTTTAGCGGGATGTTATACCACTTTACATTCAGTCTTTCCACAACCAGTGAACGTATAAGATCAATTGAGGAGCTGGGTAGAAAAAGGGCGTAAATCACTTTACGCCCTTTTTCGGTAGATTGTATTTTCTAATCCTTTAGAGTGGCTACTTATAAAAAAAAAAATTTTACGGCGATTGGAAATCAATTAATGCCTCTACGCTACGATAATAATTTGAAGCGTATATGCCATTTTTGCATAAAATTAAACTTCTAATTAGTAACTCACTACTAAGAATAAGTGGGGGAGGGGGGCGGAAAAGCAATAAAACTTTTCCAAACCGGTTGGAAATAATGTTTCGGTCAATTATCTACAACATATCCAAAATTCAGCTTCCTAGGATGATTTGGTGGGAGTAGAGGGGGGAAAAAAGATTTTCGCTGGATCTAACAGGCCCCCAGCCCCCCAGAATTAACGTAGAGGGTTGAAATTTGGTGTGTTGATAAAGTTCGTACCTAGGTTGTGCTTTCTGGAGGTTTTAATATTTTACCCCCACCCCCCTCATTTTTAAGCTAAAATTTCATGCATTTTCGACGTTTTCGAAGTTTGTACCACTCGCACAGGTCACCCAAATAAACCTAGAGGGCTGAAATTTTCTATTCGGATTGAGTTAGTATCAAGGAGGAGCCTTTGGGGAGTCTCGACTTTCAAACCCTACCGCCACCATTTTTATACCCAAAAGAACATGATTTTTCTTGTTTTTCAACAGTTTCGTTCGGGTCAAAATCTCCCCAAATAAACCTAGAGGGCTGAAATTTTGTGTACAGGTTAAGCTAATAGCCAGACACTGTTTTTTGGGGGTTTCAACTTTTAACCCTTACCCCCACGATTTTTACGCTAATATTTCCTTAATTTTTTTGCTCGTTTTCTAACACGTCTAGAGACTCTCTAAGGAAACCTAGAGGGCTGAAATTTTGTACGTGTATTCAGTTAGTATCCAGCTAGTACCTTTTAGGGAGTTCACATTACTTTTCCCCCCACTTCTTCCATTTTTACATCGGAATTTAATGCTATTGTTAAATGTGTTTTAAATGTATTACTTTTATTCTAAATACAAGTAGGCGAATAGTAATTTTAAAAAATTTAAAAAAAAGTGAATACAATTTTTTAACAAATGAAATACATACATATTGAGTAATTTGAAAATGTTATTAAAGTCACTGTTTATTTATAAATTAGGAATTTTGAATTTTTATTATTTATAAAATAGAAATTTTGGATTTTTTTGGAAAGAAAAAATATCTTCATAAAAGCCTTCCAGTTTAATATTTAAGTTCCTTTTTTAATATTTAAAAATAAAACACAAAGGCAATTGACGGATAAGCATGGATAGAAATGCCCTCGTACGAATTGTGTTGGCTTTTTCCCTGTTAACTGCTATCGGCACAAAATTGAAGTTTACTGAGATTCAGCCCTTAAGAACTTTTTTTAAAGCCCCGATCAACCCGACACTCATCATCAGTTTTGAAACCACCAAAATGACAAATCACTTGTCGATTTTCAATCACATTTCGGTTGTAGACATTCAATACCGAAAATGAAGGGAAAAATTCGACTTCCGTAATGGGGCCCCGCTGCTCACGGTAGTAGAATGGCTAGGCCGGTTCTAGCACACCGCAAAACTAAGCAACTTAAACCCTTTTGCCAATGGTTGAAATCGTGTGACTTTACGGTACTACACATTCCGAACTGATGAGTCATCAAACTGTATCGATGTGCAAAACTTGACCTTTGACTCGGCACGTACCAGGTACATGTATTTAAAATTTGTTGTTGACATTTGACCCCACACGCGCTCATACTGTAAGCCTTGAAATTCGTAAGAGATGAGTCATTACCCGCAATCAAATTAATTTATGTTAACCCATTATGCGTCATCACAATTTACTTATCACAATTTGGTTTTGTGTTAACCCATTATGCGCCGGCACTAATGTAATTTTTGAATGTGAACCTAACGCATGTGCAGATTGAATTTAAGTACACGACGCATGCGCAGACTAAATTTTAGGTTATAACTTGATAGATGGGGTACACTACCGCGTCAAAAATGTGGGGATACCCTAACTCGGGGGTGGCCCCAAACTTTTGACACCGTACTGTACTTAAATTTTTGGTACACTGCCGTGTCAAAAGTGCGAGCCCCCCTGGCCAAAAAGGTATCCTATCACTTTTTGAAGCGTACTGTACGTGCAAACCTTGATCCCAACACGCGCTTGCCTTAATTGAGTCATTTTAAACGAACTACCGCGTCAAAAATGTGGGGATACCCTAACTCGGGGGTGGCCCCAAACTTTTGACACCGTACTGTACTTAAATTTTTGGTACACTGCCATGCCAAAAGTGCGGACCCCTTAACTAAAAAAGGTATCCGATCACTTTTTGAAGCGTACTGTACTTGTTTTTTATGTGTACGTGCAAACCTTCGCCATTAATCTCACTTAATTGCGTCATCTTAAATTGAGTGCGGTCGCTAACGATAAATTTTGTCAGGGGCGCACTGTACCAAGCGCTAGATTTTAAAACCAGACTCCGGGGTCCAGATTTCTGACCGCTACTGTACTGCCGGAAATTTGGGTTTCAGCTGTACCTCAGGGGATATGTGGTCAGCACTTTATAAGTTGTTTATTTATTAAATAAACTCGTGACTTTTTATATGGTTTGAGTTTGTTTATTTAAGCTTTTTTAGCTAACTATTTGTAATTTCATGATATATTTACAGCATAGTCGGAGGGGAATTTTATTTAAAAACATGTCACAACTTGTTGAATTCAAATAAATTTGTTTACATTAATGTCCTCATAAATTATTAATATAGCTGTGTGTTTATTTAAGATTTTGCTGACTCATACTCAGATATTTTTTTAATTTATTTATATAAGACATGTTTTAATTTTAAAAATGTTTATTTAAGATTTTGACAACACAGCAATTTCTTTGTTTGATCTCAAATACGAAATAATTTTCTCGGAATTTTTAATTTATAGCCTGATAATAATCGGGGGTTTTTTCAATTTGTTTATATAAGGTTTAATTTTAAAAAATGTTTATTTAAGATTAGTCAGCAATTCTTTTATTAGGTTTCAAATACGAAATAAATTTCTCGGAATTTGACATTTGACCTTCGGTTATTTGCGTTGTAAAAATTCTGAGCCAGCATTTTTTGTGATTCCCCTCCAGAATTTTTCGAGCAGTCAAAATGGTATAAATTGAGGTCTGCGTGCTCCCTCAAATCACTTCTTCAACAAACTTCAAGCAGTTAATATTGTTATTGTTGCAAGAATTCGTATCGAGATTTTTTTAAAATTAAAACACAACAATGGCTTCATTAAACGACGTGGCAATTAGAATGGTGGAAAATATACGCAACGCGCTATCATTACTGGAAATGGATACCCGGGATGCAGATGAACTGGAAAAATGGATGAAACATACAAATACCAATATACGACTAATCAACAAGGCAATTCGTGGAGCGGAAAACTTGGGACAACGCAAACATTTTGAATCATGTGCGGGAAAAATGAAAGGATTTCGAATCAGAATGAAGGCGCTACGAAAACATGGTAAGTTTTTTTTTCAAATATAAATTTATTTTTTAATGATTTTTTTTATAATTTTGATATATCAACATGGTAAGTTTTTTTAAATAAAATTTTTTTTTTTTTTAATGATTTTTTATAAATTTGATAAATAATTTTTTTTATGTTGATTGTTTCAGGTGCCGGCATGAATCGAAATCAACGTAAAAGATCTGATAGAATTCAATGGGCTGACGTGGAATCAGCATTTGCAAGCCGAATACGAACGGGAGTGGTTACCAACATAACACACATAGAGCCAAAGGACTTTTTAGACGACGCTACATCGATGTTCACTCGGCGAATACAAAATATATTAAAAAAGTACTTAACGATAAAAGTCAACACAACGTTTTGCGGGTTATTTGTGAAAACTGATGGTGACGAGGATAAATACGACATGAAACATTTCAATACACCGAATATCATAATAGATCGTGGAACAAACCTAAAACAGTGCTACATGGAACATGTAGGGGAACCAATTTTGAGAAACAGAACCCAACAATATCAGTCAACGTGTTTATGCTAAAAAAACAAAATGGACATTTTGAAACCGTACCTGCTGCGCTAACAAATGAGAAGAAACAAAACCACATAAACCTTTTAATGATCCAGAACGAGTATTACGAGGATGAGGACAACGAACAGGACAACGAGCAAGATTTACGCTACCATTTCTGCTGGATTAAGGACTTATCGCGACTCGTGTCAAGACAACTATCAAATCGTAATGGAAAAAAATACATCTGTGATCGATGCTTAAATTACTTTCGTACAGAAGATAAACTGATAAAACATACAGAAGACTGCGTGAACATGAACAACTGTCGGGTGATAATGCCAGAAGGGAAAAGCAAATACATATCGTTCAAGAACTATAGCAACAAGAAACGTGTTCCATTTATAATTTACGCGGACGTGGAATCATTCCTACAACCTGTGACGGATAACGAAAATCGGAAAAACACGACAACGTATCAACAACATCGGGCATACAGTATCGGTTACTACTTTCACTGCTCCTACAACAACCAGTTAAGTTACTATAGATCATACCGCGGGCCAAATTGCGAAAAATGGTTCGCGGAAGAACTGGCAACGTTACGTGAAAATATCTTGGAACCCATATATGACAACATAATACCAATGAACGAGTTAACACCAGAGGAACAACAGCAACTTAAACAACGAAGTACCGGGAGCCACATCTGCGAGAAACCATTCAAACCTGAGGATATTGTGGTTCGTGATCATAACCACTTCACCGGCGAATACAATGGACCTGCACACAAGGGATGCAACTTGAATTATAAGGATTTTCATATGATTCCTGTTGTATTCCACAACTTGAGTGGTTATGATGCACATTTCGTAATAAAGGATATAGCAACAGCATTCGAGGGACGTGTCGACTTACTACCAATAAACAAGGAACGATATATTGCATTCACTAAACATGTTACGGGCAGTGAAATTACATTTAGATTCATCGACTCTTTCCGATTTATGGCATCAAGTTTGGATAAATTATCTTCATATCTCAACGAGTTCAACATAGTTAAATCACAATTTCCGGATACCGACTACAAATTACTTACGCGCAAAGGTGTTTTTCCGTACGACTACATATCTAACTCGGATAAATTGGAAGAAACATGTTTACCATCACGGGAAAAATTCTACAATCGACTCAACGACAACGATATTACCATGGATGACTATACACACGCACAAAAAGTTTGGGATACACTCAACATACAGACGCTTGGAGAATACTCGGCTTTATATATGAAAACGGACATACTACTACTCGCGGATGTTTTCGAGAATTTTCGGGATACGTGCATGCGCACACACGGATTGGATCCTGCTCATTACTACACGACGCCGGGACTTACGTGGGATGCAGCCTTAAAATATACAAAAGTAGAGTTAGAACTGATATCTGATGTGGACAAATTATTATTCATTGAACGTGGTATTCGAGGTGGATTGAGCCAGTGTAGTAACCGATACGCGAGAGCAAACAATAAATATATGAACACCTACGATCCGGACGAGGAATCAAAATACCTGATGTACTATGACGTGAACAACTTATATGGATGGGCAATGTCACAATACTTACCAACGGGGAATTTCAAATGGATGGATAATACCGAGATAGATGTTCAACAAATACCTGATGATTCACCAATAGGATATTTACTGGAAGTGGATTTGGAATACCCGAGAGAACTGCATGATAAACACAACGATTTACCATTATGTCCAGAGAGAATGTGTGCACCCGGTACTAAACAGGAAATGTTACTGGCAACGCTATACAACAAACAGAAATACGTGATACACTATCGGAACCTGAAACAATGTCTACAACACGGGATGAAATTAAAGAAAATACATAGAGTGCTACAATTCGATCAATCACCATGGCTTAAATCCTACATCGACTTGAATACAGCTCTAAGACAAACGGCGGGAAACGAATTCGAGAAAAATCTCTACAAGCTACTCAACAACGCGGTCTTCGGGAAAACGATGGAAAACGTACGGAAACACTCGATTGTGAAACTGTTAACGAAATGGTATGGACGATATGGTGCGGAAGTTATGATAGCAAAACCGAATTTCCACAGCCGCACCATATTTGACGAGAATCTTATCGCAGTCGAACTACGGAAAACGGAAGTGTTTATGAACAAACCAATATACGTCGGGCAAGCAATTCTGGATATTTCGAAAACATGTGTCTACGATTTTCATTACAACTACATACAGCCAACGTTCGGGAACAACAGCTAATTACTCTACACAGACACGGATTCATTGATTTACGAGATAAAATGCCCAGATATTTACGAAATAATGAAACGAGATATTCAATACTTCGATACGTCGGATTACAACGCGGATAATCAATATAACATGCCAAGAGTCAATAAGAAAATACCCGGGTTAATGAAAGATGAGCTAAATGGTCGAATCTTTACAAAATTTGTGGGCTTAAGATCGAAAATGTATAGTTGTCAAGTGGACGGCGAGGATCACACGAAGAAAGCGAAAGGTGTAAAGAACTCTGTGGTTAAGAAAACGATAACTTTCAACGATTACGTGGACTGTCTAAAACACAATACAATCATAAACCGACAACAAAACCTGATACAATCGAAAAAACATAACGTGTATAGCGTAACTCAGAACAAGGTGGCGCTCAGCCCGTACGATGCGAAACGACATATTGTGGAGGGGGAAACGGATACTTTAGCATGGGGACATTACTCATTAAATTAGTACGCAAGTGGAAATGGCATCGTCATCATCGGCTTACTGGAAACGGCTACAAATATTTTCAAGTGAACTGGATAAACTACGTAAACGGGTTGATACCTACGAAAAAACAATTGATGCTATTGTAAAAATGCAAAATTTGAAATTGTCTGAACCGGAATCAATGGAGTGGGATAAAATGGATGTTTCAATTGGTGAATTTTTCGAACGTAAACCAATGCTACTGAATGAACTGACTTTGGAAACATTTCTTCAAATCTACAAGTGGATCAGTTTGAATGTGCTGAAAAGTTATGGTGCGAAAATCATACAACGCGCCTGGATTTGGTTACCATCCGATTATTGAGCCATGTTTCAAGAATGTGAACCATGTTTTGAACATTATAATCGACCATGGCAACAAGATCATATTGATGGACCACCTGGTTTGAAAATTCGCTGTGAAATGTGCAAGAATGGCGTGAAAATGGAGGAAAACTTTCAACCGCCTGTTGGTGAACCATTGACATTTGCAACACGGATTTCACACGTTGAAGACATATTTCTGACTCATCCTTATTTGTATACAAAAGTCAGAAATTTCGATATGTTATTATACTTAACAAAACAACTATTGAAATATGATATTTGGGTGCAACATCTGTATGCATATATGATAGCCGAATATGCACAACGAATTTGTCAAGTATGGGATCAGTTACCTGAAAACATGAAACAATTACGTTCGGGTCTTATTGAATATATAAACAAATCATACAATTTTTAATATTTATTTATTGTAAAAAATAATTCATATACATTTATTGTAAAAAATTATTTCATATACAAAACATTTATTGTAAAAAGTATTACATATACATTTACTGTGAAAATATTTTGTATTCATACTTATATTTTAAAAATAAAGAACAATAATTATTTACATATATGTGTTATTTATTTGAAAAAAAAAAAAAAACCTTTTTATCTTACAGGGTTAAAAAATATAAAAATAAAATATACACTTCAATGAGGGATAACTGCTGCTTCTTATACGGTGGTGTTCTTCAAAATTCAGTAAATTCTTAATGCGTATAATCAATTAATCATCATCATCATCATCATCATAATCGCTAGCATCTTCTTTATCAGTTTCATCCAGATAATCACCTAGTGGTTCAATAACATCAGCCTTTTGAAGTTCGCGAAGTATAGAGAATATTTCTCGACCAACAGTAGTTTCTTTTAAAGCATTTAACTCTTTGATTAAATCTTCTCGATCGTAAACGTTAAACAACAACATATTTTTATTTTCCTCTAAACTTCGAATAATATTGAGTATTTTTTCACCAGTCTCTGAAGTCTCGTATAAACGTTGTAATTCATCTATTAAAGTATTAGGAATATGCCAGTATTTTATTTTTTTCGATTGTATGTTAACATTTCTAGACTCTCTTAAGTTGTCTTGCTTAAAATGCTTAGCTAAGGTCCCGTTTTCGACATTTTCATTTGAAGCTATATGACGTTTTACGCTTATTGGTTTAACCTGATTGACAATTTTCGCTTCATTTTCCGAGTCAGCGTTTCGAACCTCTTTTAACATTATAATATCTAAAGCAGTTCCTAGAAGTTTAGTTAGTTGTGAAGGAGGTTGTTTCATTGCAATTGTTATTAATTGCTGTTAAGTGATTTACTTGCTTACTTTCATTAGACCAACTATATTTCTCGTTTTCAGATTGACGACGGTTTTCTCCTCTTTTCAAAGAGTTAAATTTGGTTTGAATGGCTTCAGTTGCAGCATTTATCCTTTTTTGGTCAAACGGATTCAAGATTGCTTCAGAGTAATCAATATCATGCTGTAGTTGAGATGTATTTTCATCATCATTATCATCAAATCTAGATATAGAGATATCATCAGGTGTTTTATTATTAGCATCATATGGTATGAATTTGCTTGATGAGTTATCATTCTTTCCAATCGTACCATCATTAATACTGCTTAACGAATTATGTTGAGCATTTAAGTGTCTAGAAAGATTAGACTTTCGCGTAAATGCTTTACCACAAAAATCACAATTATACATCGTTCAGCGGGAGGTCTGAAGCGTTCGCTAGTGAATGAATAACTGTTCAAAGATTTATTGCTTCTCTACTTATATATACTTAGCTCATTTGCTTCACCGAGCGACTCATTTGACTCCAACGAGTGACTCACATGCTCCCGGAGTGACTCATTTTGCTCCCGCAGTGACTCATTTTGCTCCCGGAGTGACTTATTTTGCTCCCGGAGTGACTCATTTTGCTCCCGGATTGACTCATTTTGCTCCCGGAGTGACTCATTTTACTCCCGGAGTGACTCATTTTGCTCCCGATGTGACTCATTTTGCTCCCGGATTGACTCATTTTGCTCCCGGATTGACTCATTTTGCTCCCGGAGTGACTCATTTTGCTCCCGGAGTGACTCATTTTACTCCCGGAGTGACTCGTTTTGCTCCCGATGTGACTCATTTTGCTCCCGGAGTGACTCATTTTGCTCCCGGAGTGACTTATTTTGCTCCCGGAGTGACTCATTTTGCTCCGGGATTGACTCATTTTGCTCCCGGAGTGACTCATTTTGCTCCCGGAGTGACTCATATTGCTCCCGGAGGGACTCATTTTGCTCCCGGAGTGACTCATTTTGCTCCCGGAGTGACTCATTTTGCTCCCAGAGTGACTCATTTTGCTCCCAGAGTGACTCATTTTGCTCCCGGAGTGACTCATACACCTTATCATCCTTAAAGAGCTCATACACCTTATCATCTTTAAAGGCTCATACACCTTATCATGGTTAAAGAGCTCAGACACCTTATCATGGTTAAAGAGCTCATACACCTTATCATGGTTAAAGGGCTCATACACATTATCATGGTTAAAGGGTATAAAATAGTTAAACTTACACAAAATATTGTCAATTTACCGGTAGTTGTCAAAGAGTTAACATCTCTTTCGCTGAAAAAACAATTTCGTGGTAAAACAATTGCATTTCGAATCATGATAATTTACAATTCAGAGCAGTCCACCACTAGACAACCTAGCAAAGGACTTTCGAAACCTAAGATCATTAAACGTAAAACTTTTAAGCGACAACACATTTCACCCGAAAATTTAGCATTCCTTAAATCATTAGGTCTTAAAGTGAAAAGAACATGGTACTCAGTAATGTGCTAAATATTATTAACAGTTTGTAATTTGATGGTTAACTAGCAATAGCTATTAGTAGTATCCATTTTCGGATACATCCCACAAATTAACTATCCTCACCAATTTTAATTATTTTATATAAAGTTGTGGATTGTGTAAGTAAATTCAGTTCTACGGCGGCGATAAAAAATGGCGTTTCTTGATATACAAGGCTATCAAGGAGCTAACAACGAATTTTATTTTAAAGAAGTTGGTATTGCTGCAGAAAATTCGGATGAAATACTACATCTTATATTCGATGCACCGTTTGATTTCAACGAGTTGCCGAAGAAATATGAACGGGTTGCTGCACGTTGGCTTTGCCGAAATTGGCATGGGACACCTTGGTCGTATGGATTTATTCCGTACAAAAAACTGCATACCATATTGAAACCTATATTAAAGAAGTTTGATGTCATATACGTCAAGGGCAGTAAAAAGAAGAAATGGATTTCAAATTTGTTTGATGACACCGAAAACCAGCCGTGGATTTTGAATTTGGAAGAAATATTTGATGTACCGAAGATTTCCAATCTGCGAGATGAATATTATTCAAGACGCTGTATGATCCATTCAGATAAAATTTGTTCATTAGAAAACTGAATTCTTTTAAAAAATTTTAATATGTAAAATAAATAGATTTTTAGTAATATATAGATTTAAGCAATTTAATTTTTTGTATTCATATTCTATAAATAAAATTTAAAAAAAGAAAAATATGTGCGTTTTATTTAATTATTACCCTGAATTCCCCTATTTTTTTACCGCAAAAAGTTTCTTTCGTTAACCTATAAGAGTATTAACAAAAATCTTATGAAATTTATTGTTCTAATTGAAAAGCATATTTCATGATACACCCTGTATACTAAAATATTTATTAAAAATACTAAATATACACCCGTTATATATACATGATATTATATGTATGTTAATGATAAAGTAGCAAATTCAAAATGTTCTAGTCTATAAAAATTTTGATTTTACAGACTTAAAAATTTAGTAAAACTCAATGCTGTTATCATTTTTATATTAAGCGACGTGTTTATAGTAATTTAAAACCAAAAATTGAACTTTTATTCTGTTTAAAAATGTTAAATACAATACTATTATACCCTAATATAAATATGTATCAGTATTAAAATGATATAGATTGATTTTGCTGATTAAACAAATTTTTTGCAATATTTATAAATTATTTTATAATTAGATTTGATACTTATTCATAAATGGCTATACAATTCGTTTACCAGTATTCATAAAAATTAAAATTATATACAAATTTTCTTTCTTATTCTCAATATACAGAGTGTATACATAAAATATTTTTAATATACAGAGTCTATACATATATACATACTGAATTATTTCAGATAATTTTCGTTTGATATAGAAACAGTTTTGTGCTACAGTCAAATTCAAAAGTGTTGTGCACCATAAGAAGTAAAATTTTTTGTAACTTGTTAAAATTTCAAGAACTTTTGTTCATAATAATAAAATTTTCCCCTTAAGGACCCACAAAAAATAAAAAATATAAAAAAAAATTTGCTAGACCGGTTTCGACTACTTTTGTAGTCCTCTTCAGTAGCATAAACAATAAATAACCATAAAAATCAGAAATATCATAAAATTAGAAAATATAAATATACGAAATCAGAAATATAAATATAATAAAAAAATAAATAAAGGATTAGGAAAAAATATTTTCCTTCGTTAAAAATACCTAAATAAATATAAAAATAATAATAATAAATAACCAATAAATATAAAAAATAAAATAAAAGTAGAAATATATAAATATGAAAAAATTAATTAAAAAAACCGCAATAAAATAGAAATGAAATATATATGAAAGACAACAATAAAAATAAAATGAAATTAAAATGAAATAAAAGTAGAAATATATAAAAATAAAAAACAACAATAAGAATGAAAATAAATATAGTAGTAAAAGTATGTAAATGTAAAAATAAAAATAATAATAAAAATAAAAATAAAATAAAAATACCATATCCAGAACAAACCAGATATCCTCTTGATTTCAAACCGCAAAAAACAGTTTAACTTCAAAAACCCAATATTCGCATAAACGTCACTTGGATGATAGCAGTGAGTTTTAAACAAATGTCAGATATTGCGAAATTGAAGCCTGCTTTATACGATTTCTCGTCAAAATTCTCGTGTTCTGATTGGTTCTGGTATCTGGACCAGTTACGGGATGTGTGGATTCCATTGAGTGAACCTTCCCAGCACACAGACTGTATAGATCAGAGAATGGAACAGGACCACTGTCATTATTTAAAGTGTTCTTTCCCATCCTGCTGATATACACACTTTCGTAGGCATCCAGTTTAAGTGGATTGGATACTAATTTCAACAACTCAATCTCACCAACCTGATGACCCGTTTCGTGCACATGAGAAGCCACTGCTGATTTTTCGCTACGACCATATCTGATATGTGCAACGTGTTCTTTGTATCGCACATTCAGAGGGCGCCGCGTTTGTCCGATGTAATGTTTATCACAATTCTGACAGTTAATTTTATATATTCCAGACTTTTGAAGATCCGGAATTCGGTTCTTGGTATTACCCAGCAATGAACTTAATTTATCATTGGCCGTATAAGCTACCTGTAAGTTCGTGTTGAAGCTTTTCATAGCATTAGAAACCGACACTGATTTTTTGCCATAAAAAGTTAAAGACGTTCTCAGAACCGGTTCTTTCACTAAGTTAACTAAAAAATTGGTCACTGTAGGTTAAATGTTAAAGTATTAAAACTGATAAAAATAATTTCTTGCTTGAGGCCTACAATGGGTGATATTTTTTACTAAACAATTTTTTAACTCATTAATATTCCATGACGTCATCTTTCTTATACCAAAAAAACTCCATATATGAGTCATATGATCATAATTCAGCTAAAATAAACATTTAATTATTGGTTGTTTGTTTATTTTAAAACTGATAAAAATTCCTGGAATTTTCCAAGGTTAAATATACCAAAAATCCCCATAAGGTACAGTTAACACTCGATTTTCGGCAGTACAGTAGCGGTCAGAAATCTGGACTCCGGAGTCTGGTTTTAAAATCTAGCGCTTGGTACAGTGCGCCTCTGACAAAATTTATCGTTAGCGACCGCACTCAATTTAAGATGACGCAATTAAGTGAGATTAATGGCGAAGGTTTGCACGTACACATAAAAACAAGTACAGTACGCTTCAAAAAGTGATCGGATACCTTTTTTAGTTGGGGTCCGCACTTTTGACATGGCAGTGTACCAAAAATTTAAGTACAGTACGGTGTCAAAAGTTTGGGGCCACTCCCGAGTTAGGGTATCCCCACATTTTTGACGCGGTAGTTCGTTTAAAGTGACGCAATTAAGGCAAGCGCGTGTTTGGATCAAGGTTTGCACGTACAATACGCTTCAAAAAGTGATAGGATACCTTTTTGGCCAGGGGGGCCCGCACTTTTGATACGGCAGGGTACCAAAAATTTAAGTACAGTACGGTGTCAAAAGTTTGGGGCCACCCCCAAGTTAGGGTATCCCCACATTTTTGACGCGGTAGTTCGTTTAAAATGACGCAATTAAGGCAAGCGCGTGTTGGGATCAAGGTTTGCACGTACAGTACGCTTCAAAAAGTGATAGGATACCTTTTTGGCCAGGGGGGCCCGCACTTTTGACACGGCAGTGTACCAAAAATTTAAGTATAGTACGGTGTCAAAAGTTTGGGGCCACCCCCGAGTTAGGGTATCCCCACATTTTTGACGCGGTAGTGTACCCCATCTATCAAGTTATAACCTAAAATTTAGTCTGCGCATGCGTCGTGTACTTAAATTCAATCTGCACATGCGTTAGGTTCACATTCAAAAATTACATTAGTGCCGGCGCATAATGGGTTAACACAAAACCAAATTGTGTTAAGTAAATTGTGATGACGCATAATGGGTTAACATAAATTAATTTGATTGCGGGTAATGACTAATCTCTTACGAATTTCAAGGCTTACAGTATGAGCGCGTGTGGGGTCAAATGTCAACAACAAATTTTAAATACATGTACCTGGTACGTGCCGGGTCAAAGGTCAAGTTTTGCACATCGATACAGTTTGATGACTCATCAGTTCGGAATGTGTAGTACCGTAAAGTCACACGATTTCAACCATTGGCAAAAGGGTTTAAGTTGCTTAGTTTTGCGGTGTGCTAGAACCGGCCTAGCCATTCTACTCACGGTGTTTTTTAAATCGTATGACAGCAGTTGTATTTAAGACAATTTTTTTAAATATACACAATATACATGTATAAATTTTACATTTGGGTATAGGCTATACCATACTACAACACTTAAGAACTCATAACGGCTGCAGCTACTTGCAGCCCGTTAGTTCAATAGGGAGACATGTGCATATAAATGTAAATTTAACACAAACAATACAGACGGCTGAGAGAGAATGCTTTACGCATATATATTACATCGTTTATTAGCAGATATTGGATTCTTGTAGTCAGCAATTTAAATAACAGACTCCCATATCGCACGCTCCCATTTAACAATTTCGTAGCACACAAGATATGTATAATGCCACCCCTTCGTGTTTTAAAGCAAATATGTTTGGATGTGTTAGTGTCTACGTAATAGTTTGTAACAGTAAATCATACAAATATATAAATCAGAAACATTGACGCCCGTGATCTATGACTTTCTGATTTAGCAATTTGGTCCCAGTGGATTGCCTAATGGGAGTTTCCTATGTATATTAAATCTATAAATTGAACTTGATCACAAGGGCTGTTACGTAGTGCAGCCTCTGTTATGTATGTATACATATAGTGAATGGCTGATATGGTATTCTTGCTTACTAGCTAATGTAAAATTACTGTTATTTATTTCATGAATGGTTTAAGGATTCTTTTATAAATAGTTCTAAAAGGTATTGAAGAGAAGTTATATGAAAAATTTAAAAAAATGATAATAAGATTGTAATTCACTCGTAAGAGATTTAAACTGCAGGGGCTGTAGCCTCGCAGCCCATATGGACCAGCTTCCATTGTTTGGAATAATATTAGCTCGTGTAATAAGTGCCATTTTCCGACCACTTGGCCGAACATATAATTCGGATAGGTAAATATGGACTTTTTTAAGCATGCAAAAAATATGTTAATAAAAAATCATAAAAAAGAGATAACTAAAATTAAAGAAAAGTTTGGTTGACCTCTTTCTTAATATGCTTTTCTAGATACTATGTATCCGATCAACCATTTCGACATAAAAATACAAAAATATTGAAATCGTTTGGAAAGTGGATTTAGCTAACAAAAAATATATATACATCCTTGCAAACTTTATTTTTACGTCCCCATAGTTGTTTGGCGCCTCTCGTTTTCTAACGCCCTAGGTGATCCCCTAGTTCGCCTATATGATCGTACCGGCAAAATCAAAAGATAAGTCTATTTGCATTAAAATAGAAAGTTTTCAAAATATTCATGTACTGTCTAAGATGCTTTTCTAATAAGAGCATTCTTCATAATATTTTAAAATCTTGTGTTAGGTAAGCACTTCACATTATCTGGTATTATATTACAACTCCCAGAAAAAAGTTAAGGTAATAAAATTTTGAAAAAAATATGATTGGTTAAATAAGATGACAAGGATAAAAAAGCAGCTTGTACAGTGACAGTTCAATTTACTTATCTCTCTCACACAAAAATCTGTCAAACTAAGTCGGATTTACATAGCTAAAAAAAACTAGCATACGGTATTTTTATTGTGTCTCTCCATGGAGATACGGAGTCTTCACCTGATGGCAGATTTGTGGTAACTGATAACTCTTACTGATTATACCGTGTCACCCTGGAGTTAAATATCTACAAATTCAATTCATTTTAGAAAACTATTAAGAAATTATTCTATTTAATGGAAAACTAAAGTAGAAATACATATAAGAAAACATTAAAAAGTTACTAGCATTATTTATAAGTAAAAATTAATAACAAACTTAGATAAAATAAAAAAAAAAAAACAACAAACACCACTCGAAAATTATAATTGAGAGGACAAATGCATGAAGAAGTTATGTGACATTTTTGTAATTTTACAGTACAACCATTTGAAAATTTTTATTTACTTGTACTCCCTATGAAATAGCACATGTATATTATTGAATTTGTTTGAAACTATTGGAAGTAATGAAGCCAAATTTTTCTAGATGATATTTCAGGATAAAATATTTCTAAATTCTACAAAATCAAAAAAAGTAAACGAACAGTCAAAAATAAATATATTAAATTTTAAGAAAAGTTAAGTTTTGAAAAAATATTAATACCATGACGATCATAACCTTTAATGGCACAACGTCCAGTGGTACGTTATTTTGACGTTTATACACTTCATGTGGATTTATTGACGTCGTGTAACGTGATATGTGAGTTAGTAAAGTTTCAGTTGACGTCGACGTTACTTTAAATACATAATTTTAATTTTTAATATTTAACATTACATTTGACATATACATTTTTTTTAACATATACATTTGAAATCATAAAACAATTCGATAAAATTTAAATGGACAAAATCGTTAAAAGTGATGATATTAAAAATTGAAAATTAAACTTAAAATTAAAATTAATAAAAAAAATAATAATAAAACTAAGAAAACAGTGTTACACAAAATTTAGAAAAATGTTACAAAAGAATCAAAATTAATAACAATTAAAAATGAATCACGAGGTGCTCGAAACAAAATAAATATATAAACAAAATGGCTTTAGTCTAATGGAAACAAAGTAGTGACTGTGGCGCTGTAGTCAAGTTGGGTAACCATTTTAATCTTTTAAGCGGCTTGTTAAACTGGACGGTTGCTGTTTTACATGCCAGCATCAAAAGTCTTGTGCAAATTAAATTGGAATCTGTGTTACAAATAGAAGCTATATGGAGTTTACCCCATTTAAAATTTTGATATATGACAAGCACGATAGATAAAATGGCGGCACAATCGACAAATGTCATCAACCTGAGTTAATTCGGGTTAACCTCTTAAGTGGCTAAAATTTTTGATCTTAACTCCCTGACGATTATAGGAATAATTCCGAAAAACTAATTGATATAAGTTAAAAAATCAAGAATACACTATTTTGACAACTAGTACATTTTATATGGAACTGTTGACGCCGTTGACGCTGTTTACCGTTATGTATACATTAGTTTTTTTTATAATGTAAAGTGCAATTTTTTTTTTTTTATTTATAATATCCTGTGTATGTTTTAAGAACTGAATTATGTATTTTAATAATAAATGAAATTCTTAATTTAATTACGCATTATAATTTAAAAAGTTAAATGAATGTATATAATTTTTAAAACTATAGTTTTAAATTATAATTTAATATTTCTAAATCGTGTTTTGTATTACTATTTTCTATTTTTAATTGAAAAATAATATTTATGAATGTTGCTGCAAGAGGGCAGTTTCGTATTGAAAATAATTTATTTCATTTTTTGCTATAGTGTAAATCCAACTTGTAAAATTTTATTACGTTGACTTTTTTCTTAGAGTTGTAATACTATAGTTTGTTGTACAGTAGTAAACATAAGTAATTGGTGATCTGCTGCGTTTTTTTGTACTTATGATTTGCAATATACAAGTGATCTCTTTGTCTAGTGTTATGGCCGTGTACCTTATGAACAGGAGACCATAAATTCTTATTTCTATGCACATAGTTCAGGGCCTGATACACAAAAATTGAAGGAACGGCCAATATTTTTAAATTTATAAAAGAAAGTTTGCAACTGTTATTATAAGACAGACCAGCAAGGCATCTAGTGATCCGTTTGGGATTTTAAATATACGGTCCATTTTACAACTATTGGCCCATAATAAAATGCTGTAAGCTACTGTACTGTAAAAGCTACTATAATACACTAATTTTGCTATATCTGAGTTGATACATTTTGAAATTTTAAAAATTCTAAATCTAATTAAAAAATCTAAATTTAATTCTTTAGATTTTATTTTCTTTATTGATATGACTCTGATTTTGCCAATACAGATATTAATTTTAAAAAAAATTCCATAATTTTTCATTAAAAAACTCATTAAAAAATACAAATTCAAAGGGATTTTATCTTGATAGTTGTAGATAAACTTAAAATCACAGTACTGAAAAAGAACATAAAAGCAACAAAATTAAAATCTAATGTCCATGGCAGTTGCCCTATAAAAATGCATATTAGTATTAGTATGGGTTTGAGAAAAAAACCCTTAAAAAATATTTTGTTATCTTATTTTAAGGGCAAAAATTTCAACAATCACTATTTGGTTTTAAAATTTTATTTATTTTATATATTATATGTAATTTTGAATATATTGCTATAATATTAAGTAAAAAATGTATTGTTTTAGGAAAATTTCCCTTTACATATTCTGAAGAAACTAATTCATTATTAAGAGAAGGTACCTATTTAGGATTAATTTCTTGATATGTTCACGTCTAATCATATTTTACAATGCAAACAAAAATTTACAACCTTCGACATCAAAATAGAAAAAAAGAAAATTACAATATAATTGAAATATGTTTCCAGTCGTCATGCATTCCTTATTTAAATAATATAATAATTAATTTTCCTTGTTACATAAACACTGTCGTTACCTAGAAATATGTACAACAGTGCCGTGAATATTAGTGGTGCTTGATTTCAAAAACTAGTTTGTTCGTACAAAAATACAATTTATAGTAAACAAAAACTGTTTCAACAACGTAAATTTCTTATCAAAAAATTTGGTAACTGGTGAAAACAAATTGGTCATAAATGATGTGAATATACTTAATATTAAGGAGATATGCTATAATTATACTTAAATAATAAAAAGTAGGAGCTTGATCAAAGCATCCTGCATAACATAGTGAATTTTCAGTTACAAAAATTTCTTCATTGTGAAGCCTCAATATTTCCACAAACGGATCTCAAAAATAAAAAATCATAAAAGAAATTTCAACTTCAACTTAAAAGTCGTTTCTAACGATATTCAAGACGATGTGGTATGTGAGAAAAAAATCCACACCTGCGGCATGTACATGCAAAATTTCATAAAATGATAAGAGCTTGCAGATTTTCCTTTGGAATCCAAAAATAACACAAACAATAAAACTGAGTATGAGAATTATATGATAATATACAAACAGTATACAGCGAACATATAAAGATACTTTGTCTGTTTGTCATAATAATAAACATTTTTTTTTTTATTTTCTTTCTAAAACCCATTTGCATACGATGATGGTTCAAAAAAGCTTTTTATCATGGCGTAAAGAAAATTTCGAAAAAATTTTTAATTTTGGCAAACAATTCAATTTTTTGAAGTTGGAGAACTTATACAATCGTTTGGGACTTCTAACCTTTTCATAAAATGTCCTAAGAATTGGAAATTTATCGTTCAAGCACACACACCCATACCACAGTATGGATGGGTAAGAATCTCGAAATGAAAGAATGCAATGACTTTAACATTTTGCTCCGAAAATTTTGGGCAAAAAAGCTTTTGAAAGTAATCTCTACGTTTATATATTGTGAGGTTATGGCAATAGTACCTATGCACAAGCTTGCATTTATATGTATAGGTGCCTATGTACATATGTAGTACTTACGTGATTTACATCTGTAAATTTTATGTCAATTGAATTCACGTCATCGTGCATCGATGAATGCAACGAGCAATGGGTTTGTATTCCCGTTGCATGCTGTTGTTCCCGAAGTGGCCTTGTTATATATAAAACACTTGTAATGTGACACAACTGTGTTTTATTGTAATTAATGTTTTGCATGTACTCCGGTATGTACCCAAATCATAACAATGTTATAATTATGACAAACATTTATAATTACATTTTTTTAATTATTCCTGAAAAAGTTGTGTCCTATTAAATAACGTCACATTATTTATTCATTAAATGAGTCATATTCTGATTGTATCGACTTTATGTAATGTCTGCTCAGCCTTATTTAGGCACTCTGTGTATAATGTAAAATAAATACTAAATATATGTAAGCCTATGACGTTTCAATGCGGGGATCGGAAACCAAATGTCTCGAGACGTTTTTTCAAAATTCGAAGTTCTAGTACTTATTACTTACCGAAAACCGTATGTGTTATAAATAATTCACTGTTGCAAGACTTACTTTGTAAAATTTCATCTTAAATATTGAAGAATATTTAAAGTTTAGATTACTTCAAAAGATTCCTACTCCAGCAACTAACTAGAGATACTTAAGAATCCATCTTTTTTGACTCTTTTAGGTGAAAATAGCATTTAAAGTAAATCAATGGTCGTCCAAAAAATGAAAGGGGGACGATTCGGAAGAAGAGAAACGTGGCACGATATTTGAAATATCTACATCAATTTTATTATTTTACCGAATTTCCACAAGGAAACTTCAGCTCCTACAGCAGTTGTAAAGGTACAGCTTGAAACTGGGATTCTGGCAGAAATTAGTTTTGAAGACTCAAAAACCTGAAAATGATGTTCACTAAAATTTAATTCATTTTCGGTTTCTAAAAACTTTAAGGTTTTTTGTAATAATGCCAGGCTCTCGTGTAATAATAAGTGAAAAACAACTTAATTCTATCGGGCATTTAGCCTCAGATTTTCAAATTGTATCCAAGCACATAAAAATAACCTACGTGAATATTGAAAAATATTTCAAGTTTCGATTAGTTCGTCTAATTTCACTATCCAAATTAACCTTATAACTTAACGCGTTTTCATTCTTACAACCATCTTCAAAGTTGATTCGATCAAGGATTTAAAAAAAGACAATGAGTCTTCCTAAGATGTGATATTTTTGAAAAAATAGTAATTTTACAACTTAAAGTTGGCAAAAAAGTTGAACATGTTTTACTATATTTCCCTATTTATATATAATTACTAATTTAGTTGTAGTTTGGAACTCACAAAAGACTTAATCCAGTGACACAACGCTATACTTAAAAGTTTTTTTAAAAATTTAAATTATTTGAAATGTATAGTTGAAACGACGTATTTATACCGATCTACTCAGAATATTCTTTGTGAATGTAAATTATAAGACTTTAATTATAATTTTCTTTGACCTAAATTACTTAATATCAAAATAAACGTAATTATTATTAATATTTATCTTGCATGTTATTTTTAATTCATAATGAAGTACATTCTACCATGAAAAAAATTTAATCACATGCGCACGCATATTACAGTTGAAATAAAACAGATTTCAAACCTTGTTGAGAAATGGATTCTTAGTAGGTAATAATTATGTTATAATGAATGAATAAATTTAACCTTTAATCCTAAAGAGAATAGCTTTTCTTATTAATTTCTATGTATAACAAACAAAAAGTACCTATTATCTTCTGGTAACAAAAAATTTCCAAAAACATAAACAGTTACCAGTTATATTATCAATAGTAAAAACCAAAGCTTGATTTTATTTATTTCTACGAATTTACTTTTTCGAGGAAAAGAACATTATAATTACTTTCACCAACTTGCAGTGAACTTTTAAGAAGAAAATTTTTAATTATCCACAGACATCAAACAACATCTGATGAAAAAACAAAAGAAAAGACTTAGCTAGCCAAGAGTGTGCACAGCTAAGAAGCAAATTATATAATTTTTTTATTAGTCGAATTTTCTCCGAAAAATTAGACTTATACAGTCTATACGATAAGAGCTGCGAGAGGCGAGAGTAGGGGCGCTATCCGTTTTCGGACCCGTAGAACACGAATATGTAGAAAAAAAAATGTCTGATATATATATATATATATATATATATATATATATATATATATATATATATATATATATATATATATATATATATTTTCCCGCCACCTTTTAATTTGTGTAGGGCCCCCCTATGGAAGTTAAGAGATGAAATTTGGTAAATGGGGCTCATTTTCGAGGCACCTCATACTATCAAAGTGGGATCAAATTTTGGGCAAATTTTTTTTCTGACCCGACCTTTAAGGGGGTGGTGCGGGGCGGAAAAGCAATAAAACTTTTTCAAACCGGTTTTAAATAATGTTTCGGTCAATTATCTACAACATATCCAAAATTCAGCTTCCTAGGATGATATGGTGGGACTAGAGGGGGGAAAAACGATTTTCGCTGGATCCAACAGGCCCCCAGCCCCCCAGAATTAACGTAGAGGGTTGAAATTTGGTGTGTTGATAAAGTTCGTACCTAGGTTGTGCTTTTTGGAGGTTTTAATATTTTACCCCCACCCCCCTCATTTTTAAGCTACAATTTCATGCATTTTCGACCTTTTCGAAGTTTGTACCACTCGCACAGGTCACCCGAATAAACCTAGAGGGCTGAAATTTTGTATTCGGATTGAGTTAGTATCAAGGGGGTGCCTTTTGGGGGTCTCGACTTTTAACCCCTACCCCCACCATTTTTATACCCAAAAGAACATGATTTTTCTTGTTTTTTAACAGTTTCGTTCGGGTCAAAATCTCCCCAAATAAACCTAGAGGGCTGAAATTTGGTGTACAGGTTAAGCTAATAGCCAGACACTGTTTTTTGGAGGTTTCAACTTTTAACCCTTACCCCCACGATTTTGACGCCAATATTTCCTTAATTTTTTTGCTTGTTTTCTAACACGTCTAGAGACTCCATAAGGAAACCTAGAGGGCTGAAATTTTGTACGTGTATTCAGTTAGTATCCAGCTAGTACCTTGTAGGGAGTCCGCATCACTTTTCCCCCCACTTCTCCCATTTTTACATCGGAATTGAATGCTATTGTTAAATGTGTTTTAAAAGCATTATGTTTATTCTAAATACAAGTAGGCGAATAGTAATTTTAAAAAATTTAAAAAAAAGTGAACTTAGCTTTATGACAAATGAAATACATACATATTAAGTAATTTAAAAATGTTATTAAAGTCACTGTTTATTTATAAATTAGGAATTTTGGATTTTTAGTATTTATAAAATAGAAATTTTGGATTTTTTTGGAAAGAAAAAATATCTTTATAAAGGCCTTCCAGTTTACTATTGAAGGTCCTTTTTTAATATTTAAAACTAAAATATAAAGGCAATTAACGGATAAACATGGGCAGGAATGTCCTCGTACGAATTGTGTTGGCTTTTTTTCTGCTACCTGTTTTCGGCACAAAATTGAAATTTACTGAGATACAGCCCTTAAATACTTAAAACCTTATTTTAAAGCCTCGATCAGCCGAACACTCATCACCAGTTTTGAAACCAACAAAATGACAATTCGGTTGTAGACTTTCAATCACATTTCGCTTGTAGACATTCAATACCGAAGATGAAGGGGAAAATTCGACTACCGTGATGGGGCCCCGCTGCTCACGGCGTTTTTTTTTTTTTTTTTGACTAGAAAAAAAATGTAGATTTACCTAAGTTTCCTAACATTTTTTATTTGGCAACGTTTCTCCAGCTCCTAGTTGGCACAGTTTCAGTCATTACAACGGTGATCATTTAAGGCAATAATCTAATGACTATAAATATACTCGGTATATTATATAAGTATTGCATTCAAAAACTTTTTCTATAATTTTTATTTAAAATGGAACAAGTTGCAAACTTAACAGAAAAATTTTTTAAAAGAAAGAATTACCTACTTTTTTGTTATCTCTAAATTGCTTGTATTCTTATTGTTTGTATGATCGGGTTCTTTTTCTTTTTAGTTTAATCTACACAGGATACTATGGTTAATTATTTTAAAAGTTTAAAATTAAATTTTGTAGAAATATCAAAGTGTATTTTTTTCTACTTCTATATGTAAAAATTGCCTACATTCTTGAATTTGTTTCAAATATCATATATAGACAAAAAGACAATAAATACCCATATATCAACACGTTAAAAAGTAAACTAATTTAATTGATATCGAAAAAATAAATTTCTCTTAAAACTTTAAGTTTCATTTCAAAATACATATACACAGTCATAACTCGGACGCACAGCTTCACTGGCTTATAATAATCTTAACTATGAGTTGACTTATTTTTAAATTAAATATTCCAAAATTCGATACAGAATAAGCTTCTTATTGTACTTTGGTGCGCTCGTCAAATAACTCGAATTTAATCATGTTCATATTCCAAACTTTGAAATTACATAATCCGTAATACATCTATTATTCTATTAGTAGTTTCAGCATTACTTCAATTTCAGTTTTTTTACGTCACCAGTATCCCGGTGTATAACTATATAACCTCACTTTCTCCAACCAGTTCCATCTAGTGCCTCGTTTCGCTTGTCAAACGAATAAAAGTGAATATTTTTAATGAATTATTAATTGTTATGAGCTTTATTTTATGGAAATTCATTTGAAACAAATGAAACAAAAATTACTTTGTTAAATTTCACTAGAATTTATTTAATATGTGAATGCGTTAAAACGTGTAAAACGTAATGGTTGAAAATGCGTTCACACATTAAATAAATTATAGTGAAATTTAACAAAGTAATTTTTGTTTCATTATCTCAAGTCCTATTAAGAATATTGTAATGAATCGAGCCATATTTTGTACAAAAACAGTTTTTTATTATGGGTTCGCTCCACTGACTAAATCAATTTTTGTAGTATTAAAAAATAACAAAAAAAAGTTAATTTCTTGCAACTCCGTGACTAAGATACATGTGTACTTTAGTGCCTCATTATAGAGAATAAAGTGTCACCTTTAGAAGCGAAGATACTTCCTCTTCTATAGTCAATCAGCAGGCAAAATTTAACTGAAATAACACTGTAGGTAATAAACTATTTATTTAAACTCATAAGCAAATTCAAATTTGTAGACATATAGGTACTATAGGGAATATGTATATAAATCAAATAAATATTAAATATTTTTTTTTTGTATTCTAGTAGTATATGGAAACTTAGTCGTGACAATAAAAAACCTTGAAATTCGTAAATTTTAATAAAAAAATATTTTAAAATATAAAATTTTAAATGGAATTTAAACAAAACTAAATTTGCTGACGTAACTCGGAATGGAAGCACATTCCAAAAGAAACAACGGAAATCGATAAACAAACTTCGTTTCTTTTCATTATTTACTAATAAACGTCATAAATATATGTCTTGTGCAGGTTGGTTGTTTTTATATTGCTTAAATTTTCTTTATTTCTTTTTTATTTTATTTTCTTTGTATATTTAATTATAATTATAATTATAATAAATTATAATTATTAGCAACTCTAGTGTCAAGATTAAGTACTAGATATGCCAAGGTACGTCATGTCCGGGGTGCATAATCTAATCTTATTTAAACTACATTAGATTATAACAATAAAAAATAATTTTTTAAAATTACATAAGGGTACTGACATTTATTCAAAATATTTTTTAGAGTTAATATCAGTTTGTCTAACGATTTAAGTAATAAAAAAAAAATACATGCATATTCTCTATTAATTATATTTTTGTTCCAAAATTTTCAACAGAGAAACAACTATTATTTTGGAAATTTTTTTTATTTCCAAATAATCAGACTAGTAATTTTGCTGTAGTTGCTAATTTAGTAAACTAGTATTTCGCATGTAGTTTTCATATATGCTATTCAAATTTTAATATATCAAAGCATATTCAGCCTATTGCAAAATTTACCCCCAATTTTATCTGAACAGTCCCTCCAGTAGGTTCGACCCTGGATTTATGTACAACAGTAGAAAATTCTCTAAAAATAAAATGTGTCAGTTTTCAATTTTTTTCTGTCTGCCGCGATTTTCAAATAGTCAAGCCAAATGGAAATTTTACTCTATAATTTTGAGAGGTGACTTTACCTCTTAAGTGACTATAGTGGCAGATAGAAAAAAATATGAGTCCGTTATTTTTGCTTGTATTACACATATACTAAGTCTCATCCAGGGCCGATAGAGCAGTTGCCCGGGAGTTTCTGTTAGAGGCCCGGGCGAAGTCACGTTTTCTTTTTGCTCTCCAACTGTATTTTATTGAAGAAAAAAATTTTTCTCGCCCGTCATTTTGCTCGCCGGCTTCGATCTTATCAAAATTGCGAATTGATAGTTGAGAAGCTTTGCTTGTTAATGATACAATAAATATTGTATTTTACTATGCATTACACTAATCTACCATTGTACTCGTATGTCACATTGTCTTTCGTACAATTTTTATTCATAAAGTTTTTAATATTTTAAGTTTGAATGGCAAAAATTATTTGGATTTAACCGGTTTTAAATGTTTTGGTAAAATATATGTAACAGAAAAGTAAGTAAATTAATCAAAATTGAGGTTTTAAATTTTACATAATTTTCCTAATGAATCATTTCCTAAAATACTTTATTTCCTATAAACAAATTCCGTGAGTCTAACATATTATTCATTAAATATAAATTGTTTGCTTAAATAAAAACGCCGTGAGCAGCGGGGCCCCATCACGGAAGTCGAATTTTCCGTGGTTTCAAAACTGATGATGAGTGTCTGGCTGATCGGGGCTTCAAAAAAAAAGGTTTTTAAGTTTTTAAGGGCTGAATCTCAGTAAATTTCAATTTTCTGCGTATAGAAGTTAGCAGGAAAAGAGCCGAGACAATTCGTACGAGGGCATTCTTACCCATGCTTATTCGCCAAGTGTTTTATTTTTAAATATTAAAAAAGGACCTTAAATAGTGAACTGGAAGGCCTTTATGAAGATATTTTTTCTTTCCAAAAAAATCTAAAATATTTTCTATTTTATAAATAAAATAAAATAAAACGTGACATCGTGGGGGTAACGGTTAAAAGTTGAAACCTCTATAAACAAGGGACATTAAAAAACAAGAAAAAACATGTTTTTTTGGTATAAAAATGGTGAGGGTAAAGGTTTAAAATTGAGACCCTCAAATGCCCCAAAAGGCATCCCCTTGATACTAACTCAATCCGAATACAAAATTTCAGCCCTCTAGGTTTATTTGGGTGACCTGTGCGAGTGGTACAAACTTCGAAAACGTCGAAAAAGCATGAAGTTGTAACTAAAAAATGGTGGGGGTTGGGGTAAAATATTAAAAAGTCCAAATAGCAGACCCTAGGTATGAACTCTATCAACGTATCAAATTCAAACCCTCTACCTTAATTCTAGGGGGGCTGTGGGCGTGTTTCTTTCTCCCTCTACTCCCTCCAAATCACCCTCCGAAGGTGAATTTTGGGTACGTTGTAGATAATTGACCGAAACATTATTTCTAGTTTGGAAATGTTTTATTGTTTTGTTGCCCCCCGCCACCCTCTTAAAGGTTGGGCCGGATCCAAAATTGTCCCGAAATTTGACCCTACTTTGACAGTAGTGTTGTGCATCGGAAATGAGCCCCAATTTCCGCTCCTCCCGTCCATAAGGGGGCCCCCTATACATGTCGAAACGTAACGGGAATATATATATATATATATATATATATATATATATATATATATATATATATTTTTTTTTTTTTTTTCCTTCAGAATCGTGTTCTACGGGTCCGAAAACTGATAGCACCCCTACTCTCGGCTCGTACCGTTCTTATCGTATAGGCTGTATAAGTCTAATTTTTTCAGAGACAAATTCGACTAAAATTGTTTATTAGATCGTAATCGTATGGTAAGTTCTTAGCTTACTTGAATTTCGATATCATAATAGAATCATTGAGTAATGTTCTATTGTTATGTAATAACATTTTTGTTTAACCCTTTATCAACCACGGTAGCCAAATGGCTGCGTGAACTTTAATTTGCCATTTTTTTCTTGTATTATTAAGAATTATACATTTAAACTAGCACACAGACGTAAAAAAGTCCTTATTTAATATCGCATTGGACAGTGCTGTTCACTACTGAACAAAAATATATACTAAAACTGTCATGGCAGTTGCTTGTTTGGCTGGTTGTTCAGTGTTTAAAATAATTACATTTTTTGGTGATTAAGACATTTTAAGATTTTTTTTATGTATGTTACTAGTTTTTCAATTGGAATCGTACTATATCGCTACCAACCCCAGCAATTTTTCTGACCAACGCTTCTATGATATACACAAAGTCTCGGCACTGTTCGATGTTTCAGTTTAAATCAGTCATTTCGTGGTCTACTTTGATTCTGTCTAGCTTTCAGTCAGTTTAACCGTTTGTTTTCTTCGCGTGTTGCCCGAACATGTCACGCAAGCTCACCGACAAATCATAAGTACCGATGGTGGAATCAAAATCAAATTTTATGAAATATTTTATAATTAGATTATTATAGATTTCGTGGAAATTCAAATTTTGCTTTGTTTGAGAACATTGATCTTGTTGCTAATTTATTTTTGATGGTCTAATGAACTTTTCGGTATACCTATCACTAAAATTTTTAAAATATATAATTATTATATTACAAATTTTAGACCATGCAAGGCTTTTTTTCTAAGTTGTAAAGAAATGTTTATAAAACATTGATCTTTAAATCGGTATAATTTCAATTATAATTTTTTTCTGAATTATTACTCGAATTTTTCAACTGCAAAAATTAGACTTATACAGCCTATACGGTAGGAACGGGAAGAGGCGAGAGTAGGGGCACTATCCATTTTCGGACCCATAGAACCGAATTTTGAAGAAAAAAATGTCTGATATCTATAAACATATATACTATATACATATTCCCGCTACCTTTTGACATGTGTAGGGCCCCCTATGGAAGGGAAAAGCTGAAATTTGGTAAGGGGCTCATTCCGATGCACAACAATACTATCAAAGTGGGGTCAAATTTGGGGCAAATTTTGGATCCGACCCAACCTTTAAGGGGGTGGGGGGGGGGCAAGAAAACAATAGAACATTTCCAAACCAGAAATAATGTTTCGGTCAATTATCTACAACACAGCCAAAATTCAGCTTCCTAGGATGATTTGGAGGGAGTAGAGGGGGAAGAAAGAATTTTGGCTGGATCTAACACGCCCACAGCCCCCCCCCAGAATTAACGTGGATGGTTGAAATTTGGTATATTTATAGAGTTTGTACCTAGCGTCTGCTTTTTGGAGGTTTTAATATTTTACCCCCACTCCCACCATTTTTAAGCTACAATTTCATGCTTTTTCGACGTTTTCGAAGTTTGCCCCACTCGCACAGGTCACCCAAATAAACCTAGAGGGGTGAAATTTTGTATTCGGGTTGAGTTAGTATCAAGGGGGTGCCTTTTGGGGGTCTCAACTTTTAACCCTTACCTTCACCATTTTTATACCAAAAAGAACATGATGTTTCTTGTTTTTTAACAGTTTCGTTCGGGTCAAAATCTCCCTAAATAAACCTAGAGGGCTGAGATTTTGTGTACATGTTAAGTTAATAGCCACCCACTGCTTTTTGGAGGTTTCAACTTTTAATCCTTACCCCCACGACTTTTACGCCAATATTTTCTTAACATTTTTTCTTTTTTTCTAACACGTCTAGAGACTCTCTAAGGGAACCTAGACAGCTGAAATTTTGTACGTGTATTGAGCTAGTATCCAGCTAGTGCCTTTAAGGATTCCACAGTACTTCTTCACACTTTTTCCACAGGAAAATATACTAAAAAATTTTACCTCAAAAATGTCTGAAAATAGAATGTTTTTCGATAATCAACCCAGAAAACGCATATAAGAGGTAACTTTTATGATATTTTTTTTGAAAATTTCAAAATAAAATGAGGTTTGATAGTAGGGTTACAAATGCTTTTTTTTATTTTATTTTGTAGAATCTGGTAAATAGAAATCATAATAAGTAATCGCCTTGAAATATTCAAACAAGTATTTAAAACAATATACTATTTCTTAAAGAAAATATTAAAATTATGTACAAATGCTGATCCTGATAAACTGATATATTTGTCCACCTTGAGCGCTAGAGCCTATTTTGAGGAGCTGGATTCCCTTCAGGCAAAAGCTCATAGCGAATACACATATCTTAGCGAATTTCGAAAACTCGAAATTCAGCTATTATGCCGGGTCTCACGGTATAACCTGAGCCCGGGAAATTTGTTTTGAGGTCCCTAGAATACGAAAATGATAATCACTAAAATTTATATATATATATATATATATATATATATATATATATATATATATATATATATATGTATATATATATATATATGTATATATGTATATATATATATATATATATATATATATATATATATATATATATATGTATATATATATGTATATATGTATATATATATATATATATATATAAATTTTAGTGATTATCATTTTCGTATTCTAGGGACCTCGAAACAAATTTCCCGGGCTCAGGTTATACCGTGAGACCCGGCATAATATATATAAGGTGGGCCATTTTATAATCTATGCATCTAAATATCTCGCCAGAGGTGCCACCTATCAAAAAATGATCTTTAAAAAGTTGTTAGGTACGAAGGGGGACAATAAATGGGGACCTTATATTTGACCTTGACCTTCAATCTCAAGGTCATTTGGATGTCAAGTCGTATTTTTCCAATGGAATGACCTATTTTTTATTTCGGATTCTGAATAAGCGTGAAATTTCACGCCGAAAATGCTATAAACGAATTTTTTTTATTGACCATTAATTTTTTATTTTTTAATCATGAAATTTATTAGTTAATGAAAAATTAATTTTTCATAACTTTTTAGTGTCATCTTTTTCTGGATTTTGACCTTAGAATGACTTGCAAAGATCGTTAAAACCGAACAGAAGCTCTTATTTTACGTCTCCAAAAGATGCCGACATTTTAAAGTTAGGTTTTTCCTTTAAAATCTAAGTTTTTATTGTTCTTTGGTGACCTCTACACCTCTTAAAGCCAATAATAAAAAACGCCATGAGCAGCGGGGCCCCATCACGGAAGTCGAATTTTTCGCTACATCTTCGGTATTGAATGTCTACAAGCGAAATTTGATTGAAAGTCTAAAAGCGATTTGTCATTTTAATGGTTTCAAAATTGATGATGAGTGTCCGGCTGATCGGGGCTTCAAAAAAAGGTTTTAAGTTTTTAAGGGCTGAATCTCAGTAAATTTCAATTTTGTGCCGGTAGCAGTTAGCAGGACGAGGGCATTCCTACCCATGCTTATCCGCCAATTGCCTTTGTGTTTTATTTTTAAATATTAAAAAGGACCTTAAATAGTAAACTGGAAGGCCTTTGTGAAGATATTTTTTCTTTCCAAAAAAATCGAAAATTACTGTTTTATAAATAAAAATCCAAAATTCCTACTTTATAAATAAACAGTACCATCAATAACGTTTTTAAATTATTTAATATTTATGTATTGTATTTGTTAAAAAAAAGTAAGTTAATTTTTTTTGAATTTTTAAAATTACTATACGCCTGTAGTATACCAAAATATAGTAATTTTAACTGCCTTCAAAAGAACGTTTCGATTTTAACAATAAAAAAAACGCCGTGAGCAGCGGGGCCCCATCACGGTAGTCGAATTTTCCCCTTCATCTTCGGTATTGAATGTCTACAAGCGAAATGTGATTGAAAGTCTACAACCGAATTGTCATTTTGTTGGTTTCAAAACTGGTGATGAGTGTTCGGCTGATCGAGGCTTTAAAAAAAGGTTTTAAGTATTTAAGGGCTGTATCTCAGTAAATTTCAATTTTGTGCCGAAAACAGGTAGCAGAAAAAAAGCCAACACAATTCGTACGAGGACATTCCTGCCCATGTTTATCCGCTAATTGCCTTTATGTTTTAGTTTTAAAAATTAAAAAAGGACCTTAAATAGTAAACTGGAAGGCCTTTATAAAGATATTTTTTCTTTCCAAAAAAATCCAAAATTTCTATTTTATAAATACTAAAAATCCAAAATTCCTAATTTATAAATAAACAGTGACTTTAATAACATTTTTAAATTACTTAATATGTATGTATTTCATTTGTCATAAAAGTAAGTTCACTTTTTTTTAAATTTTTTAAAATTACTATTCGCCTACTTGTATTTAGAATAAACATAATGCTTTTAAAACACATTTAACAATAGCATTCAATTCCGATGCAAAAAAAGGGAGAAGTGGGGGGAAAAGTGATGCGGACTCCCTACAAGGTACTAGCTGGATACTAACTGAATACACGTACAAAATTTCAGCCCTCTAGGTTTCCTTATGGAGTCTCTAGACATGTTAGAAAACAAGCAAAAAAATTAAGGAAATATTGGCGTAAAAATCGTGGGGGTAAGGGTTAAAAGTTGAAACCTCCAAAAAACAGTGTCTGGCTATTAGCTTAACCTGTACACCAAATTTCAGCCCTCTAGGTTTATTTGGGGGGATTTTGACCCGAACGAAACTGTTAAAAAACAAGAAAAATCATGTTCTTTTGGGTATAAAAATGGTGGGGGTAGGGGTTAAAAGTCGAGACCCCCAAAAGGCACCCCCTTGATACTAACTCAATCCGAATACAAAACTTCAGCCCTCTAGGTTTATTCGGGTGACCTGTGCGAGTGGTACAAACTTCGAAAACGTCGAAAATGCATGAAATTGTAGCTTAAAAATGAGGGGGGTGGGGGTAAAATATTAAAACCTCCAAAAAGCACAACCTAGGTACGAACTTTATCAACACACCAAATTTCAACCCTCTACGTTAATTCTGGGGGGCTGGGGGCCTGTTAGATCCAGCGAAAATCGTTTTTCCCCCCTCTACTCCCACCATATCATCCTAGGAAGCTGAATTTTGGATATGTTGTAGATAATTGACCGAAACATTATTTAAAACCGGTTTGGAAAAGTTTTATTGCTTTTCCGCCCCCCACCACCCCCTTAAAGGTCGGGTCCGAAAAAAAATTTGCCCAAAATTTGACCCCACTTTGATAGTATTGTTGTGCATCGGAATAAGCCCCACTTACCAAATTTCATCTCTTAACTTCCATAGGGGGGGCCCTACACATATTAAAAGGTTGCGGGAAAATATATATATATATATATATATATATCAGACATCTTTTTTTTTTACATAATCGTGTTCTACGGGTCCGAAAACGGATAGCGCCCCTGGTCTCGCCTCTCGCAGCTCTTATCGTATAGACTGTATAAGTCTAATTTTTCGGAGAAAATTCGACTAAAAAAAATTAAAAAAGTGTTTTAGTTCTAGCAAGATTGTCAAAATGGGACTGAAATGTTGTTAGATGTTGATATATACAAAAAATATTAATATATTAAGTACTTGCTAGACTTATGGGTTTTGTGGGTGGTTTTAGCGAATTTCCAGAATGGAATTCAGCTATTACTGCCACTGTCGTGACGCGACTGAAGCCCGAGACTATGGCAGAAATTTGTTTTAAGGTCCCTAGAAACCGAAAATAATATTCACTAAAATTTATATATTATATTTATGTTTAGTCCCACACCGTTGAACAAATTCGTTAGCCAGCCATATCGGATGCCTGGAACATGTTTTTTTTGGTCATTTTTCGAGAAAAAAGTTAGTTTTTTGCCAAAATTGTCTCAAGTTAAAAAATTTTTGCGACATTTATTTACACCATTAGAAAGAGGAGGAAAAATCACTTACAAGGGTGAAAAATCACAGAAAAACGGATTTTTATAAACGGAAATTCGCAATGTTATGCAGGATGCTGCGACAGGTGTATTTAAATATGTAATAATTTTAGTTATAGCTCAAAGTATTTTTAGAATATCATGGTATAACAACGAAGGCCTTATAGATTCATTATGTCTGCCATGACCTCACGTATTTTAATAGATTGTGTCGTTTTTTAAACAAATATTATTCATATATTGTTATTCACACATCATGTTAATAATTACTCTATTAACAAATTGAAAGCTAATTTTAAATTAAATAATAAATAAAAAGTAAAAAATATCTTATACTGACATACACAGTGTGATCTAAAAACAACCGAACGTTTAATTTAAATCATAGAAGACGCAGCGCCATTTATTAAACGTTGGCACCGTTAGAAAGGTACATGTATCTTCCGTAGAACGCAGCTAAGTTCAAGCTAATCGGTTGACAAGTTACAAAAATTCACACGTTTTAATGAGCGTGGTTTTTGTGGTTATGTCGTAAAAACAATGGAACAAAGAGCAAATATTAAGTTTTGTTTTAAACTCGGTGAAAAATTTACTGAGACTTACGAATTGTTAAAAGAAGTTTATGGTGATGACTGTAGGAGTCGTACTCAAGTTTACACCTGGTATACACGGTTTAAAAATGGCCGTGACGATTTAAATGATGATACAAAACCTGGACGAGCAGAACCTTCAAATCGTGCTGAGTTAGTGGAAAAAGTACGTGAAATAATCGCTATTGATGTAAATTTCACTGTGAGAATGCTGGCAGAAGAATTAAATTCATCTTACGGTACAATCTACACAATATTAACTAAAGATTTTGGTGAAAGAATGGTGTGTGCACGTTTTGTTCCACATCAGTTGAATGAAGATCAAAAAGTCGCTTCTGTAGAGCATTGCAAAGACGTCATTTTAACAGCTGAAAACGATCCAGATTTTCTTGATTCGATCATAGCTGCTGATGAAATATGGTGTTTCAAATATGATCCTGAAACTAAGCGACAATCGGCAGAATTGAAGCCGAAAGACGAGCCAAAACCTCAAAAATTGCGTTTTCAGAAGCCAATAATCAAGACAATATTGATAGCTTTTTATGATTCCAAGGGTATTGCTCACATGAAATTTGTTCCAGAAGGTGAAACTGTCAATGCAGAATACTATTTACAAGTTTTACATCGATTATGGTCGAGAGTTATTCGTGTTAGACCCGAATGGTCAAAAGGAAAACAGCTGTTTTTAATATATGGTAATGCTCCACCTCACAAGACCAAAAAAGTTAACGAATTTTTGATGAAAAAACAGATTTGTGTCATCGACCACCCTCCATATTCGCCTGATCTATCACCATGTGATTATTTCCTATTCCCAAAATTGAAAACTGCAATGGAAGCAGCTTTTTGCGATGACGTTCCAGCCATTCAGGCAGCTGTGATACAGGTGATAAAGTACATCCCAAAAATGGAGTTTAAAAAGTCTATGGATAAATTGATTGATCGTTCCAAACGTTGTATTGAGTTAAATGGATCCTATTTTGAACAAATATTAGCTTTGGAACATAATACCGTGCTTGTTTTATTCTAAAACTAAAAAGTTCGGTTCTTTTTAGATCACGAAGTGTATGTGAAAAATTCTAGCTACTGATTACGAAACTTTGACTTAATGCATTTTCAACATGCACTTAGCAGTCTTTTTTAGTTTTCCACATCAGATAGGTCAAGGGATCATGACCCCCCCCCCCCCTCGAGAATTAAACATTTGACTTCCTATTACAAATCTGCCGATTATAATTTTGTTGGTATTTCATTTACCATGCTCTGTTTCTATTTTCTAAATATAATATGTAAATTAAAGTTGGATTAATGCTTAACTAAAACCTACGCTAATCAAGACATTATTCCCTAAATAGAAACTTTAAAAGAATAATGGAAATTTTGAAATTCAGACTGTTATTTCAAAAGAGTGCACAAATAATCATGAGGCTGGTGGACTATACAAGTTCCATCTTAAAATATGCAACTACTTATTTAAGTTAAACTTCCTAACAGTAATAAATCATATGCTCTAGAGGTAAAACAGGATGCACAATACTCAAAAATTTCAATAGTTCAATTTAATCGATGTTTTATGGATAGTTTTGCTACTAGTAACAATATATAAAAATACTATCAATGAACCGGAAAGAAGTTGGCGCCGAAAGTTGGAAAATCTTTCTGTTTTTTATATGGCTAAATTGCTCCCAAATTGCTCCTTTGGAATCAGTAATTGCTCCACCTGGAACTTAATTACTTAATTAGTTATTTACAAACAAAAAAACTTTTTTGTTTGACTATTTCTATTATCAAAATCTTATCAAATAATGCATTTTTATGCAATTACTTTATATCAAAAAATTGCTCCCAATTTGCTCCATCTAATTTAAAAGTTAGTTATTAATTTCTCTGAATAATAATTAAAATATATTAAAATAAAAATATTATGAATTAGGTTATGTGTTATTAAAACGTATAGGCAATCCATTATACCTTTAAGTCGTTTGCATATATTTAAGGATAATTGAATTTTGACAAGTTAAATAACATTATAAAAAACAAAATATTTTAATAATTATTCAAAAAAATTAAGATTTAGCTTTTAAATTAAATAGAGCAAACTGGGAGCAATTTATTGACGTAAAGAAATTATATAAAAAAGTATTATTTTGGGAGATTTTGATAACTTAAACAAGGGAAAAAAAATTTTTTCTTTACAAATAACTAATTAAATAATTAAGTTTCAGATGGAGCAATTACTGATTTCAAAGGAGCAATTTGGGAGCAATTTAACCATATAAAAAACAAAAAGATTTTTCAACTTTCGGCGCTAACTTCTTTCCGGTTATCAATGATTATTGCTAGCAATAAAATCGAAATAAATTTTATTACATTGTTTAATTAAAATTGTATATTACAATTTTCTATATTAAACCATTCGTTTCTCATGTATGTATACATACAACTGTGAAAATCAATACGAAAACGTATTGCTTACCATTAAATAAAATATGATATATAGGTATATATATATATATATATATATATATATATATATATATATATATATATATATATATATATATATATATATATATATATATATATATTATGTAGGTATCCATACTATGTAATACACCTTTTACAGGCATGAGAATGTCATGTGATTGACCCTCATAGCACCTGACGGGTTTCCTATCAACTTTCTTCTTTATTAGGGGATAGTATTTATTGTAAAATAAATTTGCCGATTAATCGTTTTTGTTAAATGAAATAATATTTTAAATAAATATTTTAAATATAAACACATTATTTTATATTTAACAGCGGAACCATTTTCTACACGTATTTGTCTATTTATTTCCTGCAAGTGTAAAATATTTCAGCATCTTGACGGTCATTGACGTCATAAAACGTCAGGTGACACACCACGTCGAATAACATAAACAATTCTATATAGAATGTATTATTAGCCGCCAAAATATTGTTACAGTTGGTCATTCCGTCATAATTCTTCATAATCGTCAACGTGTTAATTAACCAGTTTACGGTCACTGATATTGTACGGGAGAGCGGGGCTATCCCGTACACCTAAGGGAGAGCTGTTATTGCTCAGCTAAGATGTAGTATAAAATTATAAGAAAATAAACAATATATAATTTGGACCATTGGCTATTGATTTCACACGTAAGAAATTTGAATAATTCCACTGTTTACATATTTAAATTAAATTACAAAAAAAGTGTCTCTGTAGGAAATAGCTCCGGGGGTCGGAGCTATTCCGTACGATAGGAGGGGCTATACCGTACAGTAAAAAAATCATCTTATTAAGGCTCCGCGATGCTAGCACCCCAAATGTGAAATTTCGATTGACCAATTACATGATTTAAAAGCTCAGAAAATGGTCATAAAAGGTCAGTCGGCTTCATTAATTGGTCAGCAATAGAAAATTTTTTATTAGGGGTTAAAATATTTCAAGGTCATTCAGAAATTTTAGGACCCCAATTATGAAATTTCGAAAAATCAATTACATCATTCAAACAGTCAGAAAATGGTCATAAAAGGTCAACTGGTTTGATTAATTGGTCAGCAATAGAAAATTTTTTACTAAGGTTTGAAGTTTTTTTAAGATCATTCAAAAAACTTTAGCACCCCAAATGTGAAATTTTGAATGACGAATTGTATCATTTAAAAGCCCAGAAAATGGTCATAAAAGGTCAGTTGGTTTCATTAATTGGTCAGCAATAAAAAATTTATTATTAAGGGTTAAAGTTTTTCAAGGTCATTCAAAAACTTTAGCACCCCAAATGTGAAATTTCGACCTGCAAAGACATGATTTAAAAGGTCAGAAAATGGTCATAAAAGGTCAATTGGTTTCATTAATTAGTCAGCAATAGAAAATTTTTTATTAACGTTTAAAGTTTTTCAAGGTCACAATACTGTATCAAAATTATATATTAATTAGTGATGGGCATAATCGAATGAAAATTAATCGATTATTCGATTATTAAAATATCTTGAGATATCTCGAGATATAATAAAATCATTCGATTATTTTTCATTCGAATGGTTTTAAAAAAATATTTCGAGATATTAAATCATTCGATTATTTTTCAATCGAAAAGTTTTAAAAATATCTTTTTCATTTATTTTCATTCGATTATTTTTGTCGATTATATTCATTCGATCATTTTTATCGACTATGTTTCATTGGGTTATTATTATCAATTATTGTCTTTCGATTATTTCTAACAATTATTTATGGATTATTTTTATCGGTTATATTATTCAGTTATTGAGATGTGATAAAAAATTAAATTTCAATTTTGTAATTTTTCGGAATCCTTTTATTGTAATTTTTATTTTCAAATTCAAACTTATAATACAATATTATTTACTTGTATGAACCATACGACCATAATCGACCTTTCAGTTCGTTTGTCTTTAGGTGGTTTATCATATTATTTTTTTTATAATATTAATCTCCATTAGAGATTAAACCAGTACTAATTACAGTATTATCGGTTTTTCCATTTTAATAGTCGGCATTTTAACACGTTGGTGGTCATAATCTATAATGACGAAACACCGCACTAGCGCAGTATTTTGACAACTAATATACTTTATAGTTTATATATAGAATTGTTGACGTAGTACAGCGTTGTCTTAGTTAGGTTTTACTTGACGGTGCACATACAGTGCCCATGACCATTAAAGTATCAGTAAGGAGCACCCCTGCTAGATTGTGCTATTCATTTTATGCAAAACATCGCCAATCATTGTTATCCTAAAAGCTTTTTTTTTTATTTAAACTGTTGTCCGTTTTCAATAGAAATGACACACTAAATAATTATTACCTGGTATTTAGTAAGATCACTTAAAATAATCGAAATTGTTTTATCTCAAGATATTTTTAAAACTGTTCGATCGAAAAATAATCGAATGATTTTATTATATCTCGAGATATCTCAAGATATTTTAATAATTGAATGATCGATTAATTTTCATTCGATTATGCCCATCACTAATTAAGATCTAATTCTGATACAGTGTAGTGACCTTGAAAAACTTTAAACCTTAATAAAAAATTTTCTATTGCCGACCAATTAATCAAATTAATTGACCTTTTATGACCATTTTCTGACCTTTTAAATTATGTAATTGGTCAGTCGAAATTTCACATATGGGGTGCTAAAGTTTTTTGAATGACCTTGAAAAAACTTCAAACCTTAATAAAAAATTTTCTATTGCTGATCAATTAATGAAACCAATTGACCTTTTATGACTATTTTCTGACCTTTTAAATTATGTAATTGGTTAATCGAAATTTCACAACTGGGGTGCTAACATCGCGGAGCCTCTTGTTAAGGAAGTAAATAACAGTAATGCAATAAATTATTGTACAAAACACATTTTATTACTTATTGTCGACTCAACTAAGAAACATCATAACGTAACCTGTATTATCGGTATATTTAGTTCAACTTACAAAAGTATAAAAAGTGTTAGGTTAACTTTTATCAAAAAAACTGATAAAATTTATAGAACGAAAGTATTTTATGTAAAGTTTATACATTAAAAATAAATCACAAGTAAAGTTATCTGCAGACTCGGCAGCACTAAAACTATAATGTTTATGGTATTTTCTGCATCAACTACAATCTATTAATTTTGCCATATTAAACCATTTGGGCCTAAGTCGTACACTTCTGTACGGTTTAGCCCCATCCTGTACCTTGTGGGAGTTTCATAACCTAACCTCAAATTCCGTCATCCAGTAGGGTTCGAACGATACTTTCGATACTGAGTAGGTATCGATACTTGACAGTCGATACCCGGTTCTTGAGTACTCAATGCTTTAATACGATACTTTGAGTATAGTACTCAATTAATTACTCAGTATCGAGTACCAACCCGCTTGCTACTAAGTATTATCTAATTTACAAAATTTACAAACGTTTCAGTTATTTTAAGCAATATGTACAATATGTAGGTATATGTATATCATGTATATTATGTATGGTCGATACCACAGAACACGTACGTGTATGGGTAGTACCGTAGGGTGGTATGAATCGGGACAGGCGAGTGAATAGGGATGAAACGAAAAATGTGATTCATGATTTTAGTTTAAAAATACTAAATGTAAATGTGACCATATATCTTACTTAAATTATAGTATGATCATTATTCTTTCGGGTAACAATAGTGACTAAGCTTGAAGTTGAATAAAAACTATTAAAAATTGAGTTTAGATTGACGTCTTCAAACAGTGCTATTTTTTGTTCCTTAAAACTTTATCTTAAAATTATTTATTTCGGTGCTTTTATGAATAAATTGTTGTTTAATCGAAAATTTAATTATTTTTGAACATATCGGAAATAAAACGCCGTGAGCAGCGGAGCCCCATCACGGAAGTCGAATTTTTCCTTTCATCTTCGGTATTGAGTGTCTATAAGCGAAATATAATTGAAAGTCCACAAGCGATTTGTAATTTTGGTGGTTTCAAAACTGATGATGAGTGTCCGTTTACCAAATTTCATCTCTTAACTTCCATAGGGGGGCCCTACACAAATTAAAAGGTGGCGGGAATATATATATATATATATATATATATATATATATATATATATATATATATATATATATATATATATATATCAGACATTTTTTTTTCTACATATTCGTGTTCTACGGGTCCGAAAACGGATAGCGCCCCTACTCTCGCCTCTCGCAGCTCTTATCGTATAGACTGTATAAGTCTAATTTTTCGGAGAAAATTCGACTAAAAAGAAGACTGCAGACTTTTAGTTGTTTTTATTTTTTAAGGGGAAATAATGAGGACTTGACATTTGGGCTAAGTTGGAAGTTAATAAGGACGGAAAAGTTGTTAATAGGGACACTGTATAGGTTAATAGGGACGTTATATAAAAGGATAAAGAGACGAATGTGGGATGATTAGGTAGGGATGAAACATGTATTGGAACATAGAAGAGAGCACTTCCAAGGTTAGCAAGTCCTTCAATATTTTTATAAGCACATTCAGCATAACATTTCTATGCTTTATAAACTTTATTTTAGATTCTACGTTTGTTTCTACAGAAAATCATCAAGTATTATTTCTTTTTTGAATGTATAAATACAAAAAATTCGAGATTATGTTATATTTAAACTTCAGTTTTGGTCGGCCCTACGAGTTATCCCCATTCACCCTTTTATCATCTCTTTTGACTCCAATTTTTTATAGAGAAGAAATTATATAGTTTTTGTTATTTTTTCGAAAATCACCGATATATTCAAAATTTTTCATAGTACAGAGTTGTCAAAGTTTCATCAAAATTGCGAATTGACAGTTCAAAAGCTTTCCTTATTAATCATTCAATACCCGGTAAGCCTTCGGATCTTCATTTTATTTTACCGCAACATATACTAAGTTTCATCAAAATTGCGAATTGACAGTTCAAAAGCTTTTGTTAATCGTGCACCAGCTGTAGCGGTACGAACATCAATTCAAACCGATTGATTGTCATTATTGTCAACCGCTTTCAAACAATGAGCGGATACATATTACATTTTATATGTACGTACACAATACACACCCCACCTACCAGAGGAGCACACGCTTGCGTGTGTGACGTATGACACACACACAAGCGTAGATCCGTGTACATAGATAAAAGGCTTATTGTAGTTACATGTTGTACGTTTGGTGAGCGACGAAATTTTACGTCATCTTTTAGCCACAGTGATCTTGCTAGTATAGAGATAGAAAGTTAATTTATGTATTATGTGCGAAACGATAATCGTTTTGTTAGTATGTTGTTTATGCTGTCAGTGCGAATATTATCTATTTAAGTCCCATTTATATTGTTTTAGGCGATGCTCTAATGGTCTAATGTATCGTTATTATATAAACAGTACAAACAGAGGATTCTGTAGTAGATCAAATTGTTAAATTTTACTATAACTTCATCAGCAGTCCACCGTTCAAGAGGCTACAATTAAATAGTATACTCTTTTTGCGCTTGTAAAATTTGAGGGAACGCTATTATTTTGAATAATTATTATTTCTCATTCAATTATCCCCATTAAAAGCAAAATTGTCTCCTATAATTTTATACCATTTGGAGTCGTTTTATCTCGCGTTTATCTAACGTAATTATGTTGCAACATAATTCTTGTAACATGTTGTAATGCTGGTGAAGAAACATTTGACTTACCCAATTATGCGAACTAAGTTAATTAAACACTCTGCAATAAACGGTAATCTACTTAATGAATTTATATTTAACACGTGTACTCTTAATACTTGTACATATCAAGCCATATTTCTTATTAAACTTTTCTAAGAAAAAAAGAAAAACAAATAAAATCTAATCTCGTTTGTACACCCAAATCTTTTAACTTAATTGAACAAATTAGAAACTAAATCCATTGAATAAAAAAGAACCATGTTCCAGTATATAAATATTGCTAGATCACATTTATTCACTTTTGCGTCACTATTGAATACTCTGAGAACTCCAATATTTAGTCGTCTGGAATATGTAGCTATTTGTATATTCCGTTTCATTAAAATTAATATGATCTGAATCCACAATATAAGAGTTCAACCTTTTTCTCTGCTATAATTTTATGCCAAGTCCCGTCAAAAACTCTAAGTAGTAGGTATTTATTCAAAAAAGTTTAATTTGGCCAAAATTTAAATGGTATACAGGATGAGTAATTTTAATTTCAGCAGTCAATTATTCTGAAAAAAGGGGGAGTCATTTCGTGAAAAAAAAAAACATTAACAAAAGTTGTTACGCTTCTTGGGGGCCACTTTGTGATCACCTTGGATTCGACCTTGACCCATATTTTCAAGGTCATTTCAAAGTCAACTTATTTTTTCTCCACTAGTCTATTTTCCACTTCAGAAATGAAAAGAGAAAAATTTCATGACAGATAACATAGTTTGAAGGTCATCTGGAGGTCAATTTTACTTCTCATAATTAACTTAAGACGCATTTTCTATACCAAAATATAAAGATTTAACAAGTATATTGATAGTTACCTTAAAAATTTTCTACACAATTACCTTTCCTTGATGCCTCTGGTTAAAAGGTTTACTTTTTTTTGTATTCCATCATAAAAGATTTCTCTAACCTTTAGGTTGTTTATGTAGCCATGTAAAAATTATTTTTTTACATAAAACATAATATGAATATCTATATTTTTATCTGAAACCCTTCAACGGTGCTAATTTAATCGAATTAATATGATTATATTTGAATATCAATGAAAATTTCATAATTTCATTATAAAACAAGGGATGTTGATTCAACACTACATTTTACAACAAAATATTTACATTATATTTTTTTTTAAAACTTGGACATATTAGCAGAGCAGTAAAGTTTGAAAATTCATAACAGTCGTGCATTTTGTGCCAAGTCTCTGAAATTTGGTATAGTCTTAGACATGATCTTAAGGATTTAGGAAATCATCGCAAGCAATTTGTGCGCGACTTCTGGTGGTCTGTTTGCTATAAATGCAATATGACCGCCATTGAATAATACCACTTTTTATAAGTTCTAGGATGCGAGAAATCCATTTCTCAAGTCTAATTTGTGTTTCAGAATCAATTTCAAGGTCATTGTATTTTGATATGACAGATTAGACAATACAATACAAGGTAAAGAAAAAATTTGTCTTAATTTATTAATTACAAAATATAAAGAAACATGAATACTTGACACAAATACGATAGAATCTGACGTAAATTACACCTTTACAATAATCTGATGATACTTGTTACAATGACATGATATGATACTTGTTACAATGTGACTTGTTTGTGCAAACTTCTTCACACTTGCACAATAGGCTATAGCAAATCCCGGTTCGATAACATTTACATCGGCTTGTGCATGAGACCAAACAACCACAATTAAGTAGCAATGAACATCCATGGCTTGGATCTGGAAGATCAATTCAGTAAGGTATCCATTCTTTGGTTCTGTCATCCCATTCCCAAATCCAATTACTACAATTAGGGATATCAGGCGATTTGGATAGATTACAGATTTGGTATAGACTCTAGAGCATAGATTTCCAACCTTTTCTGGACCACCGCCCCCCTTTAGTATGGAACAGAAATTTCAACGCCCCCTAGCAGCGCCGCGGGCTTTCTTTTACTCGTCAATTGTACAAACGCCGCCTTTTTTCCCATTTTTCACAACCGGCAACCTTTTTTTTGTTCGTCGGCTGTTAAATGCCGCTCTCTGATTCTATTTTTCACAAATGCCTTGCTTATTTGACCACCCCTCTTGAAAACCTTATCCGCTACCGCCTCTCTGGAAGGCTGCAGCGCCCACTGGAAGGGGGCGATATCGCCCCCGTTGGGAATCTATGCTCTAGGGAATTCAGGCCTTCGGTAAATTTCAACTTCCTTGCATCATTGACTGAATCTTCGTCATAGTTTTTGCTGTACTGTATAGTGTTCAAGATGAGACATGTGCTGTGATTCCAACGTGAAAAATACATATCTCGAAAAATAAGTAATGCAGGAAAAGTTTGTCTGACAAAAAATTAATATTTTTGAAGAGGGCATTTCTTTCTCGTAAAATCAGTCTTCTCCCCTGCCCCTGTGGACGGGGCGCAGGACAAACTTGAAATCTGAAGAAAAACCCCCATTTTTTATTGCAGATTCGGATTTTACGGGACGAAATATGTAACTTCTGTCCGAAACATTATTTTCAATACACAAAAGATGACGCTATAATTGTAATAATAAATTTTATCCTAATTCCGGAAGAATCCGGTATATTATTATATTATTCTTATACTTACTAATTTATATATTCTACTTAATAATTTATATATTATATTACTGAATCATATATCGCCTTCCTAGCTATGAAAGCTAGATATCTGGGAAATGTTCGTTTTGAGATAACTGCATTTTAAATTTTAATAATACATTAGTTTCAGTGGTGAGCTTGAGATTTGAAACAATGTTCTTCAAAAATTACATATCCTGCGAACTTGTGAAATATATTATTCGATAGCTAATTGACTTATCTCTTACGTAGTACTAAAAATGAAAAGCGAAAAATTCCCAGATATCCCACTTTCATTCTAGGAAGGCGATATTATGTTTAATAGAAGCTCATTTATTAAAAATACCAATACATATAGCGACCATATTTGATTTATATCAAGCAGGCCACTAGAGATCGCGCACAAGTTGCTTGCGATGGTTTCCTAAAACCTTAAGACAATACCAAATTTCAAAATCTTGGCACAAAGTGCACGATTTTAATGAATTCCCCCTATGCTATTGAACATGATATTTTCTATGTTCCAAAATTTTCATTTTTATTACTGTTTTACGATCAGGTAAATAATTTAAAGAAATGAATTATAGAATTATTATATTGTTAACAGAGGGAACGAAAAACACAGGCTACTTTTTATCCCGGGAAAATATCTCAATCCCATGGAAAATCTCATTCCTGTAAGGAAATATACGTATTTTAAATGAAATAAAAAGAAAATTCCTTTATTTCGGTCGAACTTAACATATTATTAGCAGAAAGGACGGAGACGAACGTAGATTACTTTTACCTCGGAAAAACATCTTAACACTGGACGAAAATGTAATAAAACTAAAAAATTAAATTTTGACAGTTTATCATTTTAAAAATAGGGAAAGTAGCTCCATATTTTGTATATTGTTAACAGTATTGTTATGTCATAATTTCAAACACCACGCGGGTGAAGCCTCGGGTAAATTCTAGTACGTACATGGTATTTCTTGCAAATATTTATGGAGTTTTTTTTTACATTTTCACTTCATAACCGAGGTTAATTTTGTTTAATTTCTATTAATGCAACCCTCTGTAAATGAGATAATCACTTGGAGGAACTTGGATATCTAGACAACTAGATAAATTAAACGCCTCTTTAAGTGGGATAAAATAACTGGTCCCTTAAAGGTTTCACGGTAATTCTAATAAGCTATCCCCATAAGTGATCTCAGCTCCAAAATGATATAGTGTAGCGTTCGGATGCACGAATAATTAACCATTCGGGGATTTGATATAATCATATATGATTTGATAGAAAAAACTGAAATATTATTTTACTGTGTTTAATTTTCATCGAAACGGTACGTACATAACTAATATACTCAAATTACAGACTAAAATACAAAATAATAGAGTGGAGAGTATAACAAAAAAGTCGACGGACTACAAAACAACAAAATAAGATAGATATTACATAGTTTCTATTTTGTATGTACGTCCATTTATCTGGATTAGTGGAGAAAATAAATAAGATGGAAAGTTTCCATTGAACGGAAAAAGGAAAAAGTTATTATCTTCAGTTATTTTCTTTTAGGTTTTTCATTTCTGTTACGGCAATTTTAAAAGTAAATACAAAATATTTAATTTTCAATAAACAAAGGAATTTCTTAAAGGTTTTAAACTTATTTTCAATAGAAGCAACACAATAAAATCGTATTGATGAGTATTATTTGTTTTCTCTTTTTTTTCTTCGAATTTGGTAGTCCTATATATTTCTGCATTTCCAAATTGCATAACATGAAGTCTCTATCTGTTTGAAATTCCACAATCACTTATTTCAAAACTAATAATGACGTTAGTAAAGAAACGTTCTAGGGTGAATGCGGGAGAGACGCCGCACATTTTGAAAACACTTGATAATTCTTAAAGTATGCATTCAATTGATTTGAAATTTGGTACACATTAAATGTAAACATTGTTCTTTAAAATTATTTATAAATAATTTTAAATTTTAAGTCATAAAGGATTCATAATTAACATTTTTGTAGAGCCTGCAAAGCGGGAGAGATGCCGCACCTATGGGAGAGATGCCGCATCAAAGAAGGAGAGGCGCCGCATATTTCATATTAAAAATTTTGCATTTTATACACATCTCCATACATGATGCATGCCATATGTAACCATTTTTGGCACTTTATACATCTTAACCAGTCAATTTTCTTTTGTTTCTGAGTACTCTTCAAAACAGTCAATACACAGGCAATCATCATTATTTTCGTTATCTTCACCAATATGAGAGCTTTTTCTGATCCATTAATGGATCTTTTATATTTACGTGGCATAATTTACAGTCAAAAAAAAAAAATTTACATGCGGCATCTCTCCTTTTTGTTGGGGTAGATGCCGCATGTTGCTATAGCAAGCATAGTGCGGAATTCTAACCTAAAATTTTATACAGAACTTTTAAAATATACCTAAATTAATAACAAAACTCATTTTCATTAAAACAATGAAATATACATTCTTAAATTCTAATGAATTAAATGTTTGATAAAATATTATGTTAAAAAACTTACCTTTCAATAATAAAAAGTTGGATAATTACTAAACTGACGGACTAATCATAAATATCACCATATACAGCTTAAATAAGTAACTTATTCTAAACATATAATCCATTAATAGCGCTATCTGTCAGTCAACGGACGAACTATGGCTACTGCGGCATCTCTCCCGACGCGGCGTCTCTCCCGCACTTACCCTACTTATCTGTAAGATTTACCTAAATAATATAGACCAATCAAATTAACTCATTTAGAGGGAAATAAAACAAAAATTATTACCTAAACTTTTATTAGTGGAAATGGTAAAGAGGGTTATAATAAACGTAAAAAAAAATAAATGCGTGAGCAGGGGCGATGGAGGGCTCATCTGGGGGGTCCCAAAAGGTTGAAAAATTATATTTTTGCAATTTCCGGCCAAAGTCGAAGTCAAAGAAAAAATTATCCTTAACAAATGTTGTAAACCATGCAAAAATCTGCAACTTTTGTGGATGTTACTTTTTAACATAACCTCAAAATTTCAGAGAAAAATGCGAAATTTCTTGTTTTTTTTTTTTTTGTTTTTTTTTTTTTTTTTTTTTTTTATTACTTCGTTTTATACTTCTCATTTCCACAAAAAGTAATATAATTTTGACGAAATTTGGTGAAAGTATACCTTTCTGGGTCTTAAATTCTTAAATAACCACAAGTTTTTTCGGGTAAAAAAATTAAGAAATTTCTGAGCTATTAATTTTTTTCGGTGCGGAACACTTTTTTTTAAGAAAAGATTCTACTTAAAAAAATCATCGCACATAGTTCTGCCGGTGCTCATTTTTTTCGGCTTGACATGTACTTTTCGGTAAAATAAAAAAATTGGTAGTTTCATTTAAGAACATGCTCAAAAATGTAAAAAAAAAATAACAAAAATAACAAAAAATTACTCTTACAACAATGAATTTTTCACTAATTCTTGACAATCTGGTCAAATTTTTGAAAAATTTCAAAAACTGATTACACCACTCAACTGTACGGAAAAAAATACGAAATAAACTGTGTTTCATTGTTGGACTCGAAACTTTATTTTTTCGACTTAGATATTTATAGCAATACTCTACAAAAATAAAATGTTTCGAGTCAAACAGTGAATTATTTCTTTCTGTACAATTGAGCGGTGTAATCAGTTTTTGAAGTTTTTCAAAAATTTGACCAAATTGTCAAGAATTACTGAAAAATTCATTGTTGTAAGAGTAATTTTTTGTTACTTATTGGTTTTTCTCTTGCATTTTTAAGCATGTTCTTAAATGAAACTACCAGTTTTTGTTATTTTACCAAAAAGTACATGTCAAGCCGAAAAAAATGAGCACCGGCAGAACTATGTGCGATGATTTTTTTAAGTAGAATCTTTTCTTGAAAAAAAGTGTTTCGCACCGAAAAAAATTAATAGCTCAGAAATAAAATGAGAACTCTGTGCGATGAGTTTTTTAAATAGAATCTTTTCTTGAGAAAAAGTGTTCCGGACCGAAAAAAAAGAATATCTCGGAAACTTCTTAATTTTTTTACCCGAAAAAACTTGTGGTTACTCAATACCTAGAAAGGTAGTAAAAAATCATCACTCAGATCTACGACTATAACTTAGTTTTTGCAAGAACCTCCCTCTCAGCCTCTTACTCAATAGCAATTACTAAATCCTATGCCAAAATGTACCAATGAAGTCCTGCTTTGGAAAGTCAACGGATTTAAAATTATATTTGACATTGATAGCAATATGATTCAAAAATTTATTAATTTAAGTGTTATTTGTCTAACGGAAACGTGGATATCCTCATGTGACATTACATTACCATCTTATTTAAATTCCGAGGATTATTTTCTTTTTTACAATTTGGCAACTAAAGATTTTAGTAAGGGCAGACACAGCGGTGGTGTCCTTATGTTGATCAAGAAACAAAATGTAATCAAAGCCTCTTTATTAAACTCGTCTAACTTTGAAATTTTCGTCTCTATCTCATACCCTTTTTAAAATATCGTTATTGGCTTAATATATCTTAAACCGGACATGGACTCTGACACCTGTGTGCAAATCTTAATTGATACTTTAAATGACATACTATTAGAGAATCCAAACTGCAAATTTCTACTTGGTGGCGATTTTAACGCCAGAATTGGGGATTTAAATCAATGTAATGAAGAAATTCTCAACTCTAGTATCTTAGCTTGTAATAGAACAACAAAAGACGTAGTTGTGAACAAGCGGGGAAAGCTACTTGTGCAAGCCTTAGAAGAATGTGGTTTCTTGGCAGTAAATGGTCGCACCCCTAGTGATTCGCCAGCAGAATTTACTTCCGTTAAATACAATGGATCCAGTGTCATTAATTTATTTTGGTTACATGCGGCTCATGCTTCTCTAGTCGAGGATCTTAAAGTTTGGGATGAATCAGGCCAATCTGATCACTTTTGCGTCTCTATTAAACTTCAAAATTTAATTAATTATTTCTCTTTTCCAGCTCTTGAAAATATCGAAAAAACTGTACAGAAAGAGAAAAAGGCAATACTACGATGGCTTGATTATAGGAAAGTTGAATATGAAGCACTTATAGCCTCTTCCGACGGAATATACTTTAACAGTGCAGTAAGCGACCGTCTATATGAAAATATGGTAAAAACCATTTTCTCTACAGCTGAAACTCTGAATATAAAACTTGATGTGAAACCAATTGCTGAAACTAACCGTAAACAGTACAAGAAACATTGGTTCAACGATCTGCATAGAGAATGAAAAAAGAAATTCGAAAGTCTCTTCGAATGTGTCGTTGTCATAGTTTTACCGGTGCACATCTTCAAAGTTACCTTAATTCAAAAAAGACGTATAAGAAGATGACCATTTTAAGTAAAAAACAGTATAAGCAAGAAGTTTTGGATCATCTAGCAAATACAAAAAACACATCAATTTTCTGGAAAGAAGTACGAAAATACTCTGTGCGATCACAAAATCCGGTGAAGTTTCTAGATGTCTCAATTTGTGAAGAATACTTTAAACAGTGCTATCCAGAGTCATTGTCAACGGGATACACCTTCTACGATGCTTCTAATCAATTTCTGGATGTCAGCATAACATTTAAGGAATTAAGATTTTCTTTAAAAAGCATCAAATATAATAAAGATGCTGGCCCAGATCTTATTTGTAATGAATTCCTGAAACATTTACCAGCCAATTGGAAGCACTACCTATTGAGTTTATTCAACTGCATCATAACTACAGAACGAGTTCCTAGCCAATGGTCTGATGTCATAATATCACTGATTTATAAGAAGGGAGATAAAAAGTCACCATCTAGCTATCGCCCAATAGCTTTAATGAACTGTACACTTAAAGTTTTTACTGGTATACTGAATAATAGACTGTCTTTATGGGCTGACGAACACAATGCAATTCCAGAAAACCAGAGTGGTTTTAGGACGAATAGAAGCTGTATTGACAATTTATTCACTCTAAATGCTATCATTAACCTCCATCGTCGACACAAGGGCAAATATATATTTGGAATTTTTATCAACTTCCAACGTGCGTTCGATTCTATTGATCACTTTAAACTTTGGTCAAAACTCTACTCTTTAGGAGTTAGTGGCAAGTTAATTAGAATATTAAAATCTTTGTACGATAATGCTTCTCTGCGAGCTAAACTTGGCTCTAATTTCTCATCTAGAATCAATATGGTGTTTTGCAAGGAGAAAAGATGAGTCCATTATTATTTAACTTATTCATCTCGGACATGGAGTTGCATCTTCACGAGTCTGAATGCAGTGGTTTGAATATAGACCATCGTTCTGATGTCCTACTTCTATCATATGCAGATGATATAGTTATTCTAGGTTCGTCTGAATCTGACGTTCAAAAGAAACTGAACTGCCTTAGCGATTACTGTTCAATAAATAAATTGTTAATCAACACTGATAAAACGAAAATAACAGCTTTTCATAAATCACCTAAAGACAAACAGTTTCGATCATTTTCGTACAATGGAGCTACCATAGATTTAGTAAAACAACATCTTTATTTGGGGATTCAATGGAGTACTTCTGGTAAATTTACAGTGGCTACCGAACATGCTATCTCCTAAGCAAACCTAACTGCTGGGCGGGTAAGAAGTATGTTAGCCGTTACTAAGTCAAATGACTGGCAAACTAAATGTAAACTTTTTGATGCTATTATTAAAGTCCATTTAATATATGGTGCCGAAATATGGGCTTATAATTATATTAACAGAATTGAGTGTGTACAACTACAGTTTTTCAAAAAAATTCTATGTCTTTCTAGAACGACACCAAACTATATGGTCCGTCTGGAATCCGGTAGATATCACATTGGTGTCGATGTATACAAAAAATTAATTAAGTGGTTAATACACATTCTCCGGTTACAATGTGATCGCTTGCCTAAGATTTGTTATAATAGACTCCTGGCTCTGGATAATACAGGAAACGATAATGAATTGAATTGGGTCAGCCACTTACGAACAATATTTTTAAATCTAGACAAAATGGACCCATTTAACAGTCAGGATGCAACTTCTATTACTCGACATTTTAATCGACTTACAGATAAAATTATTAACTATTTTAAGTGTAAAGATCACGAAAGTCTTAGTAGCTCATCTTATTTTCTATTGTACAGAGATTTACTTATATCTAGCTCTTACATTACTCTGCGTTCCAATATGAACGTTTTATTTCCAATAAAACTGAAGACTGCTATCATTTTTTTATCAAGTGTCCGATATACAAACGTCTTAGAAACGTGTACTTACAAAAATATCTTAACGTTAATATAGATAGAAGCAACTTCCATTTAAGTTCGTTCAATGTCTCTTCGACAGACATGTTAAATGACATATTTAACTATACTTCTAATGCTCTATATATAAGATTATTCGCTATTAGTGAATAATTGACTGTTATCGCATAATAAAATTACTTAATATATAATATTTGTAAGTTCACATAATCTTAAATTATTTATCTGTTTCTAATGTTATTTTTACGATTTTATCTCAAATTGTTTTAATTCATTAAAACTGTTTAAATTAATGTACCAAGTAGCTTTGCTCTTATTAATGAATAGTTCGTCTACCAATATTCAAAACTGGTAAGCTTGTTTATATATTTAATTTCATATATTATTCTATATGTATGTTTGTAGAACCGAACTCTATTTGTATAATCAACTGATTTAACAAATAAATTATTTATTTATTTACCTAGAAAGATATACCTTCACCAAGTTTCCTCAGAATTAAATTATTTTTGTGAAAATGGGAAATAGAAAACGAAATGAAGAAAAAAACAAGAAAATTCGCAGTTTTCTTCGAAATTTTGAGGTTCTGTTAAAAAGTGACTCTCATAAAAGTTGTAGATTTTTTCATGATCTACAACTTTTGTTAAGGATAATTTTTCCTTTGACTTCGACTTTCGCCGGAAATTGCAATAATATAATTTTTCACCATTTTGGGGCCCCCGCAAATCAACCCTCCACCGCCCTTGCTCGCGCATTTACTTTTTTTACGTTTATTATTATAAGCCTCTTTACCATTTCCACTTATAAAAGTCTAGGTAACAATTTTTGTTTTCTCTATGTGTAATTTGATTGTACTAATAGGTATATTGTGATCTAAATCAAAATTGCATAAGCCCTTTGTGGTTCAGGGTCCCAAAAAGTATGAAGCTAACTTAGGTCGCAAACTTTGTACACTCCTTGCACTGTCTCTGGTCTTAAGCATAATTATACACTTTTTTTTACAAGTAAACATCTACTTCAATTTAAATGAAGAGAAATTGCAGATTTTTTGTAATTTCTGACACCGAAAATTCACTTAAATTTTAGTGCTTTGACGAATACTGACGCCACAAGACGTCAAGTGAAACCTTAGTAACTCACACACCTCATCGTGTGGCGTCAACAATTCTGTTTAAAGTATATTAGCCGTCAAAATAGTGTCCCAGTTGGGCGTTTTGTCATTATAGGTTATGATCATAGTATTAATATATAATATTTTGAAGATTTAATAAAAAAAAATTTAATACATTAATCTTTTTTAAATTCTTTCGTTTTCAAACATATTTATGGTTTTTTGAAAAACTATTTTATTTTGATCATTCTGTCTGTGTAATAAAGTTATGTATCAGCAAAAAGTTTGGCAAACACCGTTATTTACGGAGTTTTACATCGTATCTGTATATTGGAATTAAGTAAGTTCTAACTTACTTATACCTTCATACTTGAAAACTTTTTGATTTGTAGTGTGTCTGTCAAAATATGTTAACTATGTAGACATATTATTAATTAGAAATTTGCATGTCTTACCTCTTTCATTTCTATTTCCACCAGGTATCAACATTTCTAATATGTTTCTGTTAAATCGACTTTTCCCGTTTTGGATTACTAACTCGTAGATATAATATTACAGAATTAGTCTTATATTCACTTAAATTTAAATTAATTATTATTAGAAACTTACCTTGTCACTAATTTCCTAACTACAATACAAAAATATTTCATACTTATCATTGGTATTATAATTTTTGAGGAACTAAATGTTTTGTACGTATTTCCTTTTACACCTTTTGTTAAAAAATAGTATATACATAGCAAACTCCCATATCGCACGCTCCCATTTAGCAATTTAGAGACACACAAGATGCGTATAATGACACCCTTCCGTGTTTTAAATCAAATATGTTTGAATGTGTTAGTGTTTAAGCAATAGCTTGTAACAGTAAATCATACAAGTATATAAATCAGAAACATTGACGGCCGTGATCTTTGACTTTCAAATTTAGCAATTTGGTCGTAGTTGATTGCGTAATGGGAGTTTCCTATGTAATTAGGTAGGTACATACTTTTAAAATGACCTTAATATTTCTAACTGCCTATTCTATTACAATTTTATATAATCATATATCATACAAATATAGTTAAAAAGTATAGTTTGTGAGTTTTTTAGTGTATTTTTAGTATGTTAGATCAGATTAATCTCGAGAATTACTAAACCAATTTTAAAAATTCTTTCACTGATGTTCTTAATACCTATACGTTATATTACAAAGATTGAAATTATTTTACAAGACTCTGATAATTTACCAAATTTTATTTAAACATTATTAAGGTTAAAATTAATCCTCAGGGTACCGGAAACTTTTAAAGAGCCTAAAGTAAATAATTCGATGAATTTTGGCCAGATTTTGTTTAAATATTGTTGAGACTTTGCTAAAATAAATATGGAGTTACCTTCATAACCTTGAGGCACCAAAAAGGGTTAAGAATAAACGACTAGAGCGGCCTTCAACAAATTTGGCTCAAATATTATTGAGACCCTAAAAAAAAATTAACGTGAGTTCAGAATTGTTCGCCAGGACCTCTAGGAACGTCAAAAATAGTTCGAAAAACATATAAATACGAATTTAATTGATTTGAGCGTTACTTTATGTTATTCCATATTTGCTATTAATAAATAAAATCACTTTTACTTTAAAACATCATTTTTACTTTACAATTTTTATAACATGTTTCAATCAATATAATCACCATTAAAATTTCAGAATATCAAATTTAGCAGTAAATGGAGGTCAAAACTGTCTGCTAGTACTATCAACTAGAGTCTAAGTAAGAAAGCTCAAAGGATCTTGACAAAATTTTGGTCAAATACTATTGAGATTGAGACTATTGACAAAAATATGAAAGAGCTACGTTAAAATTAACGTTCCTAAATCCTTGGTGTTTCAAGAATCGTCTAAAGTAGAAAGGCTTCAGTAACTGGTGGAACGGATATTTCTGTAAAAGTCTTAAAGGATCGAAATTCATTTACCCACAAAAATCATTGCTTTTTTGATAAAAATCCACTATACACGTTACGAACTGCCTTACAAAATAATGGCTCGTTTGGCTATCACTTATTCTTCGACTGACAATGTAGATCGAATGCTTTTCGAATAGATATTCTTTATATTTTAAAGTTTTAATAATGATGATGATGGTAGTATTTCGCATAACCTGACCTTCGTCCAATTAAGGAAATCAATTCATAATATTGATTTTTTCGGTCAAGTATAATTAAAAATTGAAAGTATTGAAAGATTCTTCTTTTCATAATTACAAATACGACTTTAACATGAATATATATTATTTTAAATTAATTTGGTTGTTGCTGGTTAAAAACAAAATTTATATATATATATATATATATATATATATATATATATATATATATATATATATATATATGTATAAATATATATATATATATATGTATAAATATATATATATATATATATATATATATATATATATATATATATATATTCCCGCTACCTTTTAATATATATAAAATATTGTATAACATAAATATTACGATCTTAATTAATACCATCAGATTATGTTAATTTAACTCTTTAATGCAAATAAAAAATTAATAATTCATAAAAAAAAGGATTTGATAACTTTAAATTTTAATATTTAAATACTAAATTAGAAACAATGGAAAATTTTTAGAATCATCACGATGCGACATTTATTTCTCTCTTATATCATTCTTTATTGCACTTATCAAGCTGTCTATGGGTAAGTCCATATCAAATCAACCAATTAAAAAATTATTCTAAACATCAATATTCTTAAATGCATGATATTTGGTGAAGAGTTTCTTCAAATTAGTGTGACCAAAAATACCTAGTTTTATATTTTTTTGAACGTTCGTATTTCATTTATCACAATTTTTAAAATCTAAAAACAGCAATTTTTAGCAGCGCTATGATATATTTAAACACACGTAGCTCAAAAACCATTTACCCTAGAAAGATGAAACTGGTGCCATTAATTAATAATTTTAAATAATAATTTTAATAAACAATAATTTTTTAGGGTAAATGGTTTTTGAGTTACATGTGTTTAAATATTTCAAAGCGCTCCTAAAAATTGCTGTTTTTGGATTTTAAAAATTGTGGCAACTCCAATACGAATGTTCAAAAAAAATCTAAAACTTGGTATTTTTGGTCACACTAATTTGAACAAACTCTTCACCAAATATCATACATTTTAAGAACATTGATATTTAAAATAATTTTTTTATTGGTTGATTTGATATGGACTTACCCCTGTATTAAAAGTCTAAAATATTCAGTAAATGCAGAAAAATTCGTGCATATGTCCATTTGTTTTTACCGTAAAATGATTAGAAACAGGAATGGTAGATGCCACAAAATATTATTATTAGTGCCTACGAGTAAATTATAGTCTGTTGAGGCACCGGCAACGCTATAAATATGATACATTGCTCAGAACATGAAAATAGACAGATATATTTCAAAAAAGATGCAAAATTTTAGTCTTAATAGTATTAGAAGCACCTTTAAAACTAAAAATATTTTAACTTTCAGTACCTAAAATATAGTTCTCAATAAAGTAGCCATAAAACTAAAATGATTTTTTAGTCGAATTTTTCCTTGAAAAAATTAGACTTATACAGCCTATACGATAAGAACGGCGAGAGGCGAGAGTAGAAGTGCTATCCGTTTTCGGACCCGTAGAACACGATTCTGTAGAAAAAAAGTCTGATATATATATATATATATATATATATATATATATATATATATATATATATATATATATATATATATATGTGTGTGTGTTTTCCCGCTACCTTTTGACATGTGTAGGGCCTCCCTATGAAAGTTAAGAGCTGAAATTTGGTAAATGGGGCTTATTCCGATGCACAACAATACTATAACAATACTATCAAAGTGGGGTCAAATTTTGGGCAAATTTTGGATCCAACCCAATATTTAAGGGGGTGGTGGGTGGGAACAAAACAATAGAACTTTTTCAAACCCGTTGGAAATAATGTTTGGGTCAATTATCTACATCATATCCAAAATTCATCTTCCTGGGATGATTTGGCGGGAGTAGACGGGGACAAAGTATTTTGGCTGGATCTAACACGCCCAAAGCCCCCCGCAGAATTAACGTAGAGGGTTGAAATTTGGTATGTTGATGGAGTTCGATCCTAGGGTCTTCTTTTTGGAGGCTTTAATACTTTACCCCCACCCCACCATTTTTAAGCTACAATTTCATGCTTTTTCGACGTTTTTGAAGTTTGTACCACTCGCACAGGTCACCCAAATAAACCTACAGCGCTAAAATTTTGTATTGGGATTGAGTTAGTATCAAGGGGGTGTCTTTTGTGGGTCTGAACTTTTAACCCTTGCCCTCACCATTTTTATACCAAAAAGAACATGATTTTTCTTGTTTTTTAACAATTTCGTTCGGGTCAAAATCTCCCCCAATAAACCTAGAGGGCTGAAATTTTGTGTACAGGTTAAGTTAGGAGCTAGCCACTGCTTTTTGGAGGTTTCAACTTTAAACCCTTGCCCCCACGATTTTTACGCCAATAGTTCCTTGATATTTTTACTTTTTTTCTAACACGTCTAGAGACTCTCTAAGGAAACCTAGAGGGCTGAAATTTTGTACGTGTCTTGAGCTAGTACCCAGCTAGTGCCTTTTAGGAATTCCACATTACTTTTCCCCCCACTTCTCCCATTTTATTTTTATTCTAACACAAGTAGGCGGATAGTAATTTTAAAAATTTAAAAAAAATGAACACTCTTTCATAACAAATGCAATACATAAATATTAAGTAATTTAAAAATGTTATTAAACCCACTCTTTACTTATAAATTAGAAATTTTGGATTTTTATTTATGAAATAGAAATTTTGAATTTTTTTGGAAAGAAAATATATCTTCATAAACACCTTCCAGTTTACTATTTAAGGTCCTTTTTTAGTATTTATAAATAAAACACAAAGGCAATTGGCGGATAAGCATGGGTAGGAATGCCCTCGTACGAACTGTGTTGGCTTTTTTCCTGCTAACTACTATTGGCACAAAATTGAAATTTACTGAGGTTCGGCCCTTAAAAACTTAAAACCTTTTTTTAAAGCTCCGAGCAGTCGGACACCCATCATCAGTTTTGAAACCACCAAAATGACAAATCGCTTGTAGACTTTCAATCACATTTCGCTTGTAGACATTCAATGCCGAAGATGAAGGGAAATATTCGACTTCCGTGATGGCGCCCCGCTGCTCACGGGGTTATTTTTTTTTTTTTTGTTTAAATTTATACCAGATGTATTTTATATTATTACCTTTTATATGTACCAAACTTATAGCTAGTGTCAGACTAGGCTACCAATGGAGTCCACTAAAGTGAATTTCACTTTCGAGTCACACTAGTTGTCTTCCTAAGGCTACTAGTAGAGTCCAATTCAGAACGGCGACAAAGTAATATTTCGCACCGGAATTTCAATTCTATTTGGCATTTTAATCGAAGAAACTCAAAAAGTAGGAACAAAATCCTCAGTTTTAGATGAAAAAGTGAACTAACAGAAGAAATATGTTAGATACCAACAAAATATAGACTATAATAATGATAATATATAAATATTTACTTTTTCTGATCTGGTGTAAGTTATCTCTCTATGTCTTCTAGATGTTATTTTGACATGGACCGGTATTCTAATGGAAATAATCATGAAACACAACATAAAAGTATATACCCTCTACTCGGTTACTCAAGAATTTTATAATTTACTTAATAAATTTTTGTTTTTCTTGGTTACGTAGAGATTCACAAGTTTCAATCCTATTACTGTCTTTTGATTTTTTTTTATTAATTATTATGGACTTAGTTTCCTTTAGCAATGTGAAATTCTTAAAAGCCGTTCTCATCATTATCAAATTGGAAATACAAGAATCCCAGATTGTACCTTACAGACTTTATAAAGGTTTTCGTATTTTACAATAATAACTTTTTCTTTCGGTATCGTTTTCTATATTTTCTTCTTCATTTGTTTTGCTTATTGTTAGTGAAAATGACAAATTCTTTACGAAATACATGCAACAGTTGCAGTGTAAAAACTAAATCCATAAAAAAGTATTAAATTATATAGCATTTATCATATTATGATTTTTAAACACATCAACTAACTACTATTAATATTTTTGATATTTAAAGTTAAAAAATGCTATAATATTGACACAATAAAAAGATTTATTTATAAAATATGTTTAACATTTTATTACTAACAAGGAAAGGTATCCAACTGTATCTCTCAAAAATTTTTGAAACTTTGGTGAATTATAGATTTTATCAAAACTAATCCAAATCCATATTTCGTTCGTGCCCATAAGCGGTTTAAGGGGGTGAAACTCACCTCTGAAAATTTTAGTTTTTTTCAAGTTTCTTAAATATCTGGGAAATGGTAAGAGCTTTGGTAGAGAACTACATATATTTGTAAATGGTACTTTAAGATCTTTATTATGATACCAAAATTAAAGTTATAAAATTATTGGGGTTTCATCCCTCACCTCCAGCCCCTAATTTTTTCAGGTATGTTTTGATAAAAGAGGAGACTGTTATATGTAAATAAAAGAATTTTTAATTAATATATTTTATATCACACCAGTTTTCTTCTTGTTGCATAAATACTCCCTTTGCTAATTTTAACTTGGGAAAAATTTTAATTTTTTGATTTAATAATGAGTAAAAATATGGTCAAAGAATCTCGTATTTTAGTAATTAATTGTTACAAACTTACAGTATACTTTAAAATATATAATTTAGATTGAAAAAATACACTTCAACCCCCCCCCCCCCCCCCATACCTAACAAATCTATCTATCTATACAAATCTATATTATAATTATTATAATTATAATATATATCTATATATCTATAGAAATATTATTTACTTATATATTTATTTTTATTTATCTTTACAATTGTCAATATTTTAACCTCTGGATGTTTATGAATATCGACTCTGGAAACAATTCATCAGATTATTTTCGGATAATGTAATTCTAAACGAGTATATGATATTGATTTACATCACCATAAACATATTCTAAAACTTCAGTCTCTAGCTCACAATCAGTTTTCGTCGTCTCGTTTTTAAAATTTGAATGGTATAAAAGTGAATATATTGACCAACGACCAGAAAGTTTTGAAAATTCTGTAACATATTGCTTTTCCAAGGAAGAAAGAAGGGCACCAAAGTATATTGTATGTGGTAAACTGGCTTTTATAAAATGTGCTTGGTGCGGACAATATTTTTGTTTTGAAAATTTTTATGAACAATATCATTATTGTGTAGATTACAAACCTTAAAATATTGACAGTTGTATAGATAAATAAAAACAAATAAATAAGTAAATAAGATTTGTGTAGATATCAGTAAAGCATGGGGGGAGGGAGTTGCAGTGTATTTTTTCTTTCTAAAGTATGCATTTTAAAGTATATCGTAAGTTTGTAACAATTCATTACTAAAATACGAGATTCTTTAATCATATTTTTGCTCATTATTAAATCAAAAAGTTAAAAATATTCCCAAGTTAATATTAACAAAGGGTGTGTTTATACAACAAGAAATAAACTGGTGTGATGTAAAATATATTAATTAAAATTTCTTTTATTTACACATAACAGTCTCCTCTTTTACCAAAAAATACCTGATAAAATTAGGGGTTGCGGGTGGGGGATGAAACCTCAATGATTTTATAATTTTAATTTTGGTATCGTAATAAAGATCTTAAAAGGACGTTTACAAATATATATACGTTCCCTACCAATGCTCTTACCATTTCCAAGATATTTAAGAAAATTGAAAAAAACTCAGATTTTCAGGGGTGAGTTTCACCCCCTTAAACCGCTTATGGGCACGAAAGAAATATGGATTTGGATTCATTTTAATAAGATCTATAATCCACTAAAGTTTCAAAAATTTTTGAGAGATATAGTTGGGTACCTTTCCTTGTAAGTAGTATTACTAAACTACCATATTCATGTATCGATATAATCTTATGGAATATTTTGTGTTTAGAGCAGTCGTGCTAATTTTCTCCTTGTACGATATTTGTTTAAGCTAAATATGGTTACAAAATCGTAAAATAAATAGGTATGGACATAAAAATTCTTTCAAATATATGCATATACATGTATATTTTTTAAAATCATTTTAATCTGAACATTTATGCATAAAATAATACATATGTATATTTAATACAACACGTGAGTCAATCTGGTAAGATTCAAGGCTTTATTGCATGTATATTTTGTAATAATTAGAATATGCAATAATATATCTATGATAAATATCTTTCTATTATTTTTTATTATTTCGTTTTTTTATTTTTATTTTTTCCTTTTTTAAATAAATCGGATTAAATAGGTTAAGTCAGTAGTGAATGTGACATGGAGTAAGTAGTACAATGTATTCTAGAAGTGATCAACTACTGCAGCTACTCTAGAATCGCATTGGTGTACTAACATAAATTGAAAAAGTCTAATACTTTACGAAACACCTCTAAAAAATAAGAGAGTTTTTACTTTCGGGTTTAAATATTCCTCACAACAACGAGACTTTTTCCCCTACTTCTGTCTCATCGTGCAAACAAAGTTAGGATTAGATGCCCGCCAACTCAATTAATTTTAGTAATTATTATAATAGGAGATGTTTAGGTGTGGTTGTCACCGATTTTCATCAAATTTCGTTTGCTAGTAGAACATAATATCAATATTAAAAATTTACGATATTAAGGTCCACCTCTCAAAAACATAAGGAAATATTTTTATTTAAAGTTTAGACAAAAATATAGGTAAAGTATAATCAAGTTATTTAAAGCATTTCATTGAGCCAAGAGTGGTCTAGAGGCTAGAATATGGGCCTGCAGTAGTGAGGTACCGGGATCAACTCCCGATACAAATTAATTATTTAATTTTTCTTTTTCTAATTTCTTAATAAATACATGCAACAGTTGAAATGTAAAAATGGATTTTTACACTTACATATAGAATTGTACTCTTAGAAATAGATTTATTTACTCCCAGTACAAATGGATTTTTTTTTTAATATTCTTCTTTCTTTCTTTTTTTGATATTTTATTCATATTTTTCATTTGTTTTATTTTTTTTATTTTTTAATTTATTAATTATGTTACCGATATTGAGCTAGGAAATATTACTGGTCGTAAAATTAACGAATATAAATAATTTTTCTAAAAATCTTTTTGTCGATATGAGTATATTACATTATTATTACATAGACACATAAATCAATATTAGATATACATTAGAACTTTTAACATATGAACTTTTTTACATTTTGAAAAATGTTAAAGTTCATCAGATAAAAATATGTGGGTAACGTATTTTTACATTCTCAAAATGTAAAAAGTTCATATTTTAAAACTTTTAATATATATAATAATTGATTTATATAATATAATGTACTTATAACGAAAAAAAAAAAAAAAAATTCAAAAAAATTATATTAATTCGTTAATTTTGCGACAAGGAATATTTCGTAGCTTAATTTTGTTAACATAATTAATAAATTAATTGCTATTAAAAAAAAGAAAAAACGAAATAAGAAAAAGAAAAATTGAATAATCCATCTAATCTCGGTACCTCACTATCCGCACGCTCATATTCTAACCCCTATGATTTTATTTTTATTTATTTTTATTCTATTTATTGTTGCTATGAGCACTTGATCTGTTACCAGACGTATATGTAACTCATTTTGTGATTTACGACGTTGGTTTTTTGATTTTTACAATTTTGCAGGAAGTCGTTCAAAAAATTTTTCATATTACCTGAATCTCTCCTTGTAAGTATTTATGTCATAGCGATTTAGCAAGTAGGTCTACCCAAAAATTTAAAAAAGGGTTGGGATAGAAAAATTATAGAGATATATTTATAAAAGTTTTAAATAAAAATATTTTGCCTTTTTTTGTTCGTCTATTACTTATACTTTTGGAGAAAAATGACAAAATTTTTTGTTTGTATTCCGGGGCCCTTGATTTTTCTGCGCAGCCCTCTATTGCCTTCTATATATGTATAAAAAAGTTCGGGCCTACCTAAAATAAAATCTTAAAATCGCTTCTATGTTCATGTTCGATTATTACAAATCTATGATACATATTACTTTATAGGGAATGTTAGCTTTAAGATGTGCATTTGTTGGTGCGTACAACGTTTAAGCATTTTGCACACAAGGAAAATGAATTCGCGCACAATTATTTTTTAAAATAAAAAAGAACGTTTGTCTATGCAACATTGTTGCATGTTATCGACTTCTTAAAATTAAAAGCTGATATCATATGGACTGAATCGGCCCAATGGTACGGTTTCAATCCACTAAATTTTGCTATGATAAATAAAATTGTACTGGTACTGTAGATAGTTATCGATGTAGATATCAAAACAGGGATATTTAAAATTTTTGTCTGTCTGTCTGTCTGTTCACGCTTCACGTAAAAACTACTGGATAGATTTTAATGAAATTTGGTGTGATGATAACTTATTACCTGGGTCAACATCTAAAATACTTTTTACTCCAAACAAATGTCTCATTCCGATGGGAAAAAAGAAAAACCATTTTGAGCATGTGTACACATTACTCAAAAACTATTAAACGGATTTTTATGAAATTTGGTGTGGTGATAACCTATTACCTGGGTCAACATTTAAGATAATTTTTACTCCGGGAAAATGTCTCATTCCCACGGCAAAATAAAAAAAACCATTTTGAGCATATGTACACATTACGCAAAAACTATCGATCGGATTTTTATGAAATTTGGTGTAAGAATAACCTATTACCTGCATCAACACTTAGGATACTTTTTCCGCAGTTCCGCAGTTGATCCGCAGCAGGTATTCATGCACGTACGCTTTTTATAAAGTCAGTATTATATTATTATAATTTATAAAATTAAAACTACGTAAGATATTGTGCGATACACACAAAGTGGAAATGTCAAATTATAAGAATGGTAGATAATGGTTTCTTCATTCTCTTTACTTAAGTTTTTGTAGAATGTATTTTACTTAAAATGAATATCATAATGACATCTGAAATAATTTTAAAAAAATTATTACATGTTCCAAATATTAGTTTAATACCGACTTTACAAAACATACCTAACAATGTTTATATTTTATGAAGGAAACAAAAATCTTAGAATTAAAATAAAATATTTCCAGAAGTACACAGATAATATGTAAACAATTTTCTCTCTTTATCAATGTTTTTAAACCTGTCTTTTACAAACAAAAAATATTTGGCAGCCATTGGGTTAAGGGGATGTTTATTAATATTGAAACATTCGTCATTCCAAAACTTCATTTACTGGAGACTATTTTCCTCGACAAGTTACCGACACAACTTACAGCTACTTGTTAGCCAAAGTAATTTTAACTGACTAGTGCGAGTTTGTATTTTACTAAACTAGCACTTTGATAAGTGCTAGTTTGTATTTTTTTCAGATTTCTTGGCTGAGTGGTTGGAAAGTTGTAAAATGAAGATAAATATAATTTCGATAAACGAGGCTTAAGAATGAAAAATTTTAAAAGTGTATTAATAGGGGTCTTAGGTGGATACGTGATAATTTTCTTATTTGGGATATAGGAGTATTTACCAGCAGTTTATAAAAACAAATTTTAAAAAAAATTTTTCATTTATTAGGCAACTTTACCCTTTGCGATAGTTTTATAGACCGGGTTCTTGCAATAATTTGTTTTAGTTAGAAAGGTTGTTATTAATTCCAGTTTATCAATCTCGTGGACCAATATTGTTTCCTGTACCACGTGGTGGTTACTATGTTATTATCATTTCTTAATATTTTAATATCTAAAAATAGTAGTTACTAATTTTCTCTTTATTTCAATTTCAGTTGTGAACTTTTTGACATTTTATTTATATTTTCAAAATATTTGTACTTATCAATATTTATTGTACCTCACATTAGACCTGAAGATGGAAATAAAACTTTGCAAAAGGTTGTCGACCAAATAAAAAAAAAAATTAATTTATTTTTAGAAATTGGTAGTAAGTAGATACTCCTATTTCCCATAAAAAAAAAGTTGGTAAAATGAATTTACCTTATTCATTTACTTCATTTTAAGAGTTTCTAATTTACTTCATTTTAAGAGTTTCTAATAGTTTCTAATTTTTTTTCACGTTTCACAAGAAGCGATACGTGAAAAAAATGTATATCCCCACTCCCTAATATGGGGAGATATTTCAATAAATTAATGACAACAACAGATCTACAGTGCTTCTTTTGCTTTTCAGCTATACATATTTTACGGCAAACTTGGAAATAAAAATATATAACGGATTTAATTTAACAGACCGCAATATAGAATTTTATATTTTGTAATTTTCAAAATTCTACTATGGATATCAGTTTATTAAAACAATAATCAAATTTTGTAAGAACTAATGTAGGTATTATAAGTATAAGCAGTTTTTGTATTTTATTTGTGAAAATAGTACAGTATAGCACCAATAATGGAAATATCAGTTTTGGAAATTTTTTTAAAGCATCAAATTAGTCAACATCACTTTTGGAAACTTGCATCAAAAATGTCAAGTACATAAATATTAAATCCACGTGCAATAGACAGACCATGACGCATGATTTTGACAAACAACAACAGACCTTAAAGCGTGAGAATGTGGATTTTAATTATTGTACATAGAATGTTTATCTATATGTATTCTGTTCTCTGGCAGTTTTTATCATTCGTCAAATGTAAACAAAATCATTTCAAAGCAAATTAATAAAACGACAAATGAAAAAATATTTTCTGAGATAAATAATTTTTAATTTTTCACTTCTTTTTTTCTTTTATTAATATTTAAAAAAAAGAAAAAAAAAAGAAAACAATTTTAATTCAAAACATAATCTTACGATATTTTTAAATCGCCTCTGGTCAAAAAGTATCACTTTTGTCAAGCACCACTTTTGGAGACTACTTTTTCTTGACAAAACCGGTGCTCTACTGTAGTTATGTTGTACTAACATCCAGTTGAATACGCATAAACACATAATCTCCGTAATGAGAAAAATAAAATGGGGAAATAAAAAGTAAGCCCACTTTTAACACAATAAAAACCGACAAAAACTAATAAAAGCGATATAAATGAAAATGGAAAGACAATTACTGAAATGGCAAAAAGCGCATTTATATACAATAATATTTCTTTTGCTTACGAACTACGGAAAAGTGAAAGGAAAGGCGTATAAAGTGAAAAAATTCATGTCTCGTATCGATTATAAATGCTACAACATTCGATGGATATTATCGAAAATTTATTTCCTTTGTTTTCTTTCTCGATAAAGAAAATCCGTCGTTAAATCGAAAAAATGGTAATGGCCACTTTTTAATGTATAAATGTAGACTTACCTACTACATTAAGTTTACAAGATTGTATTATTACATTGATGTAACGCTTATTGGTTGCGGTCAAAATAATTTCAACAATCACTCTTCTAATAACAATCGTTCAAAAAAGATTAAAAAAAGTAAACTGTAACATATTAAACAGATTCATTTGTAATAGAAATCTTTAGTAAATTCCAAGCAAGAGAAAGTAGGTTTGAAATCGCAGGTGCAGCTTAATCAAAAGTTAGGTAGCTATAGATATAGAGGGTATTTAGAATATAAGGAACAAGAAAATTATAGTTTTAAAGAAAAGTCACGTTTCAATATAAAAATTAGAAATAAAAAGAACTAATCAGCTACCGGAAAGAAGTTGGCGCCGAAAGTTGGAAAATCTTTCTGTTTTTTATATGGCTAAATTGCTCCCAAATTGCTCCTTTGGGATCAGTAATTGCTCCGCCTGAAACTTAATTACTTAATTAGTTATTTACAAACAAGAAACTTTTTGTTTGACTATTTCTATTATCAAAATCTTGTCAAATAATGCATTTTTATACAATTACTTTATATCAAAAAATTGCTCCCAATTTGCTCCATCTAATTTAAAAGTTTGTTATTCATTTCTATATATTTAAGGATAATTGAACTTTGACAAATTAAATAACATTATAAAAAAACAAAAAATTTTAATAATTATTCAAAAAAATTAAAATTTAGCTTTTAAATTAAATAGAGTAAACTGGGAGCAATTTATTGACGTAAAGAAATTATATAAAAAAGTATAATTTTGGAAGATTATGATAACTTAAATAACGGAAAAAAATTTTTTTCTTTATAAATAACTAATTAAATAATTAAGTTTCAGGTGGAGCAATTACTGATTTCAAAGGAGCAATTTGGGAGCAATTTAACCATATAAAAAACAAAAAGATTTTCAACTTTCGGCGCTAACTTCTTTCCGGTTAACCAGCTTCTTTACCTTTAACCGGTAAGGTGATATCTGCGAGTCGTATACAAATATATTCTTTCAGTTTTCTTCCTCCCTGCTTGTTTTTGTTAACTGAACGTTTGTGTATTCTTTTATGATTTAGGGCAAATTTTACGCTGCTAGCGTAAGGGGAGTGTTTGATACATGCATATACGTGTGGTCCCCAGTTTTGGCTATCTATGTTACCAGCCCGTGGTATGTTAATTTTTTGATGTCTCTCAGACATCACTTTACCGTGAGTATTATAAAAATTCACCTTACCAGTTAAGGGTTTAGAATATAACGTACACTAACATGGGAAGATTCCAACTATACCCTGCTTTTCTTAATAATTTCTATTTTATTTTATTGCATTAAGTGAGTGTGCTTTATCATGCAAATACTACATAGCTGATCATACGCAGTCTTTTAAGAAATATTCTAAGTATAATGATGTAAAATTAGTACTTTACAGTCCGTGTTCACAGTATCTATTTCAATTTTTATTTAATTTTCGCAAGTATACCTATGTACGAGTATACTCGCATTGTATATATTTGAGCTGTAATAAAATCAATGAACTTTCGTTTTCTCTGGAAATTTTTATTGTATTTTTTAATGTTTAATTTAATTCTTTTTATCGAAATACAACATTTTTGTGCTTAGATGGCATTTTTATTCGCCATAAAACGATCACAGCCTACATGTACATTTTTACATTGTTTCCAATTTATATTCGATTTTTATGTAACGTTTCTTAGAATCACGCCCTTAACGCTACTTATTGGATTGTTTGTGTATCGTAGATAATTGTCACTGATATTTCAAACATTATAATATGTACATATTGATTTTTTGTCATTTGATGCTACTCCGACTCTTCAGATAAAATAATAATTAATTATGTTTCAATATAAATGGACATTTCATTTTTCGTCAATTCTGGTGTTAAATGTTTCGTCTCCAGTCTGCATATTATACGAAAATCAATACCTAAATAATAGAATCAAATATACAGTGGAGTAAATTTTTATTATTATATTAATTTTATTTTATTATTAATTTTTTATTTATTTTCAACAAAAATAGGTCAGGTTCAATAGATTAGACTTACCGTAGCTTAAGATAGACATTTATGTAAATATGTAACTAAATAATTATATAATAGAAGTAGCTAAACCCTATAAATTTTCTCATCTAATAAAAAGAGAAACGAAACAACATACAAACAAATATTTTCAACTACAACTTGTCTATGAGACGATGATCTCTGACGCCGTCGTTGCCTTCATTGTGATCTGTCTCTTTTTAGCATAATATGTATTCCGTCTGTCTCTTTTTAGCATAACAGTTCGTGTCAATTCTCGTCTTCCCTTCGTCCTGCTATTAGAGATCGTCGTCTCATAGACAAATAGTACATTTCTTGTGATCATACATTTCAGTATTAGAAATCAAATTATTATCAATTTATGATATTTCTTATAATATAAAAAGCAAATTTCAATATTATTAAAATTTCACTACCTATCTATTCTGCAGTTTTCTTTCACAGATGTCTTTGAAAAGACGACTACAGACGCACATCTTTCCCCTCCCCCCCACTTTCCTTATACTCCATTCACATTATAAACATAATTATAATGCAATACAATATAAAACTTGGCGTCTGTTCTATTATTATTCTTATTACATATTAAGCCGGTTCTACACGATGCTACGAACACCTTCCAACATTGGAGTTTGATGATTCGTCGCATCGTGTGGCCGTTTGGCCATGTTCCAGCCGATGTCGGTATTCTTGCACCGAGTCAAAGGGATGCTTCAAACGTTTGAAGGACAATGTTCGTTCGTTCGACTCAACGGCTATAACATCAGACAGATGACATCCTCGTCCACTGAATAAACGTTTGTACCAATACATCATCATATGTATTGGATCAAACATTCGATTCACCGTGTAGCAGGAATATTCGTAGCACCAACTGTCGAACTTAACTTGCATCAAACGTTCGACAGAACGTTGGAAGAAACGTTCGTAGCATCGTGTAGAACCGGCTTTACATAACCACATACAGCCGTTGAGAGAGAAACAAAATCGAACTTTGGGCTTTTGACTGCGCTACCACCGTCGTCATTGATCTTTTTTTATTTTATAATGGCGATCCCATAATTTTGGTTTTCAAAGCATAATTCTTCTCCTTTACACTTCATTCTTTATGTGTTCATGTCCAGCTGAACTTTAATTTAATGGAAATAATAATTCTATAACTCATGCTCGCACTACTGTATTACAGCATATCGACGATTTTTTTTTCATATTGTGTCCTAATTCATTCCAAATTCCATTAAAGTTGATTGGTTCCTTTATTATTATATGTACATACGTATACACAGCACACATACATACATATGTGCCAATAAATATGTATGTACATTAATCATCTACATTTGACATAATGATCGATTTAAACAATACAGAATTTCTCAACAACAATAGAATGAGTGAATGACATATTACATTGTATTACGCTCACAAATATAATTAAGGTAAGAGCACCAGTAGCCATCATTGACCCAATAACCGTCAAGTTTCAGTAAAATGATAAATATTAACAGCCTTATTAATGAGGAAAATAAAATCATACTAAGGGAGCGTTTATACACACGATTTTGATTGGATGAAAATCGAAATAAATATCGTTTAATGATATTTGCGGGTTTGCACACATACGATTTATTCTTTCGATTTTAAAAAAAAGAAAATTATAGGCATTTACGCATTATAGCTTATAAGCATTTACATAACCTCTGATTTTATACGTATAAAGGTGGTATAAATCATTATACCTTTAGACAATTATAAAATATACATAATTCTATGAAATATTATAAAATGTCAACCATACCTACAATGGGGTATTTGACAGTATTAAAGAAAAGCACTTAAAACAAATTTTAATGAAAATTTATAATAAAAGACAGCAATTTATTATATACTGATTCATCTTAACTATCATTATTTGATTTAAAAAAAAATTTAATTAAAAAAGTAATTTTTTAGCTAAAATCCACGTAAGCAGAAACGGACTGTGACCTTGCTTTCTCTTATATTTCAACACTATCACCACTAGTGTCGCTACTTAATTTCCGGTTAGCAAACATAACTAAGGAAATTAATCAAAATTGAATTAATTTTTTTAAAAATCAACAATTTCTTTTCCTAGTTACAGAAAAATAAACATTTTTTTTCTTAGTTACAGGTGCAGAATTTATAAGGTTGTAAATTCAGTTTCTAACCAGTTTTACATTTTAAATCATTATCACAAAGTTAGCTGAGCTTTACTGATATTTTATGAATGATATTCAGGCACAAGTTGGTTTCGTTTGGGACACAGTTTTTACAATATATAGAAAAAGCATACTTAGATACGTTTATCGAGCCTAATTTTAAAATATAACGTCATTTTATTTTATATAATAATAATGAATGCCCTCGAGTGCCTGTGAAACACTATTAATGTATGGCAGACTTTTGTTCGCATTTATACATACACCAATATTCACATGTTCACTTAATGTCCAGCTTTGGTTGATACTTGAACACTCGATTTTCTTTGGTATGTGTGACCAATTCATTATGTTAATGAAAATTCACATAGTGTTTGAAAAATTATCAGACTGGATCGACTGGGACTCGAACCTGGACTCTTGGTTGCTAGCCAAGTGCCTTACCAATTAGGCCACCGACCGCTTGTTTGAGTGCCATTCGAATCTGATAATCAATCAAGCTGGACATTCAGTGAACATGTGAATATTGATGTATGTATAAATGCGAGCAAAAGTCATCCATACATTAATATTGTTTCACAGGCACTCGATAACATTTGAAATTAAAAATATAACTGCGTTTCGCATTAAAGAGAGGATGTGTTTGATTGATTATCAGATTCGAATAAAGCAATTCGGTAAGGCACTTGGCTAGCAAACAAGAGATCCGGGTTCGAGTCCCAGCCGATCCAGTTTCATAATTTTTCAAACACTATGTGAATTTTAGTTAAAAGTCAGTTTGTTCATTTCGCTTTCGCGGTTCAACAGCTTAACCAATTGGCTTGAAACTTCATATTGCAAGAGAGCTAGAGAAACAGAGACATGCATAACGTACATTTTGCCATAGAAAAACAGCTAGTTCCCATGGAGAAGTATCAAAACAGTTTGCTTCGTTTTCAGGTTACATACGATTCATCAATCGACTTAATATTTTCCTGACTTAATATCTTTCCGAATTAATATTTAGAGTAGCGGAGACAGAGAAAGATAGAGGCTACTTTTTATCACAGAAAAAGATTCCGTTCCGTCCGGAAGGTGAAATGTATTTGAAATGAAACAACGAAATTATGACAGTTGACTATTAGAAAAACGAATGATTACCTCAAAAAACGTCTGAATTTTGTGTAAAATTATATAAATATATAAATTTAATAACTCGACGTCATAATATCAAATACCACTAAACTCGTTCTTACATTAGGATTTGTATTTCTATACTATAGCAAAGGTCATCTAATAAACATGTAGCAGCAGTTATTTGTTTCCACTGCGCAGTTTTCATACGTTCTAGCTCCTATTTCTATCCTGTATAAGCTCCTATATTCACATATATAACAAAAACATTCACATATATAACAAAAACTACGGTATGCTCCATCGAACCTATATTTCATATCTTTTGTTATATACAGATAGGGATATATTATAGTCATTCTATCACAGATGTCAACATATTATAGACCGGGAGGCAGTAATAAGAAAGTGTTTACTCATCGATTTAAAGAAAATTTAATTTTTCATCTCATAGTTTACCATTCGCAGTTAGTAAAATGCTTTGTCGGCCAGACCATCTCTGGTCCCGTTACGCGGACCGACTTCGAAAAGTGGTCAATTTTTCGAGGCCTCCTTACCCATCGATTTAAACAAAATTTTTCATTTAATAGTTTACCATTCGAAATTACTAAAATGCTTTGTCGGCCAGACCATCTCTTGTCCGGTTGCGCGGGCCGACCTCGAAAGGTAGTCAAAGATAATTTGAAGGTTAAAAATATATACTCAATTAGCTCTGTAACCGCGAGCCTGACAAAAATTTTGTAAGGAACCTTTTTGTAGATTGTGTAATTTTCTATAACTTTTATTTGAAACATTTTGACGAAAAATTAATATTTAAGAAATTATGGTAAAAAAGCTAACTAGCCAAAGCGTAAGAAACTTTCAAACTTTTCTATTTTGCATCCAAATAGAAACGTGCTTCTTGGCTTTTTTATAGAGCATTTTCTAATAAATAATTTCACCTAGTTAGCTTTTTAATTCGATATCTGTTTCCCGATTTTAAACACAGCAAAAGTGGACAAGTAAAGTATGAAGCCACAGAAAATATTGCAAAATATCGTTAAATTTTCACTTTGAAAAAATACTAGTCTGATAGTATATTAGCGTAGACCTTTACATTACTATGAAAATCAATAAACAAAAAAAATTATATAAAAAAATAGTTGATTAAAACAGTTATACGAGATCGAAAATTCCGAATATGCTTCTTTTGCAAATATCTCGTTTTCTGTTGGTCGTCCAACAATTATTATAATAACAAAATTTGTAAATTAACTAAATTTTTACAAAAAAGATTCTTTGGACTATTTACGCAAAAGTACCTCAAAGATATTTACGGTTTCATATCAAGGCGTGTTGTTACTTTTAGTGCATAAGTCCTTTCTATGGCTCCATGATGTTGGCACACCCTCTAAAAAGATGAAGATTGACAAAATTTTGTCTAATAAGTCATAAATTGGTCACTTAGTCCCACTAATTTCACAAAAAAAAAAATTTCAAGGTCACTCAAATTTTGGCACACCATCTAAAGAAAAATACAAAAATAATAAGAGAAATCGTTAGGATTTTAAACCCAGATAATTGGTCAGTTAAAATAAAAAATTGGTCAAGTCCCAGAATTTAAAAGAAACTGAAAAAGGCTTTTTTATACTGTGACGCATGCACGAAATCTCTACTGGTAAATCTAGCTGTCAGTAAATCTAATCGACAGTCGACACGTTGAATTTTTCAATAGGGTGAAGCCACCAGTATTCGAGCAGCCTATTAGCCTATTATATTAGCATTGTTTTTATAATTTATTAAGAAAAAAATTTGATTTTAAATTAAAATTGAAATTAAAGTATAATTTTTTTCTATGCAAATTATGTATTTATTTCTTTTCATTAAAATTTTCAATAAATTACAAATAATCAACAAACATTGATTATATTTATTGTTTTTATTTCAACTTTATTTTCTGTGTTTCTTGAAAAATAAACGTTATTTCCTTATGACCCATTGTAAGGGCTCCGCAATCTTAGCAACCCAGATGTAAGATTTCGATTGACCCAGATGTAAGATTTCGATTACATCATTCAAAAGGTCAGAAATTGGTCATAAAAGGTCAACTGGTTTGATTAATTGGTCAGCGATAGAAAATTTTTTACTAAGGTTTAAAGTTCTATCAAGGTCATTTAAAAAATGTTAGCCTCATATGTGAAATTTCGAATTACCAATTAGATCATTTAAAAGGTCAGAAATTGGTGATAAAAGGTCAACTGGACAGCGATAGATAATTCTTTACTAATTTAGTTCTTTATTAAAATGCCTTAATACATAAAAATAATGCTAATATAGGTGCTAATGCTATTGAAAAATTCAACGTATCGACTAGATTCACTCACTGACTTTTTCTTTAGATGGTGTGCCAAAATTTTTGAGTGACCTTGAAATTTTTACAAATTTTTTAAAATTTATTTAAAAATTTTCTATTGCTGACCAATTAGTTGGACTAAGTGACCAATTATGACCAATTTGTAACCTGTTAGACAAAATTTTTTCAATGTTCAACTTTTTAGATGGTGCGCCAGCATCATGGAGCCCCTTTATATGGTGTATTTAATATGTATCTACAGCTTCTTTAGTTTAACTTGGCGGGTGACAAAATCGGCGCAGAAACCAATTTGTGTAAGTAGTATTGTAGCACTGTAGTAGTATTTGTGTACTTACATTCTGTACACATGCTGATACACACTAACACACATACAGATATGCGTGAGGTTCAAAGTCCAGCCGCCAAGTAGAAATGAACAAGCTGTACACATGTACGTATTGTTCACATTGGAACTTGAAACATTAAAAATATCCGTGTATACACTACAATGTGCCTTGATACGAAGTTGTAAATATCTCTGAAGTTATAACTCTTTCGTAAATAGTCCAAAGAATGTTTGTTGTAAAACTTTAGTTGATTTTCAAATTTTGTTATGATAATAATTGTTGGACGGCAAACAGAAAATAAGATATTTGCAAAAAAGCATATTCGGGGTTTTCGATCTCGAATAACTGTTTTAATCAACAATTATTTATATGATATTTTTCGTTTATTAATTTTAATAGTAATGTAAAGGTCTATGCTAATATATTATCAGACTAGTTCACTGATTTGAGCGTTACTTTGTGATAATCCATATTGTAAATAAAACAAATTTTTATTACTTTGCAAAATATCACTATTTTATTTTGACAAAACTTGTTACAAAGTTGACAGAACTTGTTACAAAGTTTTTTACAAAGTTGACATGTTTCGTTCTATATGAACACCAGATGATGTTCATATAGAACGAAACATGTCAAATTTGTAAAAAACTTTGTAACAAGTTCTGTCAACTTTGTAACAAGTTTTGTCAAATTAAAATAGTGATATTTTGCAAAGTAATAAAAATTTGTTTTATTTATCAGACTAGTATTTTTCAAAGTGAAAATTTAACGATATTTTGCAATATTTTCTGTGGCTTCATACTTTACTTGTCCACTTTCGCTGTGTTTAAAATCGGCAAACAGATACCCAATTAAAAAACTAAGTAGGTGAAATTATTTATTAGAAAATGCTCTATAAAAAAGCTAAGAAGCACGTTTCTATTTGGATGCAAAATGGAAAAGTTATATGGGTTGAAATTTTCTTACGTTTTGGCTAGTTAGCTTTTTTTACCATAATTTCGTAAATATTAATTTTTCGCCAAAATGTTTCAAATAAAAGTTATAGATAATTACACAATCTACAAAAAAAGTTCCTAACAAAATTTTTGTCAGCCTCGCGATTACAGAGCTAATTGACTAAATATTTTTGACCTTCAAATGATCTTTGATCAGTTTTCGAGGTCGGCCCGCGTAACCGGACAAGAGATGGTCTGGCCGACAAAGCATTTTAGTAACTTCGAATGATAAACTATTAAATGAAAAAAGAAATTTTCTTTAAATCGATGGGTAAGGGGGCCTCGAAAAATTGACCACTTTTCGAGGTCGGCCCGCGTAACCGGACAAGAGATGCTCTGGCAGACAAAGCATTTTAGTAACTGTAAATTGTAAACTATTAGATGAAAAATGAAATTTTGTTTAAATCGATGGGTAAGGGGGCCTTGAAAATTTGACCACTTTTCGAGGTCGGCCCGCGTAACCGGACAAGAGATGCTCTGGCAGACAAAGCATTTTAGTAACTGTAAATTGTAAACTATTAGATGAAAAATGAAATTTTGTTTAAATCGATGGGTAAGGGGGCCTTGAAAATTTGACCACTTTTCGAGGTCGGCCCGCGTAACCGGACAAGAGATGGTCTGGCCGACAAAGCATTTTAGTAACTTGGAATGGTAAATTATTAGATGAAAAATAAAATTTTCTTTAAATCGATGGGTAAGCATTTTCTTATTACCGCCTCCCGGTCTATTATAACAGATATTACGTAGACATATGTATACAATAATCTATAACGCTATATGGTAGTGACATGATTATTTAATACACGAGTACCATATCGCGCGTTTTCTGTCTAACCTCGTATAAGGTTTTTTGACGGTTTTGAGTTAGAAAGTCATACATGTACATAATTCACTTCCACATATGATGCACTAAGAAATATTGCAAAATAGTTAATGGAAAAAATTTTAATCCAATAAAACTCGTATATCATGACCTAATTTAGTTTACTGACAAAACCTCGTATAGGTAGTTTGTGTAAAATTATTTTTTGAAATACTAACATTTTTATCAGCATACTCTCGCACTTGACCAAGATACAACTATCTGACACTAGAGTTCGCAGTAGAGATGTGCTCGTGAATACATTTTTACTCACGATCACGCACAGTCACGAATTAGGTTTTGTACTCACGCCCAATCACGAACGAGAAAATTTATTTCTTTTCACACTCACGCACGATCACGAAGAAAAAAATTTAATGCTTTCACACTCACGCACGCTTACGAATTAAACATAAAAACTTTTAAATCTAATCGTTGGAATTTTGAATGAAAATCACTATCGTTTAAACAGTCAGTTAAAATTATGTCCTCACGATAAAATCAGAAATACGGTTAGTACGGTTCAGTGAGATTAATACTGATGCAAGTTATATAGATATACTATTTAATTTTTTTCTGGAAAGTGAGAAAATTTTCAAAATTTTCCATCTGGCGATTTATTTTTTAATTTTTGTTCTTAATGTACTGTATTTGTATATAAATATGATATTTTGCATAACCAAATCAAATATATATGTAGTTTTTTAACAAAATTGTGGCAAAATATTTTTTTAGTACCTATAAATACATACATAAATAATAAAATTGAAAAAAAAATAATAATGACAATAAACAACTTAAAATGTTGAAAAAGATAATATGTCCTTAAAATTACCCCATATGTTCTTTATATTATTCCTTCATAGAATGATAGATCATACTATTCAAAACTATATAACTGACCTTGTAATATTTTCAACTATACCCATTGACCATTGATATATGAATAGTATGGATGCGCCCCTACCTACTTTTTATATACACTCAATTGAAGTCACCACTAACAACAACTGGAGACTATTAGTCGTCAATATTACTTTGGTTTTAATCTAGTATTGTGCAAATTTGATTGTGATTATTTTAAAATTTTAACTTTTTTTAAAAATGATTATGTGCGTTGCTTTTGGCTGTACCAAATCTATGAGTAAAAACTACGAAGGAATTCATTTTTTTACATAAGTAAATATTTGAATTTAATTCTCACTTATTAAAATTGGAGCTAATTTTAAAAAAACTTGAGTTTCAGATACTTACTAATCATGAAATATTACGTATTTTATCTACAGTTTAAAATAAGTTTTTTTTTCTAATGCATGGAAATATTTTAAATTCTATTTTTATGCCAGAAAATGTTAATTTTGTTAATTTTAAATTATGGCGTCCTTAGCAACCACTATGGCGACCCTAGCAACAGCCAGGGCGTAGCTCCACTATCTCCACTACTTTAAATAAATATACCTTATGTATGTTTTAAAATAGATATATGAAAGAAAGTAGAGAATAATTTTTCAGTTTTCTGTCTAGTATTACAAATTTTTTAATTTTATATATTAATTAATGACCTTTCCCGGTGCCATTACGAATGACAAAATTTTTTGACTTTTCATAAGAATATATTAACACTGTTAAGCATATAACGTTGTAATTAAAAAGATAATTTAAATATATGCATTTGAAGTATAAATATAATGAACAAAATTTTCAGATGAAATGTTATACAATATTTTTAGGCTATTTGTTTGTATCATTAATAGGAATAATACGGTTTTTAAATTTTTTTAAACTTGTCATAGGTTTCTAAAAGATAAAAGAAACGAAAACGTTGGGTAGAAGCTATAAAACGAATAGGTTGGATCATATAGATGTATTACACACATTTAATGTAATTATTAATTAAGTATTTAATGTATGTAAATGCAAAAAATATAAATATATTAAATAATTATAAATATATATTTTTTATATTTTTACATCACAGTTATTCTTGTAACCAAAAATACAATTAAAAATAAAAATTTTGAAAAATTCGTTTAATTTTTTGTTTAAATATACATAATTTTAGGACGCTACTGACTTGGACAAACTGGAGATTCATGCTTCACTTAAGATTGCACTGGTGATATCTATAGTATTCATATATCAATGCCATTGACTGAGACCAAATATACACACATCGTGAGAGACAGGCCAATTTTAGAAATTTGTTAAAAATTTAAGGAATTATTTAAAACGGAAGAACTAATCAGAACAACATCATAAACACTGTTGGACATTTCTAAATTGTAAATCATTTTGTATACACTCCAAGTATCTCGGTAAAAAGCTGGAATTTGTTAGTACAAAGGGTTATTGGATTTCTACCTACTTGTATCTACTCATAAAAAGTACCTAATATAAAAGTTTTTTTTTGTAGTTAAAAAATCAAATTGCTTTAGTTAATATTCTCTAAAACTGAGAAAAATTCTTTTTCAAATTTTTTATTCATGGTCTTTAACTTTTCGTGACTCACGAAATATTCACGGCAAGAAATTAAATGTCACGATCACGCCCACTCACGCACGATCATAAAAAATTGTTCACGATCACGATGGGTCACGCGTGACCCACCGGGTCACGCGTGAATTTGGCACATCTATATTCGCAGGTGCAGGTACATCACAAATCCAATGGTACGTAGTGGTCGGTGCAAATTTAAGAGGAAGTCCGTAAGATCGGAAGATCAGGAGCGTCGGGAAGTCTTCATTTGAAGGGCTGGTAAATATTATTTATTATATAAACAAGTACATATTATATATAAATAAGTACAGTACGCGTCAAAAAGTGATCGAACACTCTCACCGGGGGGCACACTTTTGACGCCGTACTGTACTAAATGCTGTGGTACACTGCCGTGTCAAAAGTGTGGGCACCCCCGGTTTAAGGTGTCCGATCCTACCGAAGTTACTGGTTAGACTATCGGAATATGCACGAAAATAAAAAATCGATTTATTTCAAACTCTTATATTGAAAAAACAAGTGGACAGCAAACTCTTTATTTACTGAAAACAACGATAGCTTGTAATTTAGAATATTTAAATGACTGCTTCATGTCTACATAGGTAGTAAACATCAAAAGTGTAACATACATAAATCTTAAATTCATAGTGATGAAAATACAGTATTTAATATGTTTCTTGTGTCTCCTGAAAATTGTGATTTTTGATATACGAGTTAGAGACAGAAAACGAGCGATAAATAATATTATAGTGACGTAGAACTATGCAGTGTGTATATATATATATATATATATATATATATATATATATATATATATATATATATATATATATATATATATATATATATATATATATATATATATATATATATATACTGCATAGAAGTTACAGTCAGTAAGTCATAATGACGGTAATCCTATTTGTAACTTTCTACCCTGCTTGTAATCTACAATTATACAAATTTCTGCATCTCCATTTTGAAGATATTAAACTAAATTATTATGTTATCAACTTTAAATAATTTTTAATGTTTGTGATCTGTGTAATAACTTAATAAGGACAGTGTATCGCATTATCGTTAACTATGCGTTAATTAAGACTAATAAATAATTAATCCACATTAATCTTAGAAAATATAAACTTGCTAGCAATTTGTTCTGTTTTACAAAATTGTTTTTGTATTTTTGTATAATTATCAAAATTAATGAATTAGTGTGTTGATACCTATTTTTGTTATTATTTTTAAAATAATTTTTACAGGAAACTAAGCACATTAATAGCATGGAAACGTCAAAAAATGAAAATAATTTAAAGCACAAATATATTTTTTTAGTATTATTTTGGTCTTTGTGCTAACAATATTTGAACAAAAGAAAATCAAAAAAATGAAAAATTTAATGGAAGCTTTTTGTGTTATTCTTTTTTATGTTTTGTCTCTTTTATGTTTGTCGGTTGTGTAATATTTTGCATTGTATGTAGGTATTTATGTATCGCATTTCAAAGCGCCTACACTATTTAATTTAATTTAAACATAAATAAATTTTGTCGGAAACAGTAATTCTACTACTACTATTCATGTATTTATTTATATGTTTGTTTTTCATTAGCATAAATTTTACAACCTTTAGTTATTTTAAATAAAATCAGTTTTACAAATTTGTTGTTATGTTTATAAATATTGATATTACTGTTGGCGACGCAAAAATTACGTGAGCGCTCCTGGTTTTTTAAATTAGAAGCTGTTTCAAGTAAAACTTTTTGTATAAGTTTAATTGTCGATAGAAAAATGTACTATATAAATTATGCGCGGATTACTAGATTTTATATCACCCAGTAATCGTATACGTATATTTTTACTTGATGCTAGTTCTAATTTTACCACCAGAGGCGCGAGTGAGAATCTTTGTGTCGCCAATAGAAATTAACATATTTAGGATAGAATTACCACGTATGGTCCTTTGGTGAACCTCTTTTGGCCATTTAATGTCCAAATTACTGTATGAATAAATTATAAACGTAATGACATCATAAATTCTATTCGTGTAAATGTCAAAGTTAAAAAATTATACGAAAATATTATTTTAACATTAAAATTTTATACGCAATGATTAAAATTAAAAATGATCAAAAAAGTACTAAGATGGTTAAAATCGGCACTTTTACCCAACTCCTGTAAGATGGATTATAAAAAATTACGATCCATATATTAACAATATTTATCTTTAGTCATGTCGGTTATAATCATTGCATACTATGGGCGAAAAATGGGCCTTATCCAGACTCGTTCTTTATCGCGTAAAAAAAGTACGTGTAAATTGAGAATAATATTAAGTGAATAGTAAACTATGATCTTAAACGTCTAGAAAATAGAAAATAAAAATACTATTTAGAAAAAATTGCCTGCTTATTTATTGTACAGAAACTTATGATAAACTTAATGCGGCCGTTTAGAAAATATAAACTACTAACTACTATAACCACCAGGAATTTCCAGTTTATTTCAATTCACCCACATAACTTGAGCTTAAATGAAGCAGTGTGTATCGTGATTGGAAAATTCGTGACGGGGGTCTTCATGGTACCTTTCTCAGTAGTTCAACTGTTCTTCCCTTTTTTATTATTATTATTTTACTTCATGGAGATGACCACCATCTTTTTTGTCAAAAGAAGGATTTTAATAATGTTTTGTACTTTACTGAACCATTAGTCCAGATGATCTAGTGATTTATATAAAGTTTCAAATTTGATAAGATGTAAAATTATGTATAAGAGCTTGTTTAATTATTGCTTTGCCATTATTGTAATATACAGATGTTATTTTTTTTTCAATAGGCGTCTAATCGATTAGATCAGTTGCCAGGAAATAAAAAAAATTTGTCATACCTTGAAGAACTATAACTTGTATGTGAATAATTTTTTGATAAGTAGGTACCTGAACAGTTTGATCACAAACCATGCCAAAACTTTCAAAAAATTGACCTGTATTTCAGAAACCAAATATATGTTTTACACAAAATATGTTAGTAATTTCTAAAATAGAGCTTTGGTTTTACGTACGTACATATTTACACATATTTACACTTATTATATACTAGCCGTACCCGTGACGTTGTTCACGCGAAACGTTGAGTAGTTTATTTTTTCCAATTTGTAGTTTCTTGCAACACAAAATGCATTAATTTGTCTCCAAATTGACAGCTGTGTATTTATTGTATTTTTCAGTACACAATTAGCAACATTTTCTTTGATTTCAGATTCAGAAAAATTTTAATATAATATTCAATTTATTTACATTTTGTTACTATAGTTATGAAATTATGAACTATGTAAATTTTTACGTAATGTGTGTACATGCTCAAAATGGTTTTTACATTTTCTCATGGGAATGAGAAATTTTTTCGAAGTGAAAAGTATCTTAGATGTTGATCCAGATAAAAATTTATCATCACACCAAATTTGATTAAAATTCGTCCAGTAGTTTTTATGTAATGTGTGTACAATGTACATGCTCAAGATAGTTTTTTCATTTTCCCGTGGGAATGAGACATTTTCCCGGAATAAAAAGTATCTTAGATGTTGACCCAAGTTATCATTACACCAAATTTCATTAAAATCCGTCCAGTGGTTTTTGCGTGATGCGTGAACAGACAGACAGCCAGACAGACAGAAACACTGACAGACACAAATTTTAGAAATCGCTGTTTTGATATCTACATCGATAACTATTTACAGTACTAGTACAATTTTCAAAAAATATTCCAAAAAAAAATTTTAAAATATATATATATATATATATATATATATATATATATATATATATATATATATATATATATGTCTGTTGTATCTGGTCCTATTCATTAATTATTATATATGTATTATGTATAAATGTATAATGTACATCTATCTATATTTTAAATGATAAATTGCTGAACTAATTTCCAGAGTTTCTGCTGCCAAAATATATCAAGGGAAGTGTTAGTTAATTTCATTTAGTTTCTCTGTTCATTCATTAGATTCATTAGATTATACTCTTATGCCTCCTATATTCTCTTATACCTATTGTTATATAATAACTTTTTCCATTTGTGTCGTGCCATTGGTAAAACTGATCTGTTAATTCCAATAAAAGCTTTCGCGTAATGGAATATATTTGTCACACACAGGTTGATTATATTTCTTTATCAAACTTTTTTTTTCTGAAATACACAGAGAGTGTATAATACTCTTATATTTTACTACTAGCATACTAGCTACATTTATTTTACATATTATTAGGGGAGAAGTGGCATGAAAGGGACGTTTTTGTTTTAAGCGTTCTAGTAAATAAACGAGATAACAAATTGAATATTTACGAACGGAATTAGAAACTTCAGTTATCTTACTCTTGAAATAAATCCAATAATAAACATTTCTTTGTTATTAGTTGTAATTATTCTAAATTTTTTAAAAGTGCATTTTTTCCCTTTCATCAATAGACTATATTGAAAGGGACATGATAATTTATGAAAGGGACAATATTAAATATCATTCATGCTAGTTGTACCCACCTCATGTAAGGTACCTAAGGCATTTAAGGCCCAGCGGCTAATAAGGCCCATTAGCTATATTTCTTACCAAGAAAAGTTCTCTAACTTATCAACAAGTTTAAAATGAACTTTCAATCATTTCAAAACCAAATACAAAAGTTGAGCTACTCAGAATAACAAACTCATGTCATATTTTAACAAACAAATTTAGAGGTTACATTTTCGTTCGTTGATATAAAAATTGTGCACATTGTGAGTGTTATATTAATGATTTTTTAAAGGTATGTTTCTTTCAAGTTGTTATCAAAACTGAAAAAAATTAATATTCTTTACGTTTTACATCAATTAATTTAGTTTATTTCTAAAGTATTTATATAAAATGTATATAAGCATAAATATTGACATGTTGATAATAAGGCCCATGCAAATTTTGTTTGGGCTTTATTACCAACACAATTAAAATCAAACACTACAAAGTCAAATCAATTAAAACAGGTCTGAAGTCATTAACAAATGAAGCAAAATTAGACGCACAACCTTAAATTACTATAGTTACTCTAATATAAAAAAAAACAAAAAGGAAAAAGGACAAAAAACTAAGTACATTTAATTATGATTTATTTGTTGCATTTGTTTAATGATGCCAGATCAGTTTTAGTTGGTTTGGTCGAATTTTTATTTTTATTCCTTAGTGTTTGGAAGTATGGCTGATAAAAAGAAGAGAGCGTTGTGGTCTGAGGAAGCACTGGCAGCAGCCTTACGCTATGTTACTCGACATGGCAATCAAAGAGAGGTTGCAAGGAGATTCGGAATTCTAAGAAGAACTCTTAGATTTAATATTTATTTATTTCGACTTAATATATTCAAACACCTAGTACTTGACTTATTCGAAAAATATGATAAAAAAATTAAAAACTAAAAATAATGACTTAGGTAATTTTTTTTATTGTTGTTTTCAATAACAGTCACGCAGTCAAGCGGGATTCAAGGATTTTCGAAACTTTTTTGAACGTGTAAAAATAACAAAATATTTTGATATATAAGTTCAAGTTATTCTTAAAGTATTTTCAAGTTCAAGTTATTCTTAAAGTAATTAAAATCCCCCAATTAATTTTAAAAAAAAAAAATAAATGTACTATTTCAGGCAGTGGTAATAGGTGGGCCTTATTTTCTACACCAGTCGGAAATAAGGCCCAATTGCAGACACTTTTTAGAATCAAATTTTTGACTTGTATAATTACAAATTCATTAATTTTTTTAGGAATTTTTATCAAAAAATAAGTAAATTTTTATAATTAAATACTATATTTTTGATATTTTATAAGATATATTAATAATAAGCATATTTTGCTTAGGTGGGCCTTAATTGCCTTAGGTACCTTATATAAGACATACCGTTCATACTATTGCGAAGGTCATCTTACTGAACTTATATATTAATAAATTTGATTCCATAATGGGAATAACCAAATGATTTCAGTAATCGATAACTATTAATTGCTTGGTTTTAGTAATCCATAATTGAAATCATTGTTTTTCATTTGATTCGTTTGTTCGAAATTATTAAAACAGAAGAAAATTTAAAAAAAAATTATTTATTAACACTAAGAAAACATGATAATAGAGAAAAAATTGTGACATGTGGATATTCAAATAAAACTAAATCGAAATTACTAGTCTTAAAGATAGTCCCTTTCATAACTTGTTTGCTCTATCCCTTTCATAAATATCACACCCAATTTAACAATTTTACCGTTAAATCTACAATTTTATTTAAAAGGTATCTGATCTGTTGTTTTCCTCTAGTTGAAAGAATAACTAATTGTATATAATTACAAACATTTCAAAAAATACTAACTCTATATCAGAAAATGTTCCGAAAAATTTTAAAAGAATTTACTTTGGAACATAAAATTTACAAGCACAGCATTACCATGTTTTAAATGACAGTAGCTTGAACTCAGGAATAAACATATCTGTATTGGTGCTACCACACAACACCAATACGTTTAATTTGGCGGAATTTGTATTTAGCGCGTAATTTGAATTGTCTCTTTCAATACGTGTCTCTTTCATACCACTTCTCCCCTACCAACGAACTACGAATATTTGAAGATAGAAGTATCTAATAGTGTTTATACTAGTATATTAGTACCTTTTGACGGTCATAACTTATAATGACAGAACACTCAGCTGGTACACTATTTTCACAGCTAAAATGCACTTTATAGGAAATTGTTGACGTCGTATGACGTGGTGTATAAGTTACGACATCAATCTTTGGTAAGAGGAGTTCCTCAGGGCAGCGTCTTGGCACCAACTTTGTTTATTTTATTTATAAATGACTTACCTCTTTCTATAAGAGAACAAACTTTTTTATATGCTGACGATACTGCTGTCATATGTACGGGAATCGATCCAGACAATCTTATATTTAATATTACTAGATGTATCACCAATATAAACAAATGGTGCCACAATAATGGTCTCAAACTAAATACACAAAAGACCGAAATAATCAAATTTGGAAATTACCTCACTTTTCCTTTAAGTTCACCCTCTAAAATAGATTTTAAGGATACTGTTAGCTTTTTGGGAATCCATATTGATAAGTCGTTGAACTGGAATTCACATGTTGAAATAGTCCATAAAAAACTAAGTAAAGCTATGTATATTATTAGATATTTAAAATCGATTGTATCAACTGACGTTTTGTTAACAACATATTATGCATATTTTCACTCTATAATGCAGTTTGGTCTCATCTTCTGGGGAAACTCATCACACAGTAAAAAAATTTTTGTTCTTCAAAAAAAATGTATAAGATTAATATTTAATGCGCCTCCTAGAGAGCACTGTGCAAATTACTTTAAAAAATACAAAATATTAACTCTGCCTTGTATGTTCATACTTCAGTGTGCTGTATTTATTAAACAGCATTATTATCTATTTACGAATAATATACCAAACCACAGTTACGACACGAGACACAAAAATAAATTAAATCTAATTAACTCAACAATGACGGTTTCTCTGAGGAGCGTGCATAATATCATGATCAAAATATATAATAAAATTCCAGAAAATCTAAAGAATGAAACTTTAGAGAACTTCAAAAAAAAACTTAAAGCTGATCTGTTACAGGCAAGCTTCTACTCTGTAGATGGCTTCCTAGAATAAGTCTTTTCGATCAAATTGTGACCCTGTTCATACAATGTACGTTGTATACTGAATAAAGACATTATTATTATTATTATTATTATAAATTATTTAGGGCGTTACACAATATTTTTAAAATTGATTTACAAAGATATTTTTATAAGCAAATTAGTTAGTTTTTTGGTCGATTTTAAAAGATTTTGCTCAAAGTGGTGTCATTTAGCGATAAATCAGTATTTTTTTAATAATCTTGCGTACCGCTTTAGGAAAAGTAATCTAAATGATAAGAACATTTTTTTAAACTTTTTCATTGCTGTTTGAAAATTGTTATGCTGCCCATTTGTGAATCTTTCTGGAAAAAGGTGTCTGTATGAAACCTACGCCCACGCTGTATTTTGTCTTTTAAATCGGGGCAATTTTTTTGTGTATTCCAGATCACGTATAATACACTGTAAAAAGTTTTATATTGATTGCACGATTAGCAAATCTTTTTTGACGTTTTAAAGTGATGTAAAGCCTTGAAAATCCCTTAATTTTTAAAAAAAATAAAGAATCATCTGTACATGTTATTTAGTAAATATATTTATATATATATATATATATATATATATATATATATATATATATATATATATATATATATATATATATATGTATATATCGTGATATCACTATGCGAGCAACGATTTGTTAAATGACATGAGCTGTAACGCAGCTGAACGTGACTCGGAATCATGTACAAAATTTTCTTTTTTCTTGTTTTCTCGGTGCTCTATCCGATATAGATATACATATCGCGCGTACTTTTTCTATACCTCGTATATCAAAAACTGCATGTTTTAGGACACACAGAAAACATTAAATATTGTATTTATATATATATATATATATATATATATATATATATATATATATATATATATATATATATATATATATATATATATATATATATATATATATGTATACTAATCTATATATATTTATACATGTAGGTAGCTAACATCAAAGGGTGTAATTAGCATAAATCTTAACTTCATAATGATGAAAACACAGGCTTAAATACGTTTTTTTTTTGTGTCTCCAAAAATTGGGACTTTTCAGATACGAGGTGTAGAAAGAGTACGCGCGATATACATATTAACCACTCACAGGTTGAAAATTTACCATTATGAATTTCGGTGAGATTTTATAACAAACTTACCGCTATGATATAACACACCTACTCTTTATATTATATATGCCTGGATAAACGTATGTTAACTTACTACACTAAAATATATCCAGTGGTACCTATATTCATGTCAGTATCATATGATATGTACTATACACTTAGAGTTTCTAGTCATTAAACTGGGATAGCTTATATTACTATAGATTACATAACTTCCATTAGGGTCTAGAGTTGCTTCAGTAAGTCGGCTGACTCTGTATCTAAAGGGATGTTTCTCTAATATATTACATGCTCTGAATAAGGTCACTCTTATTAATGGTGTTTACTTACATATTATAAGGAATATCATGCGATGTACCCTTTTAATTTTGTTTATCCTTTGATATATCAGCTCATTTTAAAAATGAGAGAACTTGTGCACTATATAGATGTGTAAGGAACTCATTTGTACGAAGTATTTTAGATAATAGCACAAAAAATTTTACAAAATCTAAATTAAAACGTAAAGTGTTGCTATAATGTGCAAAATTGCCCTTCAAAGCACTTATTGTGTCTGTAATACCCAAAGAACACTATAGAAGCAGAGTAAATGCAAAATTGTGTGGATCGTTTGGAGCCGTTTGTTGGCCTGTCACAACTTAGGTGACCAGTCTTTCACAAGCTCTGCTACAGTAGCACGTATTGTTGAGTCATTGTTATGTCATTGTTATCACAGTAGATACACAGTACGTGTGTTGTGTACCTACAGTAGATACCCATCACACGTACGATGGCATACATCCATATATACATATGATACATATACAAGCACAAGCTCGGTGTATATACATGACATGTGATTGGGGATTTTTGTCTACACTGGTATCGCTAGTATAGAAATGAGATCTTCGTCTCTATACATCTCTATGCTACTACCCATCACTGGCAACGTAAAGATGTTCATTCGCGCTTTTGGTGGCAAAATTTGAAGGTGTATCAAATAAAAATATAATATTTATACGTTTAATTGGTAATAAAAAATCTAAAAGTCAGCATATAATATTTCTATGCCAATTGAATATATACGTACTACTTTAACTTGATGCAGCTTTAATTTTTTCACTATATGCGCGTGCGTAATCATTGTAATTTTTTAAAATATTTTATTGTTGACCAAATCCGAAGGACTAATAGAGCTAAAATTCACCAATTATAACCAATTTATGGATAAGTAGTTGGTTATCAATAATGTTCGATAACGGAAAGTAGATTTTAACAGTTGCACTATGTTTGGAATACCCACAACTTGCAATTTAAACGGAACGTTTTTTATATTTTTTTATTATGCCAATATCTTTGTGGTCTTGAATTGCACGATCTCAAAGAACACGGAACCAATTAATCGTGTTCTTCGGGGGAATTCTGTACAGCCGCCCATGCGAGAGGCATGGATTTTTTAAAGTTAGTTCACACCTTTATAGCAACTGTCCTTATGCTTTGTTGATGATCAGTGCAAGTGCGAGTTGCATTGAAATTACAAAGATTTAACTCACCAAAACTTCACTGTAAATTCATATATTGCAATCAACATTTAAAACCATTATGAAAACTAAATATTTTGTTATCTTTTGTGTTAAATTGTAAACAGAACAATAAATATTTTGTTAAAATAAAAAATATGATTACATAGGATATGAAATTATTTTATATTGTTAATAGCATGTAGGGGTTTTATTATTTGCTAAACCTAAGCCTTATAAGCTGTAAATATTCTCACTTTCATTTTAATTTTCGTCTCTAAACTGGTAGTAATATCAATTTATTAAGAAATTTCTTTTATCCGATTAATTCGTTTAACCGTCAAAGTTCCGATCCCAATACACACACACAGACATATATATATATATATATATATATATATATATATATATATATATATATATATATATATATATATATATATATATATATATATATATACATATATATATATAAATATATATATATATATATATATATATATATATATATATATATATATATATATATATATATATATATAGGATGTACGGAACATAAGTCTTCGTACGAAAACAGTGGGTAAATCTCACTTATGTAATTAATATTTGCCAAAAAATTGGAACCAAAAGTGTTTTTTAACAGAAAAAATTTTCATTATAAAAAAAGGAGCCCTTAAAACAATTTCAATCTAGCTCTGACCATCTCATCTTTGTAAAATAATTTTCTGTTTTTAAAAAACATCTGGGGACGACCTTTTTTGAAAACAGCAATAATTGTGTCCATTTTGTATAAATTGTAAATATTGCGTACAGTGTCTCAAAAAATTCAACTAAAAATTGAAATATTTTTTATACGTACAATATTAGTTAGGAATAAATTTAATTTCACGCGAAAAAATAACTGTTAACTAATAATTCATATTTCCAGTAATATGTACTTTAAAATAGTATATTTTGTAGGAAGCGTTGTAAATTCCGTATTACATAGAAAGTCGGGCCTTATGTTGTTACATCCCGCGCTTTATCTACGAGAAATACGAAATTTACAACAAATAAGATACATTTGGTATTGGTATGAATACAATATACATTAAAATCATGACTAACTTGAACTGTATAAAAAAATAGCCTTTGTTCAGAATCTCTGCAATTATTTCATATTAAAATCGACCAATGACGATGATAACTACATTTTTGTTTTATTTATCTAACGTCAATCTGATTAAAATATAACAAAAATTTTAACGTATTTAAATAATTTACTTGAAATAATTATTTATCAAAATAATATATTTTGAAACGCATTGTAAAGTGCATTATTCACTACCTGACTAACAATATGCTATGTATGTCCACTAACTTACTATCTAACCTAAATGTCCTTGAAATTATTTTTGTATAGCGCACAGAACATCGAACCTGCACTACTATCTCTATCGTGTAATCGGCAGTGTGCAGTTCTGAGCAAGTTCACATATTCACTCGTTCTCTGGCAGTGATGATATGTATTACGTACAAAGTGTAAAAGATGTTACTTTCTTATACTTTGACTGTTACATTGTATTATAAATTTTTTGTAAATTAAATATATTAATTTTAGCTGAAATAAATAAGTTGTTTTTAAATAGTGTAGTTTTTGAGTGTAAATATTAGTTGATAATTTGTAAAACTAAATTTATAAGTTTGCAAATAGTGAATTTTGTGTTGAATAGTGCTAAATTTTTTATTTTGTTTTATATAAATTTGTGTTCTAGAATATTCAAGGCGTGACTTCGGGTCCTTGGAAACTATTTCCAGCATTTATTATTATAAAAGCTTAATTTTTTATCTAATTTTATGAGAGCCATGATTCGCGTAAGTAGTTTTAAATAATTTACATTTTTATTATTTAAGTAGTTTAGATTAATAATGTTATAATTTTGTACATAGATAGTGGAAATAATAGAAGATATGTAATATCCGCGCAAGCCAAAAAGAAACTTTCTATCTACATTTGTGTTTATCTTTGCATATCATATTATTAAAAAAAGCTTTCCCTCACACATTTAAAAACATGTTTATGTAACTATGTAAATAAATACAAATTGAGACTTCCCCTCACCGTAATTCCTGAAGGTCTTTTTGGTCAGCGTCCATAATAGTACAATCGCAACTGTTATCTCACTTTCGAAAAGTGAGTAATATTCAAGTGAGTGGACTAGACCTAAAGGGGAAACTACGTTAAAAAATGCGTCTTTTGTTATACCTGCTGGGTGGTGTGGAAAATAATAAAATCTGAGACATGACCAGTTACAAGAAATCATTACCATAATAGTATCAATAACAATTTGATCATACAATAGTATCAATAACTACTCTACATGTTCTATCTCCCCTACCCTCGAATGTAAGGAAAACAGTACCGTGATCTCTCAGATGCTATAGTGCTGCAACAATGATTTCTCGGGCTGGTGCTCGTCTGTTAGGGAAACGTTGCATATACAGTTGACGTGCAGCATTTAAATTATAATTGCTTTCCCCATAAATTAATATCATGTCAGCATACTCTTGACTATAAAACATTGGCAAAAATGCCACCGGATCTTATGAGGCCCTTGTACAATTTAGAACCGAAGTACAATGTGATTATACCTTCTAGAGAAGAGTGGATGCCTGATTCGGAGATCTCGAGAGCTATCAAAGGGCTCGTCTGGTATACGGATGGGTCTAAGATGGACTCAGGTACAGGGGCCGGAGTGTATGGGCCCAGAACCAGGCTTTCACTACCTCTAGGTTCTTACGTAACAGTTTTCCAGGCTGAGGTCTTCGCTATCTTGGCCTGCGCAGAACATATATGGGGGCTGTCTGGAATACAAGGGCATATTAACATTTGTTCGGAGAGCCAGGCAGCCCTAAAGGCATTGAGAAATGCCAAAACAATATCTAAGCTGGTGTGGGAGTGCCAGAGGATGTTGGATAATCTCACATCTCGGTGCCAAGTGACTCTCTACTGGGTTCCAGGACATCGGGGTATTGAAGGGAATGAAGCAGCTGATAAACTGGCCAGAGCAGGCTCCAACACCTCGTACGTGGAGCCTGAACCTGTGCTGGGGATTTCTACCCAGAGAATAAGATGCTGTGTCCACAAATGGGTGCAGGATCGACACGGTTCTCTTTGGGAAACTTATAGAGGAGCTAGGCAGGCTCATGACTTTATAACTGGGCCGTGCGAATCGCTCACTAAAGTGCTTCTGTCGCTCGAGAGGGGACAGCTCCGAAAGGTTGTTGGTCTCCTAACGGGCCACAATACGCTCAGGAGACATCTGCAGGTACTGGGCTTATGCACAGACGCAACCTGCAGGAAATGTGGCGGGGAGGAGGAGTCCTCCTACCATATCTTGTGCAACTGTGATGCACTGTCGCGGCTAAAGCATCGACAAACTTTTTGCAACAGATTAAAGAAAGATATGGTGGCAACGTGGCACTGAGCAGTGTCACATAGCACTAAGTTAAGAACGTGCGCATAACACCAAGTGTGAAGGTGGTTAGATATTTCCTCTGATAGCTTTGCTGTTAGGCCATTGTACTGCCTACTTATCTTTGAGACCCCATCAAATGCATTTGCTATATAATTCTTTAAAAGTACGTTGAGGTCTTCTAACACGTGCTTCAATGTTGTGAACAAACCCTGGCCAGTTGTAGACTGAACGCATTTCAAAGCCACAAGTCTTTCTTCAATATCAGAGTCTCTTACGTATCTCAAGACAAATGAGCACTGGTCATTAGATGAAATGTCAATTGTAGTGTCCATCATAACTGAATATTTACAAGCATTTTTATCTCTTCAGAAATCTGTCTTTTCATCTCTGATACAAGAATATTAATTATCTGTGCCAGGGTGTTTTTTCCAAGAATGTGACAAGACTACCTTGACTCGATAGCACTAGCTATTGGACCGTTGCAGTAACAATCACAAAAAATTGAATAGTGATTCTGAGTAAAAATACTAGAAAAGGCAACACAAACAAATATTTTTATTGTAGTAATTTTTTATGGCAATATTATAAAATTTACGTAGCGTTTTGGGTCGAGGGCGCCGATCCTCTGCCAAGAGGAGGGCGCACCGGGATCCGTCCCGGTATTCCGGTGGGCCAGACCTGGCCTGCGTGTGCATCCCATTCAAACCACTTAGAGAACACAAAAAAAACCCACACTCAGAGTTCAGTAGGTACTGTAATGTACCTACTTAAATACATCGGGTAATTCCATGAAATGATGGAATTTTCGTAAAAATTAAAAAATGAAAATAATTAATCAAGATCATGCCTACTTGATACTAAGAAGACTCAATCACTATTTTTTACTCGTAATTGTTTTTATTCTGTAAATTTAGCTTAAAAATTTGTTACCTAACAAAAAAAAAAAAAACTAACTTGTGATTTTTTTCAAGCGAATATTAAAATACAACTAAATTTTACCATTTTCTTTCTGCCGAAATAATTACTATTTTCGTTTCGGGTATTATTTTGATTTTTTGTTAAGCTACGAATTCGAGTAAAGGAGGCTACCAAAACTAACAGAAGTTTTTTAATTACTGAAAATAAACTTTTATCTTTGCTATCTATCTATCATATTTTCCAAAAAATCAAACTAATAAATTACTAAACTTAATTTTTAATAAAACTTCTTTTAAAGTGACTGTAATGTAAGTGACCAAAGGAGTGTAATGTAAGTGATCTACTAAAAGGTATAGTTTTTCAATATTTAAATGAGATGACTTTTCAAGTATGACAATAATCAGCAGTATTGTTCGCAGCATGTTACCTACTTATCTATATGAATGCAAAAAGAAACCGTCGCTTGTAAAACAGGTAAGAAATTTAAATACAATTGGAGTGAACATAGGGTGGTATTTGTTGTAAGCAATAAAATAATTTAACATCTTGAAACTTTATGGTCACTAATAACACCCTCTCGAAAAGTCATCCCAAAAATTGTTGGAAAAGGTATACTTTTTTTTTCAAGAATATAGAATATTCTATGCCATTTCTTATTAAAATAATTTATTGAAACATTATTTGTTTAAATTTATTTAAATGAGCAGTTATCAAAACAGGGCAGAATATTCTCACTGTATAAAAACTGAAAAAATATATTCCTTTTTTCAGTAATGTAAGTGACCACCTACTTTATCTTGTATATTAAAAATTTTTATGTATTTTTTGTTCGTTGATTCGTTTTTGATGTTCACTTTTTGGATTAAAGCTTACCTCTTTCTTTCTAAAAAATATGTTCACAGAAACAAATTATCCGTAACCGTAACCGCATTCCAAACATTATCCGATATTTTTACATATCCGTAACCGAAAAAAATGTTTTTAACACTTTCAGTCCCATGGCTTCGGCATCCGAAACCAAATAAAACATCCCCAGAGGCCAACCGCGATCAATGATTAATTGATTAGTTGGTTACGCATTATGTGTGCGATGTTCATTCGTCATACGGATGTGTTCCTACTCACACAAATACATACCAACACACATTATTCTTTTGGTTTCTATGTTTAAAAAAATTTAAGATGAACAAAAAATACATAAAAAATATAATTTATATTTTTAAATAAAATTGATTTGAATGCCAGTGTATATGTAGTATGTACGTATCACGTACGTATGTTTACAGTTTTACACATACATGTTGAACTGCGTTGAATCTAGTCAATGTTTGAATCATTTTATGTATTTGTTTATATGTATAAAGTTTTTTTTTTTTTTAAATATTGCCGGCTTCCGGGGAAGTTTGCTATGAAAGTGCTCGGGCCTCATAGTGTTAATATCCGTATCCGTATCCATATCCGAAATTTCATATCCATAAAATCCATAATTCCCAGATGCTTTTTTAAAAACAGAAAATTATCTTACAAACATAAAATGGTCAGAGCCGGATTAAAAAAAAAATTTAAGCGCCCCTTTCTTCAGTATCAAATTTTTTCTGTTAAAAAAAAACACTTGGTTCAAATTTGTTGGCAAATATTAATTACATAAGTGAGATCTACCGACTGTTTTCGTACGAAGGTTTGAAAACTGAATTTTTCATTCAATTTTGTTCCTTCCCATCAATATTCGCAAGGATGTGAACAATTTTTCGCAACAAGCAAAAAGTCCCTTTTTTCACAATTTTCAGGTTAAAATTAAGGATGAAAATTTTTTTCCCTAAAGTACGCGGTACAGTTTTGTAGGAAATTTATTCTATATTCCAAAACTACCCTTTAGTTTTCTGTCCGATCACTGGTTACTGAGATATCGATGGTTAAAACAAAAAGGATTTTTTTGCATTCAAAGTTGGAGAATTCAACGTAGAGAAAAATTTAAAAAAGAAAATTGAAGCTGAATAAACAGGCTATCAAAATTTTTTAATTTTTAATTTAATGGCTACGTAATCTACATACATTTGATTATTCCACACAGTGGTATAAATTTGCTTCATATACATATTGAAACATTAGAAACATTAGTTAATTACAAAACCAAAAACTTTAATGCGATGTGTTCGTCAGTGGAGATTTTAATGTCAGAGGAGATGGAGATTTTAATTCACAAGAGGAGATGTCATTTCGTAAACTTTCGAATTTTATTATTAGATTGGTGGCTTGATGAATTACAGGAATTACCATAAGATTACAAGTACCTACTACATATATTTCCATTGAAAGATAGATACATAGATATCCAACCGAATATATTTCAATTGGGAGTTAAAGCTTTTTTATATTTTAATAATAATTTACATTTATAGTGTTCATAGAGAAACGAAAATGTAGGTCAGCTGACACAACGTATATAGATGTAATTTTATGGTCCAATAAATTGCTGGCATGCCTGTTTGAATAGATTAGTTGGTTTTCCTTACGCAATGGGAAATTGGTTGTTATTTTATTAGTTTAAAATTGCATGGTTAGAATATGTAACGTAGATACAAATGTAAATATGCGGTTAAATTCCAGTATCATTAGTTTGCGAAGTAAATTAGTCCTCTAAATAACGTGGCATTTCACTCACAATTTAAACTAAAAACATATGCCTGAAAAATGATATTTAAGAGAAATGTAACAGGACTCATACTTGGAATACAAGAGGGGCCGCTTTTATTAGGAGCTGGACGAAGTGAAAAACTTTTTTTTTGCTCGTCATCTGTATTTTTGAAAATTTTTTTCTGTGCCCAGGGATCCGGCATTTTTCTCGTCACCCCTGGTAAAATGATTAATATGATAATAATGATAGTTCTACAGTTAAGAAAATGTCTTATATACTTACAAGGAGAGAGCAAGAGTATAGTGTATTCAAATTAGGTTGGAATTTTGCACATAAGTACCAACTAGGATCACTTGTCTGTTGCAGCTACAGAGCGTAATACTCATTGTCGAGAAAAAAATTCCCCATATTTGTTTTATTATGTTTTGGGAAGGATTTATCAGGGCTGGGAACTATTTAAAATGATTTCATTTTAAATACGTATTTAAAATACAAAGTGGCATTTTATATTTTCTATTTTGAATAAGTTCGGTCAAACCTTTTTACATTTGTATTTAAAATGGAAATATCAACAGTCAACTTTTTCTGATTCAAATCGTGTGCTATTATTTTTAAGACACGTCGATAAGAAATGTTTTAGTATTTCGAGTAGATGATTTTCATAATTTAGAAACCGCAGCAGTAGCGTAGTCACGGTTTGTTTATGTCAAGTCTGAATTAAAATTTACAATATTTTTGAGTAACAATATTTCAAGAGTTAAATTTTGTTTTCTTTAAAAAACTTTATAAAATTTTCTTAAAAGACTGTGCTGCCTTTATTTAATTTCAATACGTTTGACATTTCCTTAACTTTTTTAGCGAATTTCCAGAATGGGATTCAGCTATTACCGCCACTGTCATGACGCGACTTGAGCCCGGGACTATGGCAGAAATTAGTTTTGAGGTCCCTAGAAACCGAAAATAATATTCACTAAACTATATATATATATATATATATATATATATATATATATATATATATATATATATATATATATAGGGTAAGTGCGGGAGAGACGCCGCGTCGGGAGAGATGCCGCAGTAGCCATAGTTCGTCCGTTGACTGACAGATAGCGCTATTAATGGATTATATGTTTAGAATAAGTTACTTATTTAAGCTGTATATGGTAATATTTATGATTAGTCCGTCAGTTTAGTAATTATCCAACTTTTTATTATTGAAAGGTAAGTTTTTTAACATAATATTTTATCAAGCATTTAATTCATTAGAATTTAAGAATGTATATTTCATTGTTTTAATGAAAATGAGTTTTGTTATTAATTTAGGTATATTTTAAAAGTACTGTAGCAACATGCAGCATATACCCCAACAAAAAGAAGAGATGCCGCATGTAAAATTATTTTTTTTTGACTGTAAATTATGCCACGTAAATATAAAAGATCCATTAATGGATCAGAAAGAGCTCTCATATTGGTGAAGATAACGAAAATAATGATGATTGCCTGTGTATTGACTGTTTTGAAGAGTACTCAGAAACAAAAGAAAATTGACTGGTTAAGATGTATAAAGTGCCAAAAATGGTTACATATGGCATGCATCGTGTATGGAGATATGTATAAAATGCAAAGTTTTTAATATGAAATATGCGGCGCCTCTCCTTCTTTGATGCGGCATCTCTCCCGCTTTGCAGGCTCTACAAAAATGTTAATTATGAATCCTTTATGACTTAAAATTTAAAATTATTTATAAATAATTTTAAAGAACAATGTTTACATTTAATGTGTACCAAATTTCAAATCAATTGAATGCATACTTTAAGAATTATCAAGTGTTTTCAAAATGTGCGGCGTCTCTCCCGCATTCACCCTAGATATAGATATAAATATATACATATATACATATATATATATATATATATATATATATATATATGCATATATATATATATATATATATATATATATATATATATATATATATATATATATATATATATATAAGTATATATATATATATATATTATTTTGGGTATACGAATTTTAAATTTCTTTCTGTTTAACAAGTTTCAGTTGTTGAAGAGTTAAAAATTATTCAATTGTTTGTTTAAAGATTAAAAAAAAATTATTCATAAATCATTCTTAAACTGTAATAGAAACAAAATTGGGAAATTTTTTTTTAGTCCTGGTGAGTACTAATTACACCTGAGACACCATTTTAATTTAAATACCCCACACTCTTTTTGTCCTCTTGTTAGAATAAATATATCGTTAGCAATTATTAATATCTACCCATTTTTAAGCTAACAGTTGTAAAAGAAAACTTAAAAAATAATATAAGAACAGCAAGTTTAAATTACCAGTCTTTTTTAACTTTTTGTAATTAATATGACAATTTGGGAAGCACAGTGAAAATATTGAAGTGAAAGTTTCAGCTTTTCCGGCGATACTACTATCAATATAATTTTTAGATATCGTATGATGTAGGCCTTCTTTCTTGGAATAAGCTGGTTAGATAAATAATTTATACAACATACATAATATAACAACTACAAAGTTAGGCTCTGTGTCAGTTTAGGTGGCTCAAGATAAAAAGTAAGAAAGAATAATTACATGTGCAAATTTTCGATCGTTCGACAAATTTGCTAAAGGTAGAATCTTGGTAACTTCAAGTAACCATCTATTGACATAAAACCTAAACGTTAGAGTCTACTCAACGAGTTGATTTAAATATTACGTTATTTAACATATCTTATCCATTGACCATAAGTCAAGACCAAAAATTGCAATCAAGATCAAACATTATTACCGTTTTACTTTTCCCAACGAGCTCAATTCAACGGTACCAAATTTGTATTCATAATTAAACTCCCCTCAATTTTTCTACCTTATAGATTGAAGTAAACGTACACTTTCATTTACACTTTATTTTAGCATAGTATTAGTACAATTTCACACAGTATCCATTTTCATATTTCAAAAAATGGCTTAACTAGTTTTATAGACAATCAGATGTATCTATTTGTTAGTGTAATACAATATAGACAATAGTTTAAACTCGAATGTAACAATATCATCTAAAAATATTATATAGGTGGCATAAAAGGAGAGGCAATAAAGGTTGAAGACTTTTAAAAAAGGGTAAAACAATTAATTTTTTTATACTCATGATGATGATAATATTTTCTCATAATATAAATCAAATTTTTTTTGGCTCTCTATGTTACACAATCCTTGTTGTGACTGAAGTTTATTAGACACGAGCGAAAAAGTTATGTAAGAGCCGCGCAGCGGCGAGATCGTAATTGTGCGAATGTGTAATATGCCCTGCAACGGAGTTACGTTTTATACTTTGTCTATGACCAACATGAAATTCACAATAAATAATACAAATTTGATACGAATACATTACAATATTAGGTACATTATAAAATTATGTAGAACTTAACAAATGTAACATTCAGTTGTTAGGTAAATTTTTGTACAGATTTTAATATGATAAACAGTACAAAGATTAATAAAAGTTTAGTGTTCTGTGTCCCTTTATACATACGTACGTGCAAAATTCAACTTTCTGTACATCTGTGTGTAAAACATAGCTTACCTAGTATTTTGTACAATAAATAAGCAATTTCATGGTAGTCGAATAGATGAATGAAATCATTTACATTCGTAAAACAATTTGTATTGTTCAGATACTTGCAGCCCCGGATCTAAGAGCTGGCAAACGGGGACTCCTGTCCCGGACGCTAGTTTCAGGGGGCGCCAAAATGCTCAAAAAAAGTTGGTTACTCGACCATTTTAGAAAAAATTAATAATTTTCCAGTTGTTTTTATTGTATTTGAGGTATTGAGAAATGAGAACAATTCTTAAAAAAAATTATCTTCAACCGTTTAAGCGTGGTGGCCATTTTTGTTTTCCAATTTGCGCTGATTTTTGGGTTTGCAACCATTTTTGGTAATGCACATATTTCATAAACCATTCATCCTGAAAGGTTGAAATATAAAACATTTTAAAGGTAATAATTCTCTCTTTATGTCTATATTCGTCCTTTCCACAAAAAAACTTTACCTAAAGTTAAATATCAACATTTAGCAAAATTCACTTTTTGAACATTGAAATAAAATGTTTTTAATTCATTTATCATATTCAATTATTCATTTTTCTTATAGAAGGAGTGATTTAAGCAGCTTAGTATTTTTTATGGAAATAGGTGTATATTGGTACAACTACCCAAATAATTTCAGTTGTGAAACTTATATCCTTTAATTTGTACAAACTCCCAAAAATTGACTCTTTTCCAACTTTGGAACTTTTCAACGTTTGGAACTTTGAGTTTATGTATCTCTGATGGGGCTGGTGATTAAAATTTGAAATTTGCACAACTTGCAGTTTTTCCGGAGTAGGTTTATTAAAATAAAAAAAACAACTTGTATATTGATCTTTTACAAAACGTTCAGCTTTTACAAACGTTGTCGCAATGGGAAAAATAGGAGTTTTGTAAAGGACTTATATAGGGTAAACGGTATAGTTATTGGACGTTGAGAGTTATTGGACAAGACATTCTCTTTTGAAGATTATAAGGCTTATAGACTAGTAAAGCAAACTCCTGATTTTTTAGTTAAACAGAACCTTTTGGTATCTACAGAACTTCTGGATTGTGGAAATACGCCAGAAATTAATAAATGAAATTTTTGTCCAATAACTGTATTTTTCTACATGCACTACTTTAATATTTTTTTTTTTCAGAGCCTTACCAATATTTGCACAACTTTCAGTTTTTCCGGAGTAGGTTTATTAAAATAAAAAAAAAAAAACAACTTGTGTATTGATCTTTTACAAAACGTTCAACTTTTATCATTATCGCAATGGGAAAAATAGGAGTTTTGTAAAGGACTTATACGTATATAGGTTAACGGTATAGTTATTAGACGTTGACAGTTATTGGACAAGACATTCTCTTTTGAAGATTATAAGGCTTATAGACTAGTAAAGCAAACTTCCTGATTTTTTAGTTAAACAGAACCTTCTGGTATCTACAGAACTTCTGGATTGTGGAAATACGCCAGAAATTAATAAATGAAATTTTTGTCCAATAACTGTATTTTTCTACACGCACTACTTTTTATACATATATATCACAACTAATATTTCTTTTTTCAGAGACTTACCAATATATAATATGAAAGTTTTATATGGTACATTAAAATAGACAGATCTTTATTTATGAATTTTTTCGTTAAAAATAAAGCTACAACACGTACTTTTTCTGTACTTTGTTTTGAAATTTTTTCTTAACTGTCCAATAACTATACCGTTTACCCTACTTATGAGTTTTTTTAACAATTTATGCCAAACATTGGAGGGGAACGCCACTATCAAGTTTCTTCCCCGGTTCTAAAAAATCGGGGCTGAATACTTGAAAGTGCTTTACTCCTACGACTAACAGTAGCTATCAATACTTTACTTTTAAATTTGTTAAGCCATCGGCCATCAAATTCCTCAACAGTATTCTATACAATTATAATGTAACTGCAGTTATTCTAATGAAATATTCTAATTAAGTGGGCTAATTCTTTTATAGTTAAGCAAAATATTACACCTACATTTCACAGTATTCAATGCAATGCTTGAGTGGAAATTTTGGGAAGTACAGTTATGTTTAAAGGTCAAAGTTTGTAACAGTTTAATGATCGATGTTCGTAACACTTGCCGGAATGAAAGTATATAGGACGTTTATTGCTGGTGAGCAATACACCACTGTGGCTTCTAATCACATCAGAAATTTTAAAATGGATTGCGGTCGCTAAAAATTTACTAATTTTGTTTAGAGAAAAGAGACGCTTAAAAAATTACTGCATGCTTTTTATATTTTAAAATTAGGAAAGGGTTAATTTTATTAGTATCTATCTAATTTTTGCCAATTATTAGCAGTGAATATAATTTATATAAAGCGGAGCTTTTTAACAAATTTTACTGCAACAACATCGAAAAAGTTTTACATTGTGGATACAAATAAATGAGCATTGTGAATTTAACTTTAAATTGTAGAAAATCGTATTATAGTTTTGGCAAAGCACTAAGCATAGGGTTGGGTGTATGTGTAGATCAATATAGACTAACCGAACATATGGTACGTAAACCCGAGATATAAGTGAAAAAACAGAAGAAAACATGCAAATAAAATATTGATTATAAAACTAGGCAATACAAAGACAAGAGGAAGGAACATAGAAACACACGAAACATCAAATAACTGTTCAATTCATATCTAACTTCTTGTTGTACGACACAAGTCCTTTGAACGTAATATTTCTGCTCTAGGATAAGGCTGTGAAAAGCTGTTTTTAGTTTTTGTATTTTTGTTTCAATAAAAAAACAGAAAACCAATGACTGTGTAATATTTTTGTTCAACAGACGTAATTTTACATTTTTCAAAATTTTATTCAAAGATTTTATTTAAGTAGTACCAATTATTTAGAAGTTGGAGTTTAATTTTAATAAACAATACAGCTGCTATTGCTGTCTGCCTTTATTTTTTTATTGATTTGAGTCTCAGTTTTTATCTTCTGCCAGAGATTCCCAATCGGACTGAGATCTGATGCTTGAGCAGACCAGTTTAACTTTTCAACATAATTATTATCCTTTAACCTATAATTTCTCCCTAGTTGTGAAGTTCGTTTTAGGTCGTTATTGTACTAAAAAATTCAAAATAATTGTATTTTATCCTCAGTGCCTCCAAATGTAAACACAGTGTCCTGAAGAATAGCCTTATAATTTTCATCATTATACCGTTTATTCTTGTAAGGGAGTCACACCATGTCAGGAGAAACTCTATATTATACCGTCTTCTGACTAGATTTCATTGTCTTTTCGGTAATCTTTGGATTTTAACGTTGTCCTGATTATCTTACATGTTTATTTCCATTGGATTTCCACAGTTGTTTTGCTGGTCTGTAAGTACGTTCTCTCGTCTTGTATCCTTACTTTTTATTGCTAGCTCTTCTTGTTATGACTAGCAGAGTTACATTTAAGTCCAAATCATTTAACTTTCTTTTGTGGTTACATACTTTGTTTTGTCTTCCTTATTATTAAACGGTTTTTCTGTGTGGTTAATTTTCTTCTTTTACCACTTTCATGAATGGTTTCTAAATTTTGTTTCTGTTTATATCTTTTAATTATCCATTATATGGTACATTTATGCACTGGATACCAGTGGCGACGCCTGAAATTATTTCCTGGGGAGATACAGTCTTTTCGACCATGTTTAAATAGACTTATTTTGTATCTAGTTTTATTTTGACCACTAATCAACTTTATTACAGCGTTTTTACTGTAACAAGACATTACCAGGACCAGGACTTCGATTGTAAAACAAAAATATTGAAATTTTTGACGAGACATTTGTAATTGTTGTACCAAGAGCGATGCTAAAATTTTTTTGTTTTGTGATTGGCCTGAATTAAACATTTAACATAGAAAGGTAACGAAAAAAATTAAAGATTTTAAAATAACTCTAGTTATAAACTTAGTTGTTCAGGTAGTGTTTAAATATATTTTAATCTAAGGTAGTGTCCATTTAAAATAAGACATTAGAATTACACTAATTGTAAATAATGAAAAGGAGAAAGATTAAAACTTCATAAGTAAAAATTTAAACAAATAGTGGAGAAAACAAATTAAAAATTAATACACATTTTACTAAAAAGTTATAAAAAATAAACAACAAAATCTAAAATTAATTGATAAATTTAATATTAAAATTAAAATAAAAAACTGAACTAAACCAAAGGACAATAATCTAAACACAAGATCAAAATATTATAGAATGTCACCATTTCACAGACTGTTAGTACCTACGTGTACGCATATAGTACCAAATGCAAATACGTATACATATAGATATTAGTACCGAAGTATGTATTCTGTGCTATTGCTATCTACCGAATATACATCACTACTCACTAGTATGCATATCTGCACTGGTATGTATATACTGAAAAGAATAGACACACGACCAAATGTTTCCTTTGAATAATTGTTTCGATTTTCTTATTATTATTAAAAAGGATACTGATTATATTTTAGTAATTTTTGTACTATTAGGAAGATTACTACGTTTTAAATAGAGATCAAAAATTTTCTTTGCAAAATTTTTCGCAGTTTTTGAGTTATAATGGTGTAAAAATATGCTTTAATGGAGAAGATTTGCATATATGTATGATGTAGATTGTGTCAATGTGTGTGCAGATATATAGAAATGGGATGTTTGTTACGCATACGCTCAAAGCCAGGAGAATCAAATCGAAGATTGTCTATTTTAGGTTTGAATGACATGTACTGACATGTACATACGTAAATATTATTCAATTTCTCTAATCACATACACATATAAGCTTATACTTATCATGTATATGTATACGTATACATAATATACATTATTGTAAACGTCTATTGTAAAAGTATGCATATTGGATATTCGTAAATACGTTTTGTTTGGAAATGTGAATGTATGAAAATGGACAATATTATTGTATAAATTTCATAATTATTTTAGATTTTATAAAAATTTTGAATTTTGTGAAGGTGAATTTTTGGGGGGAGATACTGTCTCCCTTGTCTACGCGTCGCCACTGCTGAATACTTATTTCTTTTTAACAGAAAATACTTGTTTAATTAAAATTACTAACAATTTATTTTCTAACATTATATTTGCCATCTTTCCTCACTAGCATTATCCAGACATTAAGTAAAAAATGTGAGAAATAATTTAAATAAAAGTTTTTTGTTAATATATTAAACTACACTCGTCACTCAAGTTATTGACGATTTAACTTACTGACAATGATCGTATACAAGTTATAGACAAACCATATGCATGTACTTAAGGTCGTAGGCGTAGGTGCTGTGTGGTAGTGTGGCAATGCGTTCATACGTATGGTTTGTCTATATAACTTGAGGTAAACTACGATCATTTTCAATAAGTTAAATCGTCAAATACTTGAGTGACGACTGTAATTGATTTGAACCTTACGAAAGTTAACGATACTTTTCACAACTTCTTGAACAATGTTTTCACGTTTTTTCCTTCTAGTTGCAAATGTTTTTAGCCAGCTTGAATACTTACTAAAAAAAATAACGCTTCATGCTTTCGAGCGCATTTTTTGTTTAGAGGCTAAAACATACAAAAGACTTGAAATATCTTCTTGAAAATTTACGAAAAAACTCTATTCTAATTCTTTTTTTGGTTCTAAAGGTAATGCCCTCCTTAACCGATTTCATATCCTTTGTAGTTTACGAAATTTCAATGGTTTTCATAAAAATTAATTCATTCTGTATAATACAATCGCATGTAATTAAAGTCCTATAATATTAACCAAAAGCTTATAATGGAAAACTTTAAATTAATTTCAACTTATGAACGAAATAAATTACTGGAATGGAACGAACGAGCCACATTGAAACACTACCTTATTTTTGTGACTTTTGTAAATGGAGGTCATAATATTATAACGTGTAACACCACGCACCCGTACAAACCTAACGCCATTCTGTTACATATGATACGTTAAATAATGTAAACCGCATGGCTTCGCTATTTAAAGATGAAATAGCAAAGTAAGGAGTACGGTATGGGATAGAGCACCATTGAAAACACAGGACTAGGAAGGGAATAGTACTGCCATACTATAGTTTATAAATTATACCTACCGAATTCTTAAGTACAGTAAAGACACGAAATTATTTATAACTGTAAAATCCTTAATAAATAAATACACCGGTGCCTCAATTAACGTGGACTTTTTTTAAGTGAGTATTTGTTTTACGCAGTAAATTGACCTGGATATACGCGGACTTGAATTTATGCAGATTTGATTTGTGCGATATTATTTTACGCAGTAAAATCTATATTTATATGTATAAATCATGTATTTATATGTATACAGTCAAGTGTAAAGTAACTTTATAACGCGAATTCCATAATTATAATACTTAAAATTGTAATACTTAAAATAATTAAAATTGTTTCACCGTTAGTAAGTTAAAGTATTTAAATTAATTAATTAAATGGTGTCCGCAAGAACCTTACAGACCGCCATAAGTTATATGAGATCCCTAGAACCCTTTTCTTACTGTTAGAGTACTAGAGTTATGTGAGTTCCGCCAGGGTTTACTGACCCCATGATTGTAAAAAATAAACTAAACGACCAATTTTGAATTTTTTTCACTGTTACAGAGCTAAACTATTTTAAATAGATATAGATTACATTATGTAAGGTCTGCCAGGATCCATAGGACGCAAAAGTGTCAAAAATAAACTAACTGACCGATTTTGAAAATCTTTTTACTGTTACAGAGCTAAACTATTTTAGATAAATATAGATTACGTTATGTAAGGTCTGCCACGGTCCATAGGATCCAAAAGTGTCAAATATAAACTAACCGACCGAGCTGAAAATTTGTTCATTGTTAGGGAGCTAAGCCATTTTAGATAGATATACATTACGTTATGTAGGATTCGCCAGGGTGTATGGGACCCAAAAGTGGTAAAAATAAGCTAACCGAACGATTTTGAAATTTTTTTCTTTTTTAGAGAGCTAAACTGTTTTAAATATATATATATATATATATATATATATATATATATATATATATATATATATATATATATATATATATATATATATATAGATTACGTTATGTAAGTTCCGACAGCGTCAGTGGGACCTAAAAGTGTCAAAAATAAAATAACTGACCGATTTTGGAAATTTTTTTACTATTACCGAGGTAAACTATTTTAGATAGGGACAGGTTGTGTTATCCGAGATCAACAACTGTCCTGCGGATGCAAATGCGGCGTAGAATGCTACACAACGGGTTTTGAAAATACTTTTACTATTAGAAAGGTAAAATATCATATATTTATATATATATATATATATATATATATATATATATATATATATATATATATATATATATAATATATATATATATATATACATATATATATATATATATATATATATATATATATATATATATATAATATATATATATATATATATATATATATATATATAATATATATATATATATATATATATATATATATATATATATATATATATATATATATATATATATATATATATATGTATACATATATTACATTAAGTCCGCCTAGAATATACGGTCGAGCTGATTTTTTAATGAGGTCTTGCAGATCCGAAAACGATAGTAATAAGCTACCGAATCGATTCTAGAAAAACTCTCACTGCTAGAGAACTATATTATTTTAGATGGATACAACTATGCTGCACAAAATCCGTTCGGGTTCTTGGGTCCCAAAAATACCAAAACTAATTACCCAGCCGATTTTAAAAATTCTTTTACTCTTAGAAAACTAAACTATTTTAAATAGGTACAGGTCTTAGATGAGATCCGCCAGTGCCCAATATTTGGAAATTCGCTATGTTATGCAGATGCTGCGACAGGGGTATTTTAATGTTGTCGGTGGTTAGCAAATATTTATGTCAATATCTGTAATATGAAGGGTCGTAAAGAGAAATGACGGGCCCCAGCGACAAAAATAAATTTTCAAATTTTTCTCTAGAAAAATGCTGTCGGCGAGAAAAAAAAATAGTTTAGACTTTTGTCGGTGCCGTTTACCAAATGCTCCTGGCCCTCTTCTGGATCTAGGCCTCGAGGCTACGTCCTGGCTGCTTCCCCGTCGTCGAGCCTATTAATATCTATCCAAATGTCGAACGTTCCTGGAACCTTAATGTTTGCAATACGGATTTAATAAATTATGGGAAAATATTAAAGGGAAGTTTACCCTGTTTACCTCGTAATAATTGTAACGCATTTTCCAATCAAAGTACACCAAACATCAGCAGAGTAGGGTTGTGTTGTGTATGACGGCGCACTTAGCATTTAGGTGGCTATAAAAAAATAACGGAAAATGTTATAGTAGTAATAGTAACGGAAAATGTTATAGTAGAATTTTTATTATAAACTCAATACCGATCGAGTTATTAAAAAAAATTCAGAAAATGGAAAATGCGCACTCTTACACTTACAAGATGGCGCACTTATTAAAGAGCTTGGAACTTAGCACAAATCACATTTAAACAATCCTGCACCTACGTAACAGGAGAATTTCTTATGTCAGCACTTCTTCATATTTTTCGTTATTCTATACTTTGATGGTAGGTAACGGTAGGTCGTAGTCAAAAAATAACGAAATTTTTGAAGGTTTAAGTGAAACAAGTTATGGGTAGTCCAAACGAGTAGAAGAGCTATGACAGTACGGCGACACACTACGTCATCAAAAGTATGGCAACACCCTGACTCAAGATGTGCCCACACCTTTGACGCCGTACTATACTTAATGTTGTAGTATACTACCGTGTCAAAAATGTGGGTAAACCTTGGGCCAGGGTGTCCCCATACTTCTGACGATGTTGTGTGCCGCCGTACTTTCATAGCTTTTCTACTCAAACGTATTGCGATTGTTAAAACCTACTTTTCGTTATCGAAACTTATCGGTACCGAATTACTTATCATAAATTGATTATCACTGGGTAATTCAGGCTCCATTAATCCAATTGATTGGGTCAGCAATAAGACATTATTAAAAAAATTAATTTTCGTAACTTTTCGTAATGGAAAAATTTTGATCGTAAATATCTCGTAAACGATGGGTCGCGTCGTAGCAAAAAAACAACGAAATTTTTAAAGGCTTAAGCGAAGCAAGTAGTGGGTATTCCAGACATTTTACGACTGTTAAAATACAGTTTGCTTTATCGAGAATTATCGATATCGAATTACTTTTTAAAAATTGGTTATAATTTGTTTATTTTAGGCTCCACCAGTCCGACTGATTTTATTAGCAATAGAATATTTAAAAATATTACTTTTCGTTACCGTTAGTTTTCGTAATTGTAAACTTTTGATGTAGAAACGTGGGTTATACGAATTACGAACTTACATTGTACGAAAGTTTGCTGTATAGAATTCCTTAGAAAAGTTAAAGAAAAACATGATAAAAGAAACTATCGTGTAAGAATGTGTGCGCCGTCTTACACGCCTTTGTACTGCGCTATCTTACACGCCTGTCTATTATCAACAAAATCATCCTGTGGGAACCATCCACGCGTACTGACACAAATTAAAGTGATCGGAGCTAGTTCGTGACTAACTTTACTAACCACAGGAACATTCATAATTTTTAACTTGTTTCGACATAAACCGTAGTAGCATATTCAAATTCGAGAAAAATAATATCAAATCGTACTAAAAATTTTAAACTTATGTAGAATATTGGAATTATGTCGTAAACCAATATTTTTTGGTGAGCACTTACGAATACCCGAACACTTCAAAACACGATTCAAGTTTGTTACAAATTTCGTTTCTGTTTCGAGAAAACAGGAGTGCGCACTCTTACCGAACGCGCCATCTTACACGACCCTATCTTACCAAATTAAAATATTAGGTCAATTAATTCAAACTGGACCAAGTGTTTTAAATTATTTTATTACAATGAATAGCAACAGAATCTTAATTAATACTAATTCTGCAAGTACCCTCCTTCCGTTTCTACCACACGGGTCCAGCGCTCCTCAAGTTTCTATACAACTGTATACCCTCCTCTATTTCTCTTCTCTCTAACCCACTGATGCCCCACTTGTGTCCTCTCTAACATACCCCTGATTTTCACGAAAACGCTTCACTCAAAATTTTACTATAGGCAGAGAGTACGCAGTCTTGGCAATACTCTTCTGCAGCAGTCGATGAATTTCGGAAGCAGTAGCCCCACCAAGCACATGAATTTTAATGAACCCTCGTTGCTCAGTATCAATTATAGATTATATTGCGACTTCCCTGTCCCAACTTCGTGTCTGAAAACTCCCTGTTTTTGGACACACAAAAAAACGTATTCAAATCTGTGTTTTCATCACTATGAACCTAAGGTTTATGCTAATTACACTCTTTGATGTTGGCTACCTGTGAGTTTTTTGAGAGTTGCCATTTCTATTACAACCAAATTTTTATAATAGAAATGGTACTGGAAAAGTTTCTTTTCTTGGATGTAATGGAAATGTAACCAAGGAAAACACTATCGGTTGAAGTAGCCTCGAGTACATATGCATATTTTTACCGCCTAACTAATAAATTAAAGAAAAATTAAAAATTAAACTTGGGTAAAAAATTTTTTTTGCTCATTTATGTTGTTAATTAATGCATTAGATCAGTTTTGTCGAAAAATTAATACTTAGTCCCATTTAAAAATCTAAAAGTTTGTACCATAGCTCGGAAACCATAAGAGCTATAAAGCTTCTGACCATAACAATCGGTTGCTCCCGTCGATATCTACAACTCTTATTTGAACAATTTTTCGATTAAATAAACGGTTTAGCTGTAATGAAAATGGTAACTCTCGAAAAACTCACACAGTATATATAAATATACATAGATAAATATACTATGTGAGTTTTTCGAGAGTTGAAAGATTTTTATTACAGCCAAATCGTTGATTTAATCGAAAAATTGTTCAAATAAAAGTTGTAGATATCGATGGGGGCAACCGATTGCTATAATGGAGAGCTTTATAGCTCTTATGGTTTTCGAGCTATGATACAAACTTATAGATTTTTAAATGAGACTATACATTAATTTTTCGATAAAACTGATCTAATGTATTAATTAACAACATAAATGAGCAAAAAAAAATTTTTATCCAAATTTAATTTTTAAATTTTTCCTTATCAGTTAGGCGGTAAAAATATACATATGTACTTGAGGCTACTTCAACCGATAGTGTTCCGGTTGGTTACATTTCCATTACCTCCAAGAAAAGAACCTTTTCCAGTACCATCTCTATGATACAAATTTGGTTGTAATAAAAATGGCAACTCTCAAAAAACTCACATGGTATATATAAATACAGTATTTAATATGTTTTTTGTGTGTTGTAGTTTTTGAAATACGAGGTTGGGGCAGAGAAGTCGCGATATGCCTTTTGTCTATCCATAACTAACCCTAGAATCATACGTACTCGTCAAAACGACGAACGAACTTCTCTACCTGCTCCAATACTGTGACTTGTCGGTACCTGCTCGCTGTGAAACTTCTGTTATCTAATTTATTTGTTATTATAACACATAAGAGATATAAATTTTGTTTATAGTTATTGTCGTTTTTTTTATACTGAAATAGTGTGCGTCAAAAGGACGACGATGTATGATTAACCTATATATTTTTTTAAAGATTTTGTACTCCACATATAAAAGTTTTCCTAAATTTATTAAAGATATTTTCTAAAATTTTAAAAACAAATTTTCTAAAATTTATTAAAGATATGGATGTTATAATTAATTTATTCAATGATTATGATAATGTGAAAGATGATTACAGCTGTTTGACTTATAGAGACGACACAATACTGAAGTTTGAATATATTGAATCGAAAACTAAAGAATGCGTTTCGAATGATTTAATAAAAGATTAACAATTTATTTTGTGAAAAATATTTTAATTTTTATTATTTTTTGAGATCTTATTCGAAAAATTACTAACAAATTTTAGAAAATTTACAAATGTGCCTAATGGGGAAATAACTACATATCTATAGGAATATTTATGACTGAGAAATTTCACATTCTGTAAAGTCACACATGTCCACTGATTCATAATAGTTCATAAATTAATTATTACAATTGATGTATTTATATATTTTTTAATTTTTATAATGAAAATATGCTTTGATAAAAACATTAAAAAAATTAATAAATATTTACATTAAGAAATTTTTCCAAATCCAATTTTTTTAAATATTTTGTTCGCTTTTGTAGTATTGTTATGTAAAAAAAAATGTTTTTTGCAAATAAACTCTAAAACTCCCCCTAAAAAGTCCATTCGTCGAAACGACGCCGATGTATGATTAACTTGACTCGTAGACCAACTTATGATTCTAGGGCTAAATGATACAGAATATTCTTATTTATCTATTAAACGTCTATTGCAACGTTGCAACTTGTTGACGCAGTAATAATTACTTGAACTGTGCTTATACTTGTGATAAAAAAATAATTCGATTGTCAAGTTCGAATGAATTGACCTAATATATAATTGTGAGAGCGGCAGGTAAAATCTTGTAAAGTTGCAATTCTTATTTTATTTCGTCAAATTTTTTACTTTTATAATTAGCGTGCCTCCCTCACTCCAGTGTTTCATTACGATCAATGATGATGATCAGTTCAGAAACTTATTTTTGCCTGTTTAAATCATAGGTTCGTAGTACGGCCGGCAAACTTTAAAAAATTTCTTAAAAATATAGCTGTTCACACGCTTACGAAAGTTTTTTAAGTAGTACAGCCATTTTACTATAGGTCACGTGCGAGAGGCTTCAATAAATGTATATAAAGTTTATTGCGACGATACTTTGGTGATTTGTTGTCAAACGTTGCAGTTTCCGCTGCGATTTGTATTTGAAATGACCATCAATAAAGCACAGGCGTAATTGCTACAAGTGTGTGAGTTAAGTTTGGAAAGTCGATGCTTCTCACATAGACAGCAGTCGCCTCTCGCACCATGCGGAAAAACAAAAAATATTGCGTACCCAAAAACAAACAGAAATAAGATACAAACACTTTCTTTCTTTGAGTAACATTGCAATGCATGTTGGATACTCGCTAGTTAACAATAATTCTAATATTCTAAATATTTTAGTTCTAAATATTGTGTACAAGCAAGCAGCGTTATAATTGACGGAAGAAATTTTTTCCCAAAAATTGGGTTAGTCCAACGGTATAAAACTTTGAGAACCCGTAATTTACATAATCCTCACTTTGTCGATTATAAGCTTAATCAATATATATGTTATAGTCAAAGGTCGATATGCAGTCTCTTCGCGGAATGACTCGTTTATTCTAGGTTTGGCTAACGCCTTTCGGCAAACCCCGAAATAGGTTCCTATTTCGGCCTTTGGCTGATGTATTCTTAGTCAAACCTAGAAGTACCTAACTTTTTAGTCAAACGTCGAAAGTAAAATAATTTGTTTCGGGATTTTGCTAGTCTATCCTAGAAGCGACTAACACACATTCGGTCAAACGTCGATTTGTACTGCACTTGTTGTATGTTTAAACAGGTTTTTGCATGCGAGCGTAACTCTTTGTGGTATTCTAATAAATGTATTTGTAATTCCGTATTTGTGCACTGAATGTGCGGGAGTGTAAGCTTAAAGATGTGTGAATCAAACTGTGCTGTGACTGAAGACGTGGATAAAAAAGCTTTGAAAGCTAAGTTTATGCAGAAAATATCTAATCTGAATAAGTATAAGTGTTCATTTTATACAAAGTAGGGACAAAATACGGAATAATAAACACATTTTTTGCTAAGAATCAGATACAAAGAGAAATTTCTTAATTTGGAAGATGTGCCCGACGTTCAGCTTTCACTAAGGGAGAAAATATATAAGCTTGGGTGCTAACTGTAGTAAAAAATACTCGCATCAAAATTGTGTAAATGTAAAAGATTGAACGTATTGTGCAACTAAAAATGCCATAGCGCATCACCTTCTCAAAATAAAGAGTAATTTTTTTCATTAATTACATACTTATTGTCGGGATACAAAATAATAATAACCAATTTTATTTCTTGTTGTGACTGGTCAAACCCCGATTTCATCAAATTGAGTTTCGGCGTTTGACCGTCCAAATTAGTCTATCCTAGAATTAACCAAAAATTCGTTAGTCAAAGGTAGAAAAGCGCTATTCGTTTGGACTTTGACTGAGACGTTATGTCAGACCTAAGGTTTGACTAGGCAAACCTAGGAGCGCCGGCGTTTCGGTGATTGACTATAACATATATAAGAAAACAATCCCATTCCATCTAAACATTTCATAGATACCTAACTAATTTTTGTAGGATGTTAGTATTAATATAATAGTCCAGGAGGTATCGGCATATGAATACCGAAAACTATTCCACTCAATTTTTTTATGCGATCCTGTTCAAATTGCCCTACTGATGATATAAATACATGTTGCAATGGGCCAACCCGTGGCCATATTGTTTAAACCGAAATTGTTTAAACAATTGCAAGGAATTGCTATTTTTCAACCGGACAATTTTTTTTTTATATTCTCTATTGAAATAAAAATAAAAAAGATCCTATGACTTTTCACGATAAAGTTAATATTTTTAGAGATATGAATTTTTAAAAGTTCGAAAAATCTCAAATTTGGGTACTTTTGCCCTTGAAAAATATATTAAAAAAAAAATTAAAATATAAGTAATTTTTTTTTTAAATTCTTTATACAATAGTTAATAATATCCTTAATAGAGATTGGAAAAAATTTTACTGTTTAAACCTGTTTTTTAATTGTTAATTTCGTTAATAAATAAAATAATTTTTTTATATTCTTTATTGAAATACAAATAAAAAAGGTCCTGTGACTTTTCACGATAAGGTTAATATTTTTAGTGATATGAATTTTCAAAGGTTCGAGATTTTTCGAACCTTTAAAAATTCATCTCTCTAAAAATATTAACTTTACCGTGAAAAGTCATATAACCTTTTTTATTTGAATTTCAATAAAGAATATAAAAAAAATTTGTTCGGTTGAAAAAATACTTAAGCGATGCATACTTGTGCGCGCGTGAAATTAACTTAAGATTAAGCTAAAAATTCGCTAAAAACAGGTATAAACAATGCAATTTTTTTAAATCTCCATTAAGAATATTATTAACTATTGCATAAAGAATTAAAAAAATACTATCTATATCTAATTTTTTTTTTTTAATATATTTTTCATGGGTCAAAAGTACCTAAAATTGAAATTTTTCGAACTTTTAAAAATTCATATCTCTAAAAACATTAACTTTATCGTGAAAAGCCATAGGAACTTTTTTATTTGTATTTCAATAAAGAATATAAAAAAAATTTGTCCGGTTGAAAAATAACAATTCCTTGCAATTGTTTAAACAATTTCGGTTTAAACAATATGGCCCCGGGGTGCCCCATGGCAACATGTATTTATATCATCAGTACGGCAAATTGAACACGATTGCATAAAAAAATTTAGGTGGAATAGTTTTCGGTATTCATGCGCCTGGACTATAAGGGTATTTAATAATATTATTTTTAGGTATATTATTTTGTTTTTGTTTTGTTTATATTTTTTTATTATTTTTTGTATCTAATTAATGTACTACATTGTTTTTTGCAAGCTGTCTGTCTATTCAATAAATTGTATTTTGCAGTAAATGCGGTAACTGGTACCGAACGTTTGACGATTCAACAGTAAAAAAATAATTTAAAACATTTCCGTCTAACGACTTTAAATATGGTTTAAGATTTATTGTTTCGTTATTATAATTATTTTTTCCGCATTTTTGTAAGCAATATTTTAAGGAAAACTACAAATAGAAAATTGTACAAATACATCCATTATACTAAAACTTGCATAATATAGAATGCATAATATGGGACTTGAACTAATGGTTAAGGGGATGACTTGTAATTTGCTAGCTATTTACTATTAGTGTTACAATGTCGTGTTACAAAAGTCAAATATATAGGACGTAGAAAATAACTCAAATATAAAAAAAAAACGCCGTGAGCAGCGGGGCCCCATCACGGAAGTCGAATTTTTCCCTTCATCTTCGGTATTGAATGTCTACAAGCGAAATGTGATTGAGAGTCTACAAGCGATTTGTCATTTTGGTATCAAAACTGATGATGAACGTCCGGCTGATCGGGGTTTTAAAAAAAAGGTTTTAAGTTTTTAAGGGCTGAATCTCCGTCAATTTCAATTTTGTGCCGGTAGCAGTTAGCAGGAAAGAAGCCAACACAATTCGTACGAGGGCATTCCTACCCATGCTTATTCGCCAATTGCCTTTCTGTTTTATTTTTAAATATTAAAAAAGGACCTTAAATAGTAAACTGGAAGGCCTTTATGAAGATATATTTTCTTTCCAAAAAAATTCAAAATTTCTACTTTATAAATAAATAAAAATCCAAAATTCCTACTTTATAAATAAACAGTGACTTTAACAACATTTTTAAATTACTTAGTATGTATGTATTGCATTTGTTATAATAGTAAGTTCATCTTTTTTAAAAATTTTAAAATTACAATCCACCTACTTGTCTTAGAATACAAATAAAGCATTTCAAACACATTTAACAATGCCATTGAGAAAATGGGAGAAGTGGGCGGAAAAGTAATGTGGAATTCCTAAAAGGCACTAACTGGATACTAACTCAATACACGTAAAAAAGTTCTTTATTCTTAAAATTAAAAAAATTTGTTCGATATTTGACGAATCAATTTGGAGTGTCAATTGTGACATGAGACATTTTTTTGCGTTTCTTCCTATAATAAAATTTTTCAAAATGGATTTATCAGCATGTTTTCTGACAATGGATTTAGACGAAAGTCAATGGAACTAATTTGAATAGGTGATTCATAAGGGGATTTGTGGCTTTTACAGATGTTTTTTTCTAAAAATGATTTTTCGTTTCTTCTTTTACTTTTTCTGTTCTCTGTTGCAAGTTTGGTCTTCAGATGTTTTGTTGTTTCACATTTCCGTTTTCGTATATCATTTTTAGTGATGTACGTATTACCTTTTTTGCAACCAACGAGTTGCTATATTTGACATTGTTTGATTTGATTGGTTTTGATCCAAACTAAAGGGTTTTTAGTTTCTTTTGTTTATTATTTTTACTGATTTTTATATTCTTGTCTTGATAATGGTGTTTTGAGACACCGAAACCGGTCGACATGTTCAAGATTGGTTAAAAAATTCTGTTTGGTTTTTTGCTGGTCTTAATATTGAGGTTTATCGCCAAATAAAGTCAAATAATGAAATTACAAGTTTAAAATTTTTGGCGAAAATAGAGGTAACAATTTATACAGCTCTTAACTTCCATAGGGGTGCCCCACACATGTCAAAAAAGAGCAGGGATATATATATATATATATATATATATATATATATATATATATATATATATATATATATATATATATATATATAAAATATATCTGTATATATCTATACATATTATATATAAGATATTTGAAAGATATTTGAAATTCACTTGTTCCATCAGTTCCAGAATCGTTTGTAGTTGTTTGTAGTCATTTTCCTTTCGTTTGTAGTTGAACAGTTGCAAAGTTACAACAATAGATATCTTTTGCAACAATTAAGTAACGGGTCTTTCTCATTTATAAAGATATTTGAAATTCACTTATTCCATCAGTTCCACAATCGTTTGTAGTTGTTTGTAGTAATTTTCCTTTCGTTTGTAGTTGAACAGTTTCAAAGTTACAACAATAGATATCTTTTGCAACAATTAAGTAACGGGTCTTTGTCATTTATAAAGATATTTGAAATTCACTTGTTCCATCAGTTCCAGAATCGTTTGTAGTTGTTTGTAGTAATTTTCCTTTCGTTTGTAGTTGAACAGTTGCAAAGTTACAACAATAGATATCTTTTGCAACAATTGAGTAACGATACTTTGTCATTTATAAAGATATTTGAATTCTGCTTTTTCGGTCAGTTCCACAACCGTTTGTAGTTGTTTGTAGTAATTTTCCTTTCGTTTGTAGTTGAACAGTTTCAAGGTTACAACAATAGATATTTTTGCAACAATTAAGTAACGGGTCTTTGTCATTTATAAAGATATTTGAAATTCACTTGTTCCATCAGTTCCAGAATCGTTTGTAGTTGTTTGTAGTAATTTTCTTTTCGTTTGTAGTTAAACAATTTCAAAGTTACAACAATAGATATCTTTTGCAACAATTAAGTAACGGGTCTTTGTCATTTATAAAGATATTTGAAATTCACTTGTTCCATCAGTTCCAGAATCGTTTGTAGTTGTTTGTAGTAATTTTCCTTTCGTTTGTAGTTGAACAGTTGCAAAGTTACAACAATAGATATCTTTTGCAACAATTAAGTAACAGGTCTTTGTCATTTATAAAGATATTTGAAATTCACTTGTTCACAATCGAAAGGAAAATTACTACAAACAACTACAAACGATTGTGGAACTGACCGAACAAGCAGAATTCAAATATCTTTATAAATGACAAAGTATCGTTACTCAGTACTCAACTACAAACGAAAATATTGTCACTACAAACAACTACAAACGCAATACTATCAGTTTATATTTTAAAAATTTTATTTAGTAAAAGTGGGGTGCCAGGTTCACAGAGGTGTTATAAACTAATATTTTTATTTTTTCCTATCATTTTGATACAATCAAATCAATATTTAGTCGAATTTTTCAACTGAAAAAAATTAGACTTATACAGGCTATACGATAAGAATGGCGAGACGTGAGAGTAGCGGCGCTATCCATCTTCGGATCCGTAGAACACGATTATGTAGAAAAAAATGTCTGATTCTATGTGTTTTTACTATATTTCGCTTCTTTGGTGGGGGGGGGGTGTTATATACTTATATAGTAATATTTGACATTAGTAGGTTGGCACCACTACTGACCATTACAACATACGATACATACAGTTTACAACGGAAACAGTATTCATTCCAAGACAGACCATTATAATTATGTACTCATCCATTATAATTATGTACTCCATTGTTAACAATATTTTTAATTAAGAATAAATCTTTAAATATCAAAATAATCATTATCCATTTTTAAATAATTATTACCTACGTACATAACATGGTGTCAGATGTTATTTTAAAAAATTAAAAGTATTTTAAAGAAAAAAATAAAGAAGAATTTACATAATGGACACGTGCTATCGGTTGCCGCCAACAATGGAATTCAGTGGAAATTTAGCAGATAAATGGAAAAAGTGGATTGAAAAATTTAATGTGTACATGGATGCAACGAGAAAAATAAAGAAGAATAAGTTAGAAAAGTCGCAATATTTCTTAATTTAATCGGCGACAAAGGCGCAGAAATTTTTACCACATTCAAAGTTGATCGTGCAAAAACCAAATTAGAAGATGTTTTAAAACTATTTAATCAATATTGTGAACCAAAGAAAAATGTAATGTACGAAAGGTTCAAGTTTTGTGACAATATTGTTTTGAACCGTCAGTTCATTTTCAAACAGAATTCTGTTTGAAAATGAACTGACGGTTCGAAACAATATTGTCACAGTTTCAAAATAAAAGTGGTATTTTTGCGAAGTAAAATATTTGTTTATTATTTACAAATATGGAATACCATAAAGTAACGCTCACCTCGACTAATATTCAAGTTTTATTCTCATCACCAGGGCGATCAAACAGTGGAAAACTATTTTACAACATTGAAGGCATTGGCGTCAGCGTGTGAGTTTGCAGAAGAAGAAAACATGATACGAGATAGGATAGTTCTTGGAATCAACGATGACCATTTGCGGGAACGACTACTAGTTGAACATAATTTAAGGTTAAAACAGGCCGAGAAAATTGTTCGTGTATTTGAGGCTAGTAGGAGGCACGCTAAAACAATAGCGAATAAAAAAAACCACAACGAAGAATTAGCTGTCGATAAGATAAGTAAAAAAGTTAATTTTAAAAGACAGAATCCAACTGATAAATGTGATAGTAGTAAATTTAAAAAAGCTTGTAGTAGGTGCAATAAAATTCACCCTAAAAATAAATGTCCTGCATTTAGGAAAATGCGTAACTGTTGTAAAAAATATAATCATTTTGAATCTTGTTGTATATTTAAAGCAAATAAGAACAGAAAAAAAGTAAATGAAGTTGTTGAAGCTGAGAATAATAATGAAATAAATTACTTAAATTTAGGTGTAATTAATATAAACTCAACTAATTAATATAAAATAAACAAATTTTTAAAAAGTATTTTAAAATATTCCTAAAGATTTAAATACAACCCTAGTAATTAACTTTTGTGTAAAAAAAGGCGATTTATAGGGACCGAGCCTGAACTATAGACGGCAACACTGGCACCGATAGTGGCGCCTTTATATGTCTAAAAATGAAACATATTAATGGTGAATGAGAAATCGGGGAAATAAAAATGAGTGTTACTATGGTGTTACTTGATATGAATTTTTTTTTAGCTTGTCAGTTAATAAAAATTAAAAGAAACTGACGACTCTTGTTGAGAAAAAAGCAATATATCACCAAATTACACGTACGTAAACTCTAATGGAAAATACGGAATTTTTGTTATATTTCAATAAAAAATGATGCTAAAAATTTAAAATTTTGCATAGAAAATAAGTAAATCTGTTTAAACATGTCTTCGAAACTTAAAAATAAATAATTAGAAAATACTATACTATCCGGCGCGACGTTGTTGAAAAAAAGTTAATTCTTGGAGTAAATGAATTATTAACTGAAAATCTGGTGACATCTGATAATGTCGTATTAACTGAAGCGTAGTAGAAAATCCAAAAATAAAATGAAATCTTATATTAAACAGTAATATAATTTGCGGCAGAATATTTCAAAAAGTATTTAAAATCAAACAATATCGAATTAATAACAATAAGTCCATTGCATAGTCAAAGCAACGGCCAAAGTGAATCTGCAGTAAAAATTGCAAAGTGCCTTTTAAAAAAAGCAGAATTAGAGAATAAAGATCAAAATACTCATTTTCTGAAATATAGGAACACTCCTTTACCTGGAATGGGTTTATCCCCAGCTCAACTATTATTCAGTAGGAGACTAAAAGATAACTTACCAACAGAAACAAAAATTACTAATGCCAAAAGTTAATAATAAAAAACTAAAAAAAAATAATTTTATTAAAAAGGAAAGTAATCAAAGCAAATATTTCAACCGCAGCGCAAGAAGCTTGGCTGAAGGAAAAGTGGGTGACAGGGTCTTATTTAAAACAAACAGTAGTAATAGTTGGAAATCAGGTAAAATAATAAAAAAATGTATGCAGCCTAGATCATATTTGTTAAAAGATGAAAAAAATAATCTAATATAGAAGAAATAGACAACATTTTGTTATCAGAAATAAAAAACCTGAAAATTATAATTATTATAATAATTTACAATTTAACGATAAAAATTCATCCACCAATGATCAATCGATTATTCAATCTCATATGAATTGTAATAATGATCAAGTTACTAATCAAAATCGTATGCCTCTGAGGAATAGGGAAAATATTGTAAAGCCTATACGGTTTAGACAATATGTTACAAATAACTCAGAATGTTGGAATTAATTTATTTTTCAGAATGTTGGAATTAATTTATTTAATGTTGTAATTAATTGATGTTATAAATATGATTAATGTTGTAAAACCAAATTGTATATGTGGATATGTAAAAAAAAGTAGAATTTTAATTTCTTGAAAGGGCGGATGTTATATACATATATAGTAATATTTGACATTAGTAGGTTGGCACCACTACTGACCATTACAACATACGATACATACGGTTTACAACGGAAACAGTATTCATTCCAAGACAGACACCTATACGGTTTGGTTCATTATAATTATGTACTCCATTGTTAACAGTATTTTTAATTAAGAATAAATCTTTAAATATCAAAATAATCACTATATATTTTTTAATTATTACCTACGTACATAACAGCTTTGCTCCTCAAGTTTATCAAAAAATTTCTTGAAGGGCTATGAATTATACTATATCCTATGGTTGTGGTGCATATTTTTATAATTCTCTTCTGGATATACCTATCAATAAAGAATGAATTTTGCATTCCGACGAATTAATCAATTTTAGTGTCAAAAAATAACAGGAAGCAGATTCTTATCATTCATTTACTGATCGATTGATATTTGCAAATTATATATATATATATATATATATATATATATATATATATATATATATATATATATATATATATATATATATATATATATATATATATTTAGCTGGTTTTAGTATTTACTATATTTGTACTATTTTCTTTTTTTCAGGTACTATCATCAATATGAATGCACAGAAATTGCATACAGTGGATAAGACATAAACAGAAGTCTCAAACGATAGGTAATCATAGACTAAGAAATTATCGACGACATATTATACGAGTGAACACCGTCGGTAAATGTAACTGACTTGATTAGAAAAAAAAACGCCGTGAGCAACGGGGCCCCATCACGGTAGTCGAATTTTCCCCTTCATCTTCGGTATTGACTGTCTACAAGCGAAATGTGATTGAAAGTCTACAACCGAATTGTCATTTTGTTGGTTTCAAAACTGGTGATGAGTGTTCGGCTGATCGAGGCTTTAAAAAAAGGTTTTAAGTATTTAAGGGCTGTATCTCAGTAAATTTCAATTTTGTGCCGAAAACAGGTAGCAAAAAAAAAGCCAATACAATTCGTACGAGGACATTCCTGCCCATGTTTATCCGCTAATTGCCTTTATGTTTTAGTTTTAAATATTAAAAAAGGACCTTAAATAGTAAACTGGAAGGCCTTTATAAAGGTATTTTTTCTTTCCAAAAAAATCCAAAATTTCTATTTTATAAATACTAAAAATTCAAAATTCCTAATTTATAAATAAACAGTGACTTTAATAACATTTTTAAATTACTTAATATGTGCGTATTTCATTTGTCATAAAAGTAAGTTCACTTTTTTTTAAATTTTTTAAAATTACTATTCGCCTACTTGTATTTAGAATAAACATTATGGGCCATGTGCATAAACTACTACTAAAGTTAGTAGTGAAATTTTAGCAGTGCTACTAGGCACTACTACACTTCCACTGAAATTTAGTAGTGAAATTTTAGTAGCGGGCACGGTTGCTATTAAATATAGAAAGTAGTGTGTTTTGAACTTCTCAAGTAAAATAACCGTCCAATAAAAATTTATTTAATAAATATTTTTTACTAAAATATCAGTAATCTTTTTTCACCTATGTACTTAAATTCGAAAATTGTAATAATTGTAATAATTTATTATTAGATGGATAGAGTATTGAGAGATATTCGAGAAATGAATGATATTCGCAAGTTACATAACAGGAAAATTTACAACAAAAGAATTGACTAGGGATGTAACGCTACCTAAATTTGCCGATACGATATCGCTGCCGATTATTGTAGTTAATAATCGACGATACCAATACCGATATCAATGCCTTAGTAAATAATAAATCAAATTATATGTACCTTGGGCGTTTGTATGTCTTTATATGCATAAAACTTACCTATATTTAACAGAGACTCAACCTTGTGGGAAGTGTAAAAAAATGTCAGATCAAAACTCAAAGAAAATATTTATTACAATTATTATTATCAACCAAAGTGGTAATTAAGAAAGTTAGTAAAGTAAATTTCATTACATAGAGTAATAAATTGATACATCTTTTGGCAGATTTTTGTTAAGAAAGCAAAATTTTTTCAAATTATTTGCAAATAATCTGTTACATAAATCATTTTGTATGAGGCTTGCGGTTGAAAACTTTTCAACTTTTCGAACTGTGTGATATCGGTTGTATTCTAATCGGCTTGCCGATTATAACGGTATCGAAATTGGAATCGTTACATACTTAGAATTAACCCATTAAGTAAATTAAACGAAGACAAATTTTTTTTATTTCATTTTTATTTATTTATTTTTGATCCATTCTAAAATATTTATAACTTTTTAAATCGTTTAAAAAGTAGTATTCATAATATTTATTAAATTTATTAAATTTGTTAAAGATTATCCATTTTATTCTTCGAAATAAATACCAAATACGAAATAGATGCATTAAAAACAAAACAAAAAGAAATTCAAAATATAAAATTGACATTTGTCATGAACGTCAAAATATAAAATTGACATTTATCATTAATATTGTTTAACATTTTTCAAAATTTAACCAAATTTCACACTCATACCCATCTGATTATTAAAAGAAAACTATAAAAATAATAATAAACGGTGAAAATAAAACTCTTTTTATTTTTTTTATCTTTAAATAACGTGTTGCCAAATTTAAATTGCTATTACCCTAGTAACAACTAGTAGTAGGAACAAAAAATTTTTATGCACATCAATTATTTAATAGTACAACTATGTTCTACTTGCTAGTAGCGACTAATGGCAATATTTAGTAGCAGTTTATGCACATGGCCCTATGCTTTTAAAACACATTTAACAATAGCATTCAATTCCGATGTAAAAATGGGAGAAGTGGGGGGAAAAGTGATGTGGACTCCCTACAAGGTACTAGCTGGATACTAACTGAATACACGTACAAAATTTCAGCCCTCTAGGTTTCCTTATGGAGTCTCTAGACGTGTTAGAAAACAAGCAAAAAAATTAAGGAAATATTGGCGTAAAAATCGTGGGGGTAAGGGTTAAAAGTTGAAACCTCCAAAAAACAGTGTCTGGCTATTAGCTTAACCTGTACACCAAATTTCAGCCCTCTAGGTTTATTTGGGGAGATTTTGACCCGAACGAAACTGTTAAAAAACAAGAAAAATCATGTTCTTTTGGGTATAAAAATGGTGGCGGTAGGGTTTGAAAGTCGAGACCCCCAAAAGGCACCCCTTTGATACTAACTCAATCCGAATACAAAATTTCAGCCCTCTAGGTTTATTCGGGTGACCTGTGCGAGTGGTACAAACTTCGAAAATGTCGAAAATGCATGAAATTGTAGCTTAAAAATGGGGGGGGGGGGTGGGGGTAAAATATTAAAACCTCTAAAAAGCACAACCTAGGTACGAACTTTATCAACAAACCAAATTTCAACCCTCTACGTTAATTCTGGGGGGCTGGGGGCCAGTTAGATCCAGCGAAAATCGTTTTTCCCCCCTCTACTCCCACCATATCATCCTAGGAAGCTGAATTTTGGATATGTTGTAGATAATTGACCGAAACATTATTTAAAACCGATTTGGAAAAGTTTTATTGCTTTTCCGCCCCCCACCACCCCCTTAAAGGTCGGGTCCGAAAAAAAATTTGCCCAAAATTTGACCCCACTTTGATAGTATTGTTGTGCATCGGAATAAGCCCCACTTACCAAATTTCATCTCTTAACTTCCATAGGGGGGCCCTACACATATTAAAAGGTTGCGGGAAAATATATATATATATATATATATATATATATATATATATATATATATATATATATATATATATATATATATATATATATATCAGACATCTTTTTTTTTACATAATCGTGTTCTACGGGTCCGAAAACGGATAGCGCCCCTGGTCTCGCCTCTCGCAGCTCTTATCGTATAGACTGTATAAGTCTAATTTTTCGGAGAAAATTCGACTAATTATACAGACCAACATCCCATTTATGGACACAGGTACTTATTTGATTCGCCAATTATATATACGTCGTATATCAAATAGATGTAACTTGAAAGAAGTTTTCTTATAAATTTTTATATGAAATGAGGAACAGAATTCCAGTAGACTTAACTAAAACTAGGTTCCCATATACTTAACTAAAACTAGAATATAACATTAAATAATTTTAAAAATTTGATGTACAAAAATGTATTAATTTGAACATATTAACCTACTCTTCCTGGTTTCTTGGATATTTTTAGTCGAATTTTCTCCGAAAAATTAGACTTATACAGTCTATACGATAAGAGCTGCGAGAGGCGAGACCAGGGGCGCTATCCGTTTCCGGACCCGTAGAACACGATTATGTAAAAAAAAAAGATGTCTGATATATATATATATATATATATATATATATATATATATATATATATATATATATATATATATATATATATATATATATATATATATATATATATTTTCCCGCAACCTTTTAATATGTGTAGGGCCCCCCTATGGAAGTTAAGAGATGAAATTTGGTAAGTGGGGCTTATTCCGATGCACAACAATACTATCAAAGTGGGGTCAAATTTTGGGCAAATTTTTTTTCGGACCCGACCTTTAAGGGGGTGGTGGGGGGCGGAAAAGCAATAAAACTTTTCCAAACCGGTTTTAAATAATGTTTCGGTCAATTATCTACAACATATCCAAAATTCAGCTTCCTAGGATGATATGGTGGGAGTAGAGGGGGGAAAAACGATTTTCGCTGGATCTAACAGGCCCCCAGCCCCCCAGAATTAACGTAGAGGGTTGAAATTTGGTGTGTTGATAAAGTTCGTACCTAGGTTGTGCTTTTTGGAGGTTTTAATATTTTACCCCCACCCCCCTCATTTTTAAGCTACAATTTCATTCATTTTCGACGTTTTCGAAGTTTGTACCACTCGCACAGGTCACCCGAATAAACCTAGAGGGCTGAAATTTTGTATTCGGATTGAGTTAGTATCAAGGGGGTGCCTTTTGGAGGTCTCGACTTTTAACCCCTACCCCCACCATTTTTATACCCAAAAGAACATGATTTTTCTTGTTTTTTAACAGTTTCGTTCGGGTCAAAATCTCCCCAAATAAACCTAGAGGGCTGAAATTTGGTGTACAGGTTAAGCTAATAGCCAGACACTGTTTTTTGGAGGTTTCAACTTTTAACCCTTACCCCCACGATTTTTACGCCAATATTTCCTTAATTTTTTTGCTTGTTTTCTAACATGTCTAGAGACTCCATAAGGAAACCTAGAGGGCTGAAATTTTGTACGTGTATTCAGTTATTATCCAGCTAGTACCTTGTAGGGAGTCCGCATCACTTTTCCCCCCACTTCTCCCATTTTTACATCGGAATTGAATGCTATTGTTAAATGTGTTTTAAAAGCATTATGTTTATTCTAAATACAAGTAGGCGAATAGTAATTTTAAAAAATTTAAAAAAAAGTGAACTTACTTTTATGACAAATGAAATACATACATATTAAGTAATTTAAAAATGTTATTAAAGTCACTGTTTATTTATAAATTAGGAATTTTGGATTTTTAGTATTTATAAAATAGAAATTTTGGATTTTTTTGGAAAGAAAAAATATCTTTATAAAGGCCTTCCAGTTTACTATTTAAGGTCCTTTTTTAATTTTTAAAACTAAAACATAAAGGCAATTAGCGGATAAACATGGGCAGGAATGTCCTCGTACGAATTGTGTTGGCTTTTTTTCTGCTACCTGTTTTCGGCACAAAATTGAAATTTACTGAGATACAGCCCTTAAATACTTAAAACCTTTTTTTAAAGCCTCGATCAGCCGAACACTCATCACCAGTTTTGAAACCAACAAAATGACAATTCGGTTGTAGACTTTCAATCACATTTCGCTTGTAGACATTCAATACCGAAGATGAAGGGGAAAATTCGACTACCGTGATGGGGCCCCGCTGCTCACGGCGTTTTTTTTTTTTTTTTTTTGAAATCTCTTTTCAAATTTGTGCCATTTTACTGAAAAATACCATTAAAAATATTAAAATTCTGGCGGTAACTTAAATCGAAACAAATAATGCTAGAATACGATCAGAAGTTTCGCACTAGAACGTGCTTATACTACCTTATTTATGTTAGTATACATAATATGTATACTAACACGGTGTATATGTCGTGTCACGGAATTTTCCTTTGAACGCACAATGGGGTTCTGCTTCGTTCACCAGTGGTTCCACCAGAGAGTACGAACAATTAGTTGATCAGGATCGCCAGTTGGTCTTTGATACGTAAATACCAACAGAAACCGTAATTGTAGTCACTGCTTTTAATATCTTGAAGATAACACTGACTCTAATTTTGTTTTATAAAACTTATTTTATTACACAACTGAAATTGACTGATTTTTGGTCTTTTAGAATAAAAGAATTATTTAATTCTTAACAATTACTTTATTAAAATCACTTAATCAAAGATTCGTCTTTACATTTCAAAATTCTATTTTACAATCTCTTAATTTGAAAATAATTCAGTCTTTTTATACAAAAATTCTAATACAAAAAATATGATAATATAAATAATTTTGAGGGTGGAACAATGGGTCCGACAGGGTGGTGTGAGCTGTTGGATGTTGATAAAGTTTGGTGTTTTCGCGCCGTTGTGCTAAAACACTGCAGCTGTTGAAATATTTGTCCATCCTGATGCATATGTTTTTGTCGGCAGGATAGCGATAGCGAAGCGTTATCGACAGGATGTAGATACGCGAGTGTTAATGGATCTTTATCGTATCGGTGGGTACCACACTCTCCTGGGTTTAAAGGAGACCATAGCTTGAAGAGTTTAAAGGAACGATTGAAGCGGTCGTGGTCGACTTGTAGATTTTGGTTGTCTTCTAGTGGGCGTGGTAGTTGGAGAAGACGTTAAGGCGTATTTGGGCGGTGCACATGGAATGAGTTGATTATCCTCCGTGCTGATAGGCGTGAAGTGTACCACTGGTTCATTGTGAATTTCAGGACCATGGACACAATTGTAAATGTTGACGCATCCATTACTGCATGACTTGGATACTAAATTTTTGATAAATGAAAAGAACGACATTTTGTGTAATAAATAAATGGTTCCTAAAACAGATAGAAAATAAAACGTATTTTTAATATAGGACCATGTTGACACGGAAACTCGTTGTCCCATAATTCTTATGGTGTTTTCCAATTTCTTCTGAACTTCTTTGTTCAAATCTTGAATACGGTGCTGATTTTCATTAAGTTCATCGAGACTGATATGCGTTAATTTGATTGGACTTATTGCGGCTAATTGTATTTCAGTCTGATTTAATTTCTTTACACATTCTTCTTCGTCTTGTAGATCAATTTCTGGTATGTAATTGTGTATTGAATAATTCGCTAAGATTGGATATGTTTCGATAGTGTGTCTAGTAGTATATCCTTTGCATTTTTCTTCTAGTTGAACTTTTTGTGTTCCTCTCAGTTCCACTGATTCTGATTTATTCGGGCAAACAATATTTAAAGCAGTTGGTTCGCTCGTAGAAACAATCCAGGTGTTTCCATTGATTTCTTGCCATAACTCTTGTTCAGCGTAGTAAGTTTTCACTTCACAATCTAATGGAATTTTCTTAGTTGTTGGATTCAATAATTCTGTTTCGCAGCACTGTTGTGTCAGGCTTGATACAGTGTGTATATCATCGCATAGGAAGTTGTGTTTAATGTATTCTTGGCATTTGTCTTTTGTTTTCAGTAAAATGTGAGTTGTCCGACTCAGATTTATAATTAGGTAAGGATAATTTACATGGATAATTGATATTTGTTTTAAATCATAAGGATTATGGCTTGGTAAAGGAAAGAGATGATATAAAATAAATTTGTCTAACTTTACGATTGGTATTCGAATTTCAATTACAAGTGTATGTTTGAGATTAATCGTTCTTGTTTTAAGAATTTTATAATACTTTTCTAAATTTTCCCATTTTGGCTCAAATGGAAGATTGAATTTTTGACTCTTAATTAATTCAGCTAATAATGTCTTTGGTGGTAATATCTTAAAATCTACTAAGTTATGCCTAGCTAATGTAATCGCATTTTCAAAATTTTCTAGTTCTCTAAATACTTTATTTATTAAATTTCTTAACATTAGAATATGTTCATTTATATTTATGTGATGCATTTCTTTATTTAAGAGATTTTGTACTTGGTTTACGTTTTTATTGTAAGTAGCTAAATATGAATTTAATTTTGATTCGATTGAACTAATTTCCGATTGCGTTTTATTCATTTTACTTAGGGAGTCACTTATTAATCGAATTTGTGATTGTACCATAGTATGAATTTTATCTTGCGTGTTCGCTAAATTATTTATTGCATCGGTGAAGTATTGCGCGTCTTCGGCGGAAGGGTTTCCCGTAATCTTATGCCAAATGGAACCGATTGCGTCAAACCAACCGTGTTCGTATTGAACTTGAACTGAGCGTTTCTTTTTTGATCCCGATTCATTTTGATTATCGAGATTGTGTAAGCTAGTAAGGTCACTAAATTTAATTTGTAAATCTAATAATTCGTTATGTAATAATTGAAAATTTAACTTACAATTAACGTTATCTACTAATATATCGCACATTTGAGTAGATTGAGTATATATGTTGTCGATAGACCGTAATGTTTTACCTAAATAACTAATATTATAGTAATGAAGTAAACTTATATAACTAGTTACTAATTTTACATTGCCCTCTACATTATAGTATATACCAGGGTTTTTATCTATTTTTTCTATATATACGTTATTACTCTTTGCTAGTGCTAGGAGCATTAAAAGGATGTATAGGAACATTTTGATTTTCCTTATCATTTTGATCGTTACGATCTTCTGTTCCGTTACCTGAAACATTAAACAATTTCAAGTGTTTGAAATGGTATGTTTGATTTCTTTTGCCTAGCTTTAGGGTTGCTGTGTTATTATGGTGTATCTTAATTATTTCAAACGGGCCTTTGTAACGTTGATTAATTCCCTTTTTTAACAGTTTTGTTTCAAGTAAAACTTTGTCACCAATTTTAAAATTATATTCTTTAGAGGTTCTATCATAGTATTTTTTATTATTCTCTTTTGAAATTTGAAGGTTTTGTTTTGCTAATTCGCGTAAACTTTTTAATTTGTTACTAAGATCTTCAGTAAATTTATCATAGGAAGGGGTGTAATTATTATTTGAAATTAATTTTGGATTGTTACCATAAACTAATTTGTATGGTGTTTCACCGGTAGATCTATTTACATGGGTATTGTAACTAAAACATGCTAGATGTACATATTGATCCCAATCATTCATATTCTCGTTAGTATAAATGCGTAAATAATCTTTTAGGGGACCGTGAGCTCGTTCCAGTGATCCGTTTGTCGCGGGATTATATGGCGTTGTTTGTTTATGCCTAATATTTAATATTTTATTAATTTCTTTAATTAAATTACACGTAAAGCTGGCACCTTTATCAGTTAAAATTGTCGTGGGAAATCCGAAACGTGCGCAGTAATCAATAAAAGGTATAGCGATATTTAGGGCGCTTTGATCGTTAATCGGGTACGCTTGCAAAAATTTTGTCAGCTCGTCTTGAATTGTGCAAATATATTTATTGCCGTTTTCAGTGACATTGAAAGGACCGATAATATCTAAAGCTATGCTTTCATTGAAAGTTGAAGCGGTAGTAGTAATAAGCATGGGAGGCTTATTATTTCGGGTATTTTTCTTCGCTTTTTGACACTGTTCGCATTCATTTATGTATTTTTCGATATCTCTGGACATATTTTTCCAGAAGTACCTTTGTTTGATTGCTTGAAGTGTCCTTTTTACACCTTGGTGACCACTAGTGAGGTCGTCATGGTGATGTTTAATAATTCTGATGCGTTCATCTTTGTCTCTAACAATTATTGTTTCGATTTTTAATATATTTATTTTATATTGGTTGTCTGTATTAAAGTAATGTAACATTTTCTTAAAAATTTCGTCCGATATTGTTAACGTGAGAGAAGGTATATCGTATATTGTAATTTCTCTTGTTTGACTAATTTGTAATATCATAAAGAGGTTGTAAAAACAATCGAATAAGTTACCGGGTGCTATAGGATCAATTGCATTTTCATTTGCAAATAATAAGTAAACCGTTTTGTTTTCTTTTGAGGTAAAACAGTGTACGTCTTTGAATAAATTTATACTAGGGAGACTAGTATTATTTTTAACGAAATAAGAAAATTTGTGGTTATCTGAATTGATCGCACTATATGGTAATACTAAATTATCTACTGTTTCAAGTGGTATGGTGATTGCATTAAATTGGGGTATTTCCGCGTTATCTTTCCATAAGAGGAAATTTTCGTATGTTTTTTCTAATGTAAGGTTGTCAATAGCAAGTACTGGTCTACTTAAACTATCAGCGTTAGTGTTCGATTTTCCTGACTTGTATTCAATACGATAGTCGTATTCTTCTAATTTTAATCGCCATCGGATCAATCTAGAAGATGGATCTTTGTTGTTCATAAGCCATTCGAGGGCTTTATGATCGGTGCGTATTAGAAATTTTTGACCGTATAGGTATGGCCTAAAATTTTTGACAGATTCTACAATAGAAAGCAGCTCGCGTTCAGTAGTTGTATAATTTTGTTCTGCTGAATTCAGGGTGCGTGAATAAAAACTGATTGGTAGGTCAATCGTGTTATCGTCATTCATTTGACTTAATATAGAGCCTATTCCCGAGTTTGAAGCATCGGTACTCAGTATAAACATTTTATTAAAATCCGGGTACTGTAGGATTGGTTTTTCGATTAACGCGTTTTTAAGAGAATTAAATGAATTTGAACAACTTTCTGTCCATTCAAATTTTTTATCTTTTTTTAATAAATTAGTAAGTGGTTTGGCTTTTTCTGAAAAATTTTTAATAAATTTTCGATAATAGCCAACTAACCCAAGGAACGATTGTACGTCTTTTGCACTTTTGGGAATTTTTAGATTTTGTATTGTTTGCACCTTTCTAGGATTAGGGCGCAATCCTTGAGAACTTATAACGTGGCCAAGGTACTCAATATTATCGTGTAAAAATTCGCATTTATCAATTTGTAATTTTAAGTTATGACTTTTTAGACAATTAAAAACTTTTTGTAAACGTTCATTGTGTTGTTCAATAGTTGAACCAAAAACTACTATATCGTCAAGGTAAACGAAACAATCGACGTATAGTATGTCTTTGAGAACAATGTTCATTAGACGCTGGAAAGTAGCTGGAGCATTTTTTAATCCAAATGGCATACGTATATATTCGTAATGACCACCGGGTATTGTAAATGCTGTTTTATGACGATCTTTCGGATCGATAAGTATCTGGTGAAAACCTGAAGCCAGGTCGAGTGTGCTAAAGTATTTAGCATTACCCAAATGAGAAAGTATGTCTTCTATATTAGGTAATGGATACTTATCTTCGATCGAAATATTATTCAATCGTCGATAATCGGTAACAATTCGCCACTTTTGCTTGCCACTGGCGTCTAATTTCTTTGGGACTACCCAAATAGGTGCACTATAAGGTGAATTGGATTCTTTAATTATCCCGTTATCAAGCATTTCTTTTATTTGTTTTTTGACCTCGATTTCGTGAATTTTAGGAAACCTATAGTTTTTCACGTATATAGGTGTAGGATCAGTCACCTTAATTTCATGCATTAATGTATTCGTATGTGTTAATTTTTCGGTTGCTGAATGGAATAAATCTATATTATTTTTACATAAATTTATTAATTCATTTTTTTCTTGAGCATTATTTAAATGATCAAGCCGAATATTTTCAAGTATTTGACTACTTTTATTATTTGATATATTTAAAATATTATTTTTTTTAAAAGTAATGGATGACGGATTTGTTTTAATGGTTGCACCATAATGAGTTAAAAAGTCGATTCCTAACACTCCATGATGTGGTGTATTCATAATTGAAGTATCGATTACTTGAAAATCGAAAGGAAATAAATTACCGTCGGGCATTGATAAATTTAATTTTATAGACCCTAATGTTTCTTTATATTCGGTTTCTATACCGCGTATTATAACTTTGTCTTTAATATTAAATTGTTTTGGTATGAGTTTTTTATCGTGTACTAGCGATATACTTGCACCAGTATCAATTAAAAATGTAATTTGTTTATCATTTGATTCAGGGCAATTAAATGTTAATTTTTTAGTATTTGAGGTATTTAAAGCAGATACTCTATGGATGCTGAGTCCATTGTATTGTATGTTACCTCGTTTGAAGAGCCTGCTTGATTGATCGATTGCTCGGCTCTGGCAGCAATCGATGGATTGTAGTTTAAATGCTCACTATTATTATTTCTAAAAGGAGGAGGTGCGTTATTTTGAAATGATTGTGCATACCTCTTTTTTCGACATTCTGCTTCGATATGTCCTTTATATTTGCAATAATTACAAATTTTTTGATTTTGGTTTAAATTATTTGGATTATTTTCAACGCGAGTTTTATTTCTACAATCGCGAGTATTATGTGTTTTTGTCCTACAATTTTTGCAATATTTACCGTTTTGATTGCTACTATTATTGTGAAGAGTTCTATTAGTATTTTGAGTTCTAATAAAACTTTCTTCTTCTAATGCTTCTTTTAAAGCGTCATTTAATGTTCGTAATTTTGGACAAGTTAAGCGTAAACGCTGGGATATTTGAGGAATACATCCCGTTATGAATCTATTACAAAATGATTCTTCAATGATAGGAACTAGCATATCATATTGAGATTGCGTATGCTCGTATCGGAGGTTTGACATTCGCTCCATTTTTAATTTATTAATTCGTGTATAAAATGATATTATATCTTCACTAGATTTTTGCGACATTGTTGCGAGTTCGTTTTCTATATGTATTGTTGTCCGTCGCGGACTATGAAATGTGTGAATGATTTCGCGTAAAGATTCATACGTTAGGTCTTTCGATATTAACTGAATCCCTAAGTCGTACGGTAATTGATTAGCTACAAATCTTATGATTTCTACTTCTTGATTGGGCGCATAATTAACTGTATTATGTACGCGTCTTAGAAAATCTAAAGCACCATTAGGTGTGTTATCGAATTTTCCTATCCAATCTCTAAAGTTTAAAGGTTTATAACTACAAAAATCATTTTCACTAATTAAATCTTCGTTACGATTTAAATTGTTTACAAATTCTTTAATTTGATTGAGTTGCTCAGGAGAAAACTTAGAAAAGTCCATAACCGTTGAGCTATTAGTCGAGCTATTTGTTGAGCTACTTGGTTGTTGATCGTCTAGTGGCATTTTATTTTGAAATGATATAGGTGGTAGGTAAAGAGGAAGGTTTTGTAAGTATGTTGTCAGAATTAAATAATCTTTGAGGAATCAATTAAAACAATCGTAAGTCGAACAAATCAAAAATACTGAAATTTAAAGACTTACTTGGATTGATTTTCCTCTAATTTATTCAGACCAGTTGTATTGGCTCAGCGTGGAGTTGCGTATTGTTGTCCAACGTGGCTCGTCCAGATGATTTACAGTTAACGTGGAGTTGCGTATTGTTGTCCAACGTGGCTCGTCCAGTTGATTACCAAAATTTTTCCAGTCTTCGTTGTGTAGGTTCAGAAGATTCTTCTTTTTTCTTATCCTGGCAGCATCGCCAGTTTTTGTGTCGTGTCACGGAATTTTCCTTTGAACGCACAATGGGGTTCTGCTTCGTTCACCAGTGGTTCCACCAGAGAGTACGAACAATTAGTTGATCAGGATCGCCAGTTGGTCTTTGATACGTAAATACCAACAGAAACCGTAATTGTAGTCACTGCTTTTAATATCTTGAAGATAACACTGACTCTAATTTTGTTTTATAAAACTTATTTTATTACACAACTGAAATTGACTGATTTTTGGTCTTTTAGAATAAAAGAATTATTTAATTCTTAACAATTACTTTATTAAAATCACTTAATCAAAGATTCGTCTTTACATTTCAAAATTCTATTTTACAATCTCTTAATTTGAAAATAATTCAGTCTTTTTATACAAAAATTCTAATACAAAAAATATGATAATATAAATAATTTTGAGGGTGGAACAATGGGTCCGACAGGGTGGTGTGAGCTGTTGGATGTTGATAAAGTTTGGTGTTTTCGCGCCGTTGTGCTAAAACACTGCAGCTGTTGAAATATTTGTCCATCCTGATGCATATGTTTTTGTCGGCAGGATAGCGATAGCGAAGCGTTATCGACAGGATGTAGATACGCGAGTGTTAATGGATCTTTATCGTATCGGTGGGTACCACATATATATATGTAGCTTAATTTACGTTGGCAACGAATGACTTAAAGATAACAAATAACAATGATTAAGTACACTGCGGCAAACAACAAAGCTTATTAACAACAACAACAACAAAACAACGCTTAATCCTGTTAAATGCTCATATGCTCACTTTATCTACTTATAAAATATACATAATATGTATATTTAAATCTCTTTGATTATAAACAGTCGATTGAACTATGACATAACTTTTTCTATGTATATTTTTATTCTCTTCATTGCTATGCAAAGTGCAGAAAATAAACATCCTTGTTAGTTAGTAGTACATCTTAACATTGCTTGAACATTACATTCCCTGTGTGTCGTCCTTCACATATACAGCGTGGGCCATTTTAATCTATGAATCTAAATATCTCGCCGGAGGCGCCACCTATCAAACAATGACCTTTACAAAAGTTGTTAGTTACGAAGGGGACATTAAATGGTTACCTTAAATTTAACAGTGACCTTCATTCTCAAGGTCATTTTGAGGTCAAGTCGTATTTTTCAAATGGAAAAACCTATTTTTTATTTCGGATTCTGAAAGAGCGTGAAATTTCACCTTGAAACCTTGAAAATGAAGGTCAAGGTCAAATTTAAGGTAACCATTTAATGTCCGCCTTCGTACCTAACAACTTCTGTAAAGGTCATTTTTTGATAGCTGGCGCCTCTTGCGAGATATTTAGATGCAAAGATGAAAATGGCCATTCCATATATATATATATATATATATATATATATATATATATATATATATATATATATATATATATATATATATATATATATATGTATATATATACATATACATATATATATATATATATATATATATACATTCCATATATATATATATATATATATATATATATATATATATATATATATATATATATATATATATATATATATATATATATATATATATACTAGCAGTGACCCGCGGCTTCGCTCACTCTGTATTAGACTCTTGTCTTTAATTTTTAATATGAATATAAATTCTAAAAACAATATTTTTTTTATTATATGACTGGTTTGATTTTGATTTAATTAGTGGATTCCTATAATACGGTTATGAAAAAAATTTTATACCTAACATATTATTGCAATGCTCTCGGTGTAAGGTAATAAATAAATAAATAATTAAATGAGGGTACCTATACTTAAATTGTTATAACTTCAAAAATCCATTGCTTACTTTTATCACTTTTATGCAAATCTCTCTTATGTTTTATTTTTATTGGCTTCTGTATGACATTCGTATTTTGAAAATCCATCTTATTTTAAAACTGTTAATCACATGTCCAACAACAGATATTTTCTGTACCCAAATTACGGATTATTCAAAAGAAATAATTTTAAATATAAGTTCAAGTACCAGGTATAAAAAAAGACATTTACATTATTCTCCGAAATTTTAAAATGAGTAGATAATAAAATATTTATTGCCATGCATCTGATTTAAATAACTGACCTAATTTATATTTACACCTCCATAAATTCAATAATAATAAAACCTTATATTTAATAAACTGAGTGTAACTAAGTAATTTATTCCACATTAATCTTGTCAGTAATAGAGATGCTCACGGGAGTGATTTTCTTAATCCGTTCCCACCCACTCACGATTATACCCATCTCTCCCGTTCACTCCCATTCCCGTGGAAAAGTTGTCACATCTGCCCGTTTCCTTCAAATTAGTCCCGAACCCGTTTTCTTTATTTCCGGTCCCGCTTTATCAAAAAAATTTTAATTTTAAATAACGAAAATAAAATCATAATACTTCCAGCATATTTATCCACTCCCGCTCGTTTGCATTCCCGTCAAAAATTTTCACATCCGCCCGTTCCCGTTCCCGGTGTGGTAAGATTCGAGAAAACCTTTAAAACTCTCGGTCCGATTTCCATCTCTAATCGGTAATAAATGATTCTGTATTAATTGAGATTTAATGTCTCTGTACCAAATTCCATCGAAACCGTTTCAGTCATTTTGTCGTGATTGAATGATTGGTTTTGTATCCCATAAAAACCTCCTATCGAAACAAAATCATCCTAGGTGCGGATTCAAGGTAAATAGCGTTTGTATACAAAGTTTCATCACATTTAGTTCAGTCATTTCAGTGTAATGGAATAACTAATTTAGTGTCCCACAGGAACTTTCAATCGGGATAAAATTATTTTATGTGTTAACTCAAGATAAATTTTGTCTAAATAAGAATTTTTTTCCAATTTAAATCAGTCATTACAGTAACTGGATAATATGTTAATTTGGTGTTTTTTTTCCTACAGCAGTCTTCAATCGGAATAAAACTATCCTATGTGTTGGCTCATGGCAAATAGTACTTCTGTACGAAATTTAATCTAATTCACTTGTTATTTCACCGTGATTTAGTAACTGATTTTGTATTCCACGGGAATTTTCAATCGGGATAACGTTATTCACTGTGTTAACTCAGCATAAATAGTGCCTGTGTACAAAAATTTTATCAAATTCGGTTTAGTTATTTGGACGTGATTGAGTAATTGGTTTTGTATCCCCCAGGAGCATTCGATCGGGATAAAACTATCCTATGTGTTATTAAAATTATTCCGGTATGTATTCATACCATATAAATAGTTTCTATATACCAATTTCACCGAATTCAGTTCAGTCATTTTGTTGTGGTTAAGTAACTGGTTTTGTATCCCACAGGAACCTTGAATCGGGATAAGATGATTCTATGTGTTAATTCAGGGTAAATATTGCCTATACATCAAATTCCATCGGATTCGGTTCAGTTATTTGAGCGGGATTGGTTAACTGGTTTTGTATCCCTCAAGAACATGAAATCGGAATAAAACTATTATATGTGTTATTAAAATTATTCCTGTCTATATTCATAGTAAATAGTTTCTATATACCGATTTCACTGAATTCAGTTCAGTTATTTTGCTGTGGTTTTGTATTCCACAGGAGCCTTGAATCGGGATAAGATTATTCTATGTGTTAATTCAGGGTAAATATTGCCTGTAAATCAAATTCCATCGAATTCGGTTCAGTTATCTGAGCGGGATTGAACAATTGTTTTTATATCCCTCAGGAACATGAAATCGGGATAAAATTTAGCCTATGTTTTAAGTCAGTGTATAAGGAGAGTGTACGTAAAACCTTATCAAAATTCGTTCAACCGTTTTGGCGTGATTGAGCAACAAACATCCAAACTTTCATTCACATTTATAATACTATTAAGATTATAAGTAAGTATATTTATAATAAGTTATATAGGCAGACGCGAATTTAACTATGTGGTGGCCCCTGAATACTTGATATGTGGAGCCCTTGAGTACTTTGGTGGATACACCTTAAGAAAAGTTCCGAAATTTTTCAAGTCCTCCCGAAAAATAGGGTTGGTAAGTAAAAAAATTTGCTTGCCCTTATTTTTGAGATTTTATTCGATTTTATACAGGCTCCTATTGTGTGGCGGCTCCGGGGGCACGTGCCCCTAGTGCTCTTACCTAAATTCGGCTCTATATGTAGGTAGGTATGAAGTATCGAGGTCCTACTAGTTACGTTCTATATTTTTTCAGTCTAGTGATAATCTTTCTTTAGAGAAAAAATTCTATATAATTTTTATATTTCTCCTTTTCAGTTGTCATTTTACCTTTTCTGTTTATGCGTTTTTATGAACGTATCTTATTTTATCAAGAGGATATAATTTTTTGTCTGTTTATGATTTTTTTTGTTTTCTCTGGCGTTTGCCTTTTTTTATGTTTTTACCTTACATACCGACCTATCAGGATCTGTTTTGTCTAGGAATATATAAGTAAATATAATGAAATGATACACAGATACAGTGATCGACGATCGTAATCTTTAAATGTGGGTGAATATAAATATATACATATAAATAAAGCCAAAAGGGAAACATACACATCAAAATGAAATAAAAATAATATTTTTAGTTAGGTATATATTGTAGGAATATTAAATTATACTATAATGGAAACAAAAACTGTGAATTGAATAAGCACAATTTATACTATAATGTTGAATCATAAAATCACTACCTACTTTTTGTATTTATATATCTTTTTGTTTCAATTATAAAACGTAGGAATTTATAAAAGAATTTGTCTTTTCTTGTTAGGAATTTTTTTTTCTTAATTTTCAAATTTAATGGATAAAAGATGCTTAACTGTGGAAAAATTTAAAAAAAAAAACGACGGGTTGCACTCCGGGAGTGCCGGCAGAAGTGAAAACTTGAATATTAACGTTGTGCATTTTTGATATTTTGGAATGGCTAGGGAATAATTTTGTACGAATTGCTTTAATTATCAGTATAAAAGTACTATCATTTATGTGGTAGAATACAATATTTATTTATGCGCTATCGTACACGGCACATCCTGCCGGAACGCTAGAAAAAGTGGACTTTTGAGTGCGCGTTTGGAGCGCTGTATCTTTTCACCTGTACAAGATAGACAGGTGCTCTCGCTGACTTTTTTGTAGAGAATTCGATTCTCTACAAAAAAGGTTTTAACACTTTTTAATGTATCTATCACCGTTTTCGCTACGTAAGCGGTGAAAGCTCAAAAAACGCTATTTATGAATTTTCAATATTGTTTAAACAATATAAAAAAACATTTCCGGGAGTTCACATTTTGTACAAATGTTCTCTTCGGTAATCCCTGCAAGAATCTCTTTTTAAAAATTTTTTATCTCTATTCTAAAATTAATGTTTAATGAGATAGGGCTTAAAATTAGTGCTATTGGAGTAAACCCGTATATATCTATCTGTCCTTTCACGTTACACTGGTTTCAGTAATACATATAGAGATACTACCGTTCGTTCTGTATTCTGTACTACTGTCTACTGTTATGTACTGTCGTCTTACGAATTTTCGATCAGGTCACGTGTCCTGACGCCAGTTTTACATTTTTTACCCATTACAAAAAAAGTGTACAACGCAGTTTATTGTCTGCTCTACTGACTGTCTACTTTCCATCCGTCTTACGAATTTTTGATCAGATCTTAATCTTACGAATTTTCGATCAGGTCACGTGACCCGACGCGAGTTTAACATTTTTTACCCATTACAAAAAAAGTGTACAACGCCGCTAAAGAAGTTTTCACTTCAAAAATTGAATTTTTCATTCAATTTTGTTCATTTAATTTTGCTCCTTTATTTTTTAATTCGGAAATTTTGAACAAACGGTTTAGGAAAACCATTCGATAGATCGATCTGTCGATTTACAGGTTTATTGAGGGTACAGTGAGGTATAAAAATTCGTACAAACATTAGACTCCCCATCGATATTCGCAGGGATGCGGACGATTCGCAAAAAGGAAAAAAGTCCCTTTTTTCACATTTTTCAGATTAAAATTAACGATGGAAAAAAAATTTTTTCCTATAGTACGCGGCATAGCCTTGTAGGAAATTTATTCCATATTCCAAAACTGCCCTTCAATTTTCTGTCCGATCACTGGTTATTGAGATATCGATGGTTAAAGCAAAAACGATCTTTTTCATTCAAAGCTGGATACCTCCGGAACAAATCAACGTAGAGAAAAATTTTAAAAAGGAATTTGAAGCTGAATAAACAGGCTATCAGGTCAATAGCATGGTTTTACTGTAAAAAAAAATTTCAAGCCCGTAGATCAAAAGAAAAAAAAGAAAAAAGATAAAAAAATTTGCAAAAACTTTTTTTGTGTTATTCCCTATAATTGCTCGATAACTGTCACTCCTAAAAATTTTTGGACGAAAGATCTGAAAACGAGAATCATATATATATATATATATATATATATATATATATATATATATATATATATATATATATATATATATATATATATATATATATATATATATATATATACTACATAAAGTCCGCCTAGAATATACAATCGAGCTGATTTTTTTTTGAGGTCCACCGGGATCTTGCAGATCCGAAAACGTCAGAAATATGCTACCGAACCGATTCTAAAAATTTTCTCACTGCGAGAGAACTAAATTATTTTAGATGGATACAATTATGTTACATAAAATCCGTTCGGGTTCTTGGGTCCCAAAAACCAAAAATACCAAAACTAATTACCCAGCCGATTTTCAAAATTCTTTTACTCTTAGATAGCTAAACTATTTTAAATAGGTACAGGTCTTAGACGAGATCCGCCAGTACCCAATATTTGGAAATTGGCTATGTCATGCAGATGCTGCGACAGGGGTATTTTTGTATTATATAAAAAAAGAATATAAATATTATTGATGGTAATTTAAGATATTGAATTTTCAATATTTTCTCATTTTTATATCAGCTCGTTGAACGTCATCCGCTTCATAAATCAACAATATTGAAAGACTGTCAAATAATAATTGAAAAAACAGATGTTGTTGACATAAAATACAACTTATCAGACAAATTTTAAGGATGTATAGTCTAGATATAAAATAATATAATATGCTAGACAGCAAGAAAATGACAAAACTAGCAAAAACACCCACTTTAAAGTTTCTAATTGATTAATTAATTTATTTATTTTTTTTATGTGACTGTTTAGTAATATAATATGTTAGCAAAAGAAGTAAATATTCTTTAAATTATTTTCCAAATTCAATATCTCGAAAGTTATTTGGACTCTAATTAGTAATGCGTAACATATTGGTCGATTCTGTAACTATTAACAGTCTGTAAAACCTCTGTTAGACTGTTAAATTACAAAATGTTAAAAAATGGTATTCTGTACGAAATTTTTAACAAAAATGTTAGCTAACATTCTGTTATTTCCCTGTAAACTTTACAGCACTCAAAACACTCGCCATAAACTTTACAGAGCTGTTAAATACGCTAATTACTATGGATATTATTAAATATTGATAATTTTGATTTTTGCGTTTTTTATAAATTCAATATTTTGACGTTTTAATTTGTCATTTTTTGAATTGTTTGATATCCGTATTTAAATATGTAATCATGAAGTATTTTCCGTAGTAAGAAGACTGTTGAGAAAATAGTGCAGTGTTCTTAAAGCTGCCAGGATGCAATTTCAAATAAAATACATAAATTTAATATTAATTATATTTTTTCATAAACAGTGAATGTTTTCGGGACAAAATCGCACTAACACAATTTGTCCACATGAAGCGTTTTACCTTTTCTCGACAGCGCTTCAGTTATTTAATGTATTTCATCAAGTATTCTTATTCATGGTATTGTCAATTCTTATTTTGTTGTTTACGTATTTAATACATAATGCATTGTCTTTTGATAGTGAATAAGCGCTCCTTACTCTACCAGTTTTCACAATTCTTTTTTAAAATTTATTACCCATAAAAGTCTCAATAATTTATGAAACATTTCCTCCAAAGACTTGGTGCAATTGAAGTATTTCTAAAACTAGACTGGTTGTCTAGAGAATTCCCGAATATCTAATTTGGAAATAGCTTAACCCATAATTATGAACCTAGCCATAACTAACAATATTTTAAATTTGCGCGCTGCGTTATCACGAAATATACGTATTATTCAATTTTGGCTCAAATTGTACACTATTTTTAACCAAACTAACGTTTGGCTTTTACTATATGTTGGAAACTAGCAAACTGCTTATTTAACTGCTCGTTTAGATATTTTACTGACCATTTAATTACTTTACTGACCAAATAATAACTACTACTTACCATTGTGGGATAAAATAACTGACCAAATTCATTTATATTACTGACCACGTCTTACTGCTAAAGTTGATTTAATAATGCTCAAAAAATATAACGCTGACCGTCTGAATTTTTAACTGACCAAGGTAACTGACCAAATGCTCAAAAAACTGCTCAAATAATTATTTTCCATCTAGTTGCACATACTTTCTTTTATTGTTGCTATTTTTTACTACCTTTTAAAATAATAAATATTGTTAAAATTATTTATATTAGCGATTTCTGTAGAAATAATAATAAGATATTTAATTAATGAAATATCAAGAGCTGGCTTTTTTTTTAGTTAAATTTTGTGTGTTTGGGTCATGTGGCATCAATAGAATGGGCAAGTAGCTATTTTTCAAACCAAAATGCGTTCGTCAAGATAGTACTTATCCCGCATGACTAATAAGAAAAATGTTCCGATACTAGTTGAAATATGTTAATTTTCAAATTGCTCTAACTTGGTATCCCAAAGTGATCAGATATTTAGTGTAATGTCAAAATAGTCATTCAACTCTATTTTCCTCCTCTATTTTGAAAAAAAGAGGTTCGAAAAATGTTAAGATTTAAGAAAATATTGTGTGAGTGAAATATATGTATATTGTTAATGCGTATATCTATTTAGTACATAGCAACAATAACATTATACGTAGGAAATAATATCAGAACTTTAAAATAATTACCGCCCCTATATTTCAACAGTTAGAAAATCATAATGATGAGTATAGTATGTATGTGTTTATCAAAGTATTTTCTAAAAGTTTTCTACATTTTGAACATTACTGTACTTGCTTTCGTAACATACTTTAAAATAAAAGTTTTTATAAAACTTTTTCTCCAACTATACCAACCACATTAAATTGAAGATAGAGATTAGTAGTCGTTAAATAATAGTTTTCAGTCAATTTACAATAAAAACTTCGACCAATCTCCAATCTTCGCTCTGCACTTCACTATATACTAGATTTTATTTTTAATTGACACTCCACCAAACTATAGTTGAAAGTTTAAATCGTTCTATGTTTAAATTGTGTTGCTTTAAATAAATAATTATATTTAACTCTGATGAAAAGTTTTACTTTAATTATATCTATGTTATAAGTTCCTATACATATACACATATAAATATGTACATTTATAGTTATATTGTTAATTTTACTGACCAACAGTAATGGCAATTTTAAAATTTACATTTAGTTGGACTTTATTAATTCTCAAAGGATTTTTAGATTACACTTAATTACGAATTGAATAGTCTATGTTGTTTTTGATCGAGAAATGAGTATGTCACAGAATTTTTCATAAAGATTTCGCCAATTAAACAAACCCTTATTAGGTACAGTTGAACTTCGATTAATCGTAACCGAGGAGACGGAAACTGTAACAGGTTAATCGAATTAGACGGATAACAGCTTATTAAATTTATTTTATTACTAGCATTGCGACGAAAATGTATAGGTATTTAGTAATTATTAGTAATGGATGGGAAATTAAAAAAATTTATAATTCGTGTAATTCTGAATGAATGTACGTTCTCTCAATCGTCTATTTGTTTGTTCGAATTGCACAATAACTTATTTTGCTAGAACTGTGTGTAGGACTAACAAAATAAGTGAAATATAATATTAGGACAAATTCTTTAAATAGCAAAATTGTTTTCTGGTTGATGGTTAATGCTTCTATTTTTTCTTAAATAATTATACTGACATCAAAGCTTTTACCCTAGCCGTTGAAGAAGAAAAGATAACAATACTTAGCCGTAGAAACTTTATCCTAGCCGTAGAAACTCTTCTAAGAAAAGATAACAATACTTTCATAATTTTGTAAAATTTTATTGTATAGGTAGACGAAAAGGTGCAAATAGGCGCTATCAATTTTATATTGTTTTTTTTTTTTTTTTTTTTTTTGGAAACTATACGTGTATATTTTTTAAATATATTGTGAGATTTCATGAAATAAAACACTGTTGTTACTGTGAAATTTAGTTTATTGTAAAAGGTTGTAAAAAACAAAAATTTTAATACATGACCCAAATATCGGCTACTCTCTTAATTGTAAAAAAATCAATTTATTTGAAAAATAGAAAAAGAAATTTGAATCATTTATGTATGATTACCGTGTTTTACAAAAATCACAAATATAAATATCTTTCTCGGAAACAGAATATTCTTACAAGGAAATGCACCAAGAGTGAAATTCGGGATTTTAATGAAACTTCGCTGGTGTGTTGAAGAGTCTCACTTGTATAAGAGACCCGTATTTTTTTTTTAACGGCCATCTGCCACGTGTAGTGGGTGAAACCAGCCCTTAAAGTTGGGGGTTAAAATCGTATTTCTTAAGATATCTCGAAAACTATAAGAGATAGAGGAAAACTTTAAATTGACGAAATGTTACTCTTTGAAAGACCTATTCACTTGTATAGGTCAAATAAGGGCCTGGTTAATAAGAGGGGCTGCAGGGGTGAAAATGGGGGTAAATTTTCTTGTACAGCCTGAATGGTTCAATATATCAAATTTTTGCCATCATAAGTAGAAAGACCACTAAAAAATAGGGGACATGTGTTTTTGCGTTTTTTCGAAATATATCTGGTATCCAAGCCATATAAGGAAGAAAAAAATAGGGTAGATTATATTGGATTATTATTGATTGCAAATACGTTTTATATTTTTTAACTTTTATGTTGATTTTCATCATGAAAATGTCAATTTTTACTTTTCGATAGTGATTCATGTATTTTTCAGTACAAACTTACATAATTGGTAATTTAGCCATGTGTACATTTTGTTACTCATATTCGATATTTTTTATACCTACTTCTGCGAAAGTTAAAGGTGTCTGGTGTGCTTGTGTTAATGAATGCTCGACAAGAAGCAATAATCTCTTTCGCCCACTGTTCAGGTGCTTTGTAATAAATTTTGCGATTTGGGAAATGGGGTTGACACCTATAAAACATACAAAGAAAATAAGAAAAATTGTTTGAATGTTGAGAAAGAAATAAACCGCCTTTATTTGGTTAAAAACGAATTTGTAAGAAGATAAAGGCAGTTGTTGAACGGAAGATTATTGCTTCTTCTAGAACATTCATTAACACTTGGAGACCAGAGAACTTTGGTAGAAATAGATATAAGAAATGTCGAATATTAGTAACCAAATATATAAATGGCTAAATTACCAATGAAGTAAGTACTGAAAAATACATGAATCATTACCGGAAAGTAAAAATTTACATTTTCATGATGAAAATAAACATAAAAATAAAAAAATATAGGACGTATTTGCAATCAATAATAATACTATATTATCTACCCTATGTAATTCTTCCTTATGTGGCTCGGATACCACACATATTTCGAAAAAACGCAAAAACACGTATCCCCTAATTTTTGGTGCTCTTTCTATTTATGATGCCAAAAATTTGATACATTGAAACATTCAGGCTGCACAAGAAAATTTACCCGCATTTTTACCCCTTCAGCCCTTCTTATGAACCCGGCCCTGGTTTAATCTATACAGGTGAATAGGTCTTTCAAAAAGTAACATTTCGTTAATTTAAAGTTTTCCTCTATCTCTTATAGTTTTCGAGATATTTTAAGAAATACGATTTTAACCCCCAACTTTAGGGGCTGGTTCTACCCCCTAAACGTGGAAGATGGCCGATAAAAAAAAATACGGGTCCCTTATTTTTGCCTATTCTACACACCAGCGAAGTTTCATCAAAATCCCGAATTTCACTCTGGGTTCATCTCCTTGTTAGTGTGCCTACGTTGAACACTGAAAACACTTGATCCATAGTTCCTCATTAGTGTCTTGATGGCAAAATATACCAGCTGCATCTTCACCGTCCGGATAGTCACCATGAGGCAACTCGAAATCACTTTCATCATCTAAGGGTGAAACATTTTCGTCACCTGTGTCTGAGTTTGTGCTCTTCGTTCGTTTAGGTCGCTCAGAAATTTTACTATGAGGTTTTTTAATTTTTGCTTCTAATATCGTCGTACGACCGAATGTTTAACAAAACAAATTTTATATATATATATATATATATATATATATATATATATATATATATATATATATATATATATATATATATATATATATATATATATATATATAAATTTAATCTATTACTTTATTTATTAAAAATTAACATTGCCATTATTTATTTGGTACACTTTGCAGAAAAAGTCACTTTGATAGAAGTTTTCCTTTTAATTTGTTCCTTTGTTGATGCAATTGCTGCCCAGCTTTTGAAAAAAGCTGTTGAAGTTGCTGTAAAACATAAATATTTAATGGCAATTTTTTTCAAGTTTGGATGAGTGGCTCCTAGAACTTGCCATAAATGTAATGGATCTTGTTTTAAATCAGCTACAGGACTTTTTAAATATTGGATAGGTTAGGCTAATATCGATGTTTCGATATTATTATCGTAACGTCGATGTATCGATGTTATCGAGGACATAACATCGATGTTTTACATCGATGTTTTCCCCATAAATATCGATGTTTGTCTACCATCGATGAATATCGATCATCCCTAACTTACAGACATTCTTCCAAACTACACAAAGATTGTGTTAATTTTTGTTGTTCAAAACAGATTAATATTTTTATTCTGCAAATCAAAATTAACACAAACACTAAATGTTACATTAACACAGGGTTGGGTTATTTGTTTAAGACAAAAATTTTAACCGCTAGCTTTTTTTTACGCAGAACACAAATTTTTTCACTGTGTAACCCATAATTGGACCATAGCGCATATTTAAACCTTTTCCTCTACTTATTAAATTTAAATATTTTTTTTTTTTTTTTTTGGATTTAAGTAAATTTTATGGAAATTCGTGCTTAGTTTAATAAGTTACTCATTAAATTTATTTAAAATAGTACGTACGAATTTTTCCATAACGTTATATTATTTTATTAATAGTGAGTGGCATCTATACGAACAAAACACTTTTAATCTTTTTTCACCTACCCATTAATAAAAAACTGCATAGTGTAAATCTAGCTTAGCTTTTAGCGAATTTTCAAATCGAAAATTCAGCTATTTATCCACTGTCATGACGCAACTTGAGCCCAGAACTATGGAAGAAATTTGTTTTGAGGTCTCTAGAAACCAACATTTTTGGGACATTTTTTACATCATTGAAAAGAGGAGAAAAAATCACTTAAAGAGTCTTTAATTGTTCTATGTCAACTAGCTTCTGAGAAAAATTAATTTTTGTAAACGGAAATTTGCTATGTTATGCCGGATGCTGCGACCGGGATATTTTTGTTTGTCCTATTTCTTTTTGTTAGTTCGTCGGACTATAAATATGTGATAGTATTTTCCTTTGAAATATTTTCAAGAACATTTGCTACAGGGAAACAAGCGGTGAAATAGGTAAATACAAAAGTACTGTGAAAAAATCGTTGCTCCGCTTCTAGCATCCCAGGTACCTAGCCTGCTAATTCGTGTTATATACAGTCTAGGCGCTCTCTACTATGAGCTATAACTCATAGTGGAGAGCGCCTAGACCGTATACCTATAAATATTTCATATTGCATTTTTAGTCGAATTTTCTCCGAAAAATTAGACTTATACAGTCTATACGATAAGAGCTACGAGAGGCGAGAGTAGGGGCGCTATCCGTTTTCGGACCCGTAGAACACGAATATGTAGAAAAAAAATGTCTGATATATATATATATATATATATATATATATATATATATATATATATATATATATATATATATATATATATATATTCCCGCCACCTTTTAATTTGTGTAGGGCCCCCCTATGGAAGTTAAGAGATGAAATTTGGTAAATGGAGCTCATTTTCGAGGCACCTCATACTATCAAAAGGGGGTCAAATTTTGGGCAAATTTGTTTTCTGACCCGACCTTTAAGAGGGTGGTGGGGGGCGGAAAAGCAATAAAACTTTTCCAAACCGGTTTTAAATAATGTTTCGGCCAATTATCTACAACATATCCAAAATTCAGCTTCCTAGGATGATTTGGTGGGAGTAGAGGGGGGAAAAACGATTTTCGCTGGATCTAACAGGCCCCCAGCCCCCCAGAATTAACGTAGAGGGTTGAAATTTGGTGTGTTGATAAAGTTCGTACCTAGGTTGTGCTTTTTGGAGGTTTTAATATTTTACCCCCACCCCCCTTATTTTTAAGCTACAATTTCATGCATTTTCGACGTTTTCGAAGTTTGTACCACTCGCACAGGTCACCCAAATATACCTAGAGGGCTGAAATTTTGTATTCGGGTTGAGTTAGTATCAAGGGGGTGCCTTTTGGGGGTCTCGACTTTTAATGCCTACCCCCACCATTTTTATACCCAAAAGAACATGACTTTTCTTGTTTTTTAACAGTTTCATTCGGGTCAAAATCTCCCCAAATAAACCTAGAGGGCTGAAATTTTGTGTACAGGTTAAGCTAATAGCCAGACACTGTTTTTTGGGGGTTTCAACTTTTAACCCTTACCCTCACGATTTTTACGCCAATATTTCCTTAATTTTTTTGCTTGTTTTCTAACACGTGTAGAGACTCTCTAAGGAAACCTAGAGGGCTGAAATTTTGTACGTGTATTCAGTTAGTATCCAGCTAGTACCTTTTAGGGAGTCCACATTACTTTTCCCCCCACTTCTTCCATTTTTACATCGGAATTGAATGCTATTGTTAAATGTGTTTTAAATGCATTACTTTTATTCTAAATACAAGTAGGCGAATAGTAATTTTAAAAAATTTAAAAAAAAGTGAATACAATTTTTTAACAAATGAAATACATACATATTAAGTAATTTGAAAATGTTATTTAAGTCACTGTTTATTTATAAATTAGGAATTTTGGATTTTTATTATTTATAAAATAGAAATTTTGGATTTTTTTGGAAAGAAAAAATATATTCATAAAAGCCTTCCAGTTTACTATTTAAGTTCCTTTTTTAATATTTAAAAATAAAACACAAAGGCAATTGGCGGATAAGCATGGATAGAAATGCCCTCGTACGAATTGTGTTGGCTTTTTCCCTGTTAACTGCTATCGGCACAAAATTGAAATTTACTGAGATTCAGCCCTTAAAAACTTAAAACCTTTTTTTAAAGCCTCGATCAACCGGACACTCATCATCAGTTTTGAAACCACCAAAATTACAAAACGCTTGTGGACTTTCAATTATATTTCGCTTGTAGACACTCAATACCGAAGATGAAAGGAAAAATTCGACTTCGGTGATGGGGCTCGGCTGCTCACGGCGTTTTTTCCTTTTAAGAGTATCTTCACATATTTTAGTTTCGAAATAAGTAAAAAAAAAAAACTATTTTTGGAAAATTATAAATATCTACATACTTCAACAGATTAATTTTGGCCCACCAAACATGTTTCCTATCTTTGTTACACTATGTTGTATTGGTATTGTACTAATGCAATAAAAAAGGATACATAACAAATAGAGTTGGACTTTGAACGGTCAGAATTAATCTGTGAATGTATACTTTTTTCCGCTTAATGAAATCAATTTTTGGTTTTTGGTGAATAATTTGAAAATGTGACGCTACGTTGAGAACAAAATTATAGAGGATATATATATATATATATATATATATATATATATATATATATATATATATATATATAGTATCGAATTGATGTAAAAATTTCAATTTGGTTAACTTCTGTTAAAAGCTGTTGTTACTTGGGACTATTAGTCGAAAATACATAAATCCAAATAAATAAATTAACAATTGTTATAGACTTGATTTTGTGTAAACAAACACATAAATTATATTCACAAATCTAACTAAAACTGTTAAAGAACAGTTCGACTTGTTCTCTGCATGTTCTCTATAAACAATGTACCCGAATGTAAGTAGTGAGAATAAGCAAAACCACTAAATTTATAATGTTTCATTTTCATATAATTGAAACTAGCGACTTTATGTGAATATATTGTTTGCCAGTTGCCTAATTGTTTTTCTAAATTAAATATAGGAGTGTTGTACGAAAATGTATGTATATAAAACATAAGACATTTAACTAAATGAATTTAATTATAAAAACCTACTTAATTATAACTACAAAAATTTACTTAGAAAAAAATAACCTGCAAATCTATAATATTTAATGTTGTACCATAGATGATAAATATTAAAAATGCCGTGAGCCGCGGGGCCCCATCACGGAAGTCGAATTTTTCCCTTCATCTTCGGTATTGAATGTCTACAGGCGAAATGTAATTGAAAGTCTACAAGCGATTTGTCATTTTGGTGGTTTCAAAACTGATGCGGAGTGTCCGGTGATTGGGACTTTAAAAAAAGGTTTTAAGTTTTAAGGGCTGAATATCAGTAAATTTCAATTTTGTGCCGATAGCAGTTAGCAGCAAAAAAGCCAACACAATTCGTACGAGGGCGTTCCTAACCATGCTTATCCGCCAATTGCCTTTGTGTTTTATTTTTAAATATTAATAAAGGAACTTAAGGGGGGGAGGGCTCTAGAAGTTTCAAATTTTTCATTTCTTGTTTTGCTTTAAAAGTTCATTTTAGATAACGATAAACTGCTTTTAACTCTACTTTTCAAGAACGAAAACTTTTTAATAGCGTTTCTCTCAAAACAAATTTTTTTCCGCGCCGTGGAACATAACTTAAAAAGTTATCAAGGTATTAACTTGAAATTTTGTACAGATATTCTCTAAGATATTGGTCTTTGCATATACCTAAAATTCTGCATAAATTATTACTATAAATATTGGTTATAACCATTTGTTCATAAAAAAAGTGAAATTTTTTCTTTTTGATTTTAAATTGTGAAAAAAAAATGTTCTCATCAGAAATAGGTATATGCAAAGCGTAATTTAATAAAACTAAAATTATTTTAATAAAATTTTTGTTTTCTGCATGTGTAATTTGATTGGACTATTCTATAAGAACAATCTCGGAGTGGATGATATTGTAATATTCCCTCTCAGTAATCGCAAGTGAATTACTTTTAATTCGCTCATGCCTAAATGAGGACGACGCCTATTTTAACTTTTACAACAAAAATCACTTTTAATTTATTATAAATTATTTTTTAGATTAAAAAAAAAAGTAGAAAGAGTTTTGGAATTTGAATAAAAAAATTTAGTTAATCAGTGTATTATAATCTAATGGTAAGTAATTACTCTAATTAATATATCTTATAATTCAAAAGCTAAATGAATTATTTAAAAATTTTCCGAAAGCGTTATGAATTTTATTAGTGAATAGATGACAAATAATCAGGCGAATCAGGACAGTTTAGATTTCCGACAAATCGACAGAAGATTAGAAAGTAATCTTTCTTGGTTTATAATGATTACATTGGTCGAAACATAACACAGAGTTTAAACAAATAAGAGTGGTATTTATTATACCAGCAAATATGGAATACCATAAAGCATACGGCTTAAATTTATTCAAAAGTTCAAGGTAATATTTTAGAACACAGTTTTAAATATAAATCCTAATCTAGAGTATTCAATCCTATATCTTAGAGCAATATTTAAAAATTGCAAAACTCGGCAGATCTATGATATTTTAATATAAAATACAAATTGTTAATTGAAAATAAATCAATTTCAAATATACTTTTCTATTCAACTTAAAGAATATTAAATTTTCTACTTAGAAGAATTCCATATTTGTACAAAAACAAAAAATAAAATAAATTTTACAGAGCAAAAACGCGTAATATAAAAATCCGAAAAAAATTATTATTTAAAATTCTTTCTAGAATTGCTTTGAAAACTTCTCAAGTAAAAATTTAATTAAAAGAAAAAGGAGAAGAATTTAAAAAATATAAATTTGTTAAAAAGGAAAACACATTGAATTGGAAAATTATTTTTATATTCATCAACATTTTTCCATTTTCTTTCCATTTTGATCAGAGAAAAATATATATTTAGAGTTAATGTTAGGAGTAAAAGCTTTTTCCATGAATTACAGTTGAAGATATTTAAAAAATACAGAGATAAATTATTGTAGAATTATAATAAGTTTTTAGAAAGCTGAAGTAAATGCGAAATTACTTACGACTTCAATGCTGAATGAATAGAGAGGTGTTCTGTTCCACCTTGTTTCTCTTTTTATTTTCGAAAAAGTTAAAACAAAAGTTACAGTAACTATTTTTGTTATTAATGCCGAAATAAATTATTTCTGTGAATATGAAAGACGGAGAATATATAAAGCAAAACATAAAATAAGAGGAACTTTTTGACTTTTTACACTTTGAAGGAAATAAATACATTTTTTATTGGGGAAAGCCAAAAATCAAATATTTATTCTACTGTATTTTATAAGAACTTATACGTAGTTAGGCGCAAGATGTTTTAAAATTTTTGGGTTGAATACAATTTGAATCATATTGTGCTAATTAATACATTGTGAGATAAAAATTCTTATTTCCTCTAATTAAGTATGTTTCAGTAGCTATTCCAAATAATAATAATAAAAATGTTTATTATTCACAATTGTTGCTTTTTTAAATTTTTTTTTGATGATTGGTCGATTACTCGTCGATTTTGATTATCTTAAAATATGTTATCGAATACAATGTAGAAAAGAATAAGTATCCGTAGAAGTAACTTTTGGTCCGAAAAGGCAGACGCACGGTCGCACGAGACACCTTTGCAGCAAAAACCTTTAAAAGGTAATTACATTTAATAATATATAAACAAAACAAAATGCTTATAATACGCAACAGTTGAATTAAAATTTCTAGAGCATATCCTAATTTATATCTGAAATCCAGTACTCAAAATATGAAACATAAACTTTGTTTCGTACAATGACTCGTCCGTCACGCGAATTTATGTCTTAAATGTTGAGTACTTGATTTCAGATAAAGATAAGAATATATTCAAAAAATTTTGATTCAATTTCTGCGTATTATAATAATATAAAAAAACAAAATGCAATAAGAAAGTCCATTTCGTTCAAAAGTTATAAGATCCTTAATCACTATGACTTTACTACCCAGTGGTTCATAATCACTATGACCCTACTATCCAGTGGGTCAAAATCACTGTGATCTTACTATTCAGGGACTTACAATCACTATGACCTTATTACCCAGTGGTCCATAATCACTACGATTTTCCTACACAAGTTCCATCTAGCTGTTTATTTTAAGCCTTTTTTGTGTCTATAATAACCTAACGGACAATTTAGACTTCATGTTAACTTATTAACATAATTTAGCCTATACCAGCCTGGAATTGTTAAGCTTCTCAACAATAAGAAAATTTTCAAAATCGGTGGGGTAGTTAGTTTTGGAACTTTTGGGGTCCTCAAGACCCTGGCGAATGACGCCTAGTATTCATTTTTATTAAAATTGTATTTTCGATGAATTTTTTAGTACCTATTATTCATCTTTTCAATTTTTTATCATTTTTTCAGTTAAAAAAATAACTTATACTCATACTTGGCCGGTGAGTTTATTTTTGTAAAACCACAAAAATAACACTTGCGGTCCTTGTTTAGTAATATACTATTAATTTAAATTTTGTATTTAACTTTATTTAAATCAAAAAAGCGAACAGTTATCGACAAAGTATAGTATTCTACTCGCATGGAATTACTACTATTACTCACCTAAATGAATTACGACACTAAAACATACATGCAAAAATTCGCCTAAATGGGCATATTTTTAAAGATGTTTAAAATTTGCGTTATTTAATATCACCTGGTTATAATTACACTTCGATCCTTTGCCTTCTACCACACCAACTGTAGGTAATAAGTAATTACGTAGCACATCTAATTAAATAATTTATCAATAACATGTGTGAATAGCAATACCCACAATACAAGTGAAACGTCAGTCAGTGACTTTCATTCTATTATTAAGTATTTCGCATATTCATTATTTGAAACTATAGCAATTTAGTAGGTATTTGCTTTTGGTACATACAAATAACCAACTTATGCGGATGAATTTTACATATCTAGATGACAAAACACTCTATTTTCGACGGTGTTCTAGGCAAAGTTAATGTGTGGGTTCCTTACCGGTTTAAATTATTATTGTTATCTAAACTATCTTCAAAAACTTAAGTATAAAAATGTTATCTATGTTCTAAGTACTACAATGAATACATAATGAAAGATGTTTACCTATGTTGTATGATGATAAAGGATAAATAATGTTTTGTGTTTATTCAACCTCTTAGAATTTCTATTAGTTTGTAAAAACAAGATTTTTGATTGATAATTTAAACATGTTTGTATATTCCTGTCGAAAATTCCAATTATTTTTATAGGTACTATTGAGCATATACGTTTTGTGTGTCCCTACAATTTTTTTTCCGGACAGCTATTTATCCCGGTTTCTGAAACTACAGGTCATACGGATACACAATTTTTCATTTTGAATAATTAGTAGTACGATATTGTTCAGCAATAAGCATCGAACTGAATTGATCAACTGTATACATTTTGAATGGATAGATATTTTCTAAAATTCATAGAGAAGTGTTCTATGAGTGTAAAATTGAGTTTTCGAGACTTGTGGCATAATAGGCAGGCCCGACGAGAGGATGGGGTAGCCGGGGTTGCAGCCCCGGGGTCGAAGCTTTAGGAGGGGGCCCGTGGCTGTCTGTAGAGGACCCAGAAAAAACGTTGAGTTGCTTTTTTTTTGCTCACTACTAATTTTTTGGGAGGAATTTTTAAAAAAATGCATTTTATTCCGGGAGCCCACCATTTCTTTCCACGGCCCTGATAATAGGTCCATCATATGATTGAGAATAAGATTAATTTTAATTTTTCGGTAGCTTCCGTAACTATGAGTCCAACGAAAAGGCTTTTTAATAAAGAATTTACCTATCCTGAACTTTTATTATTAACTTTGCAATAAGTAAACAAATAATTTCGACTGAATTAGGAGCCCCAAAAGTACGAAAAACAAGGATATGAGAAAAACTAATAACTTAATTAAGCGTACAAAAAAAATTTCTTTCATGTAATTTTGAATCCATGGTCACGTACAGATTTCGAAAAACGAGAGACCCTAGTCTAGTTGTACAACTAAAAAAAACTCTAGATACAATAGTCTAATTGATAAAGTTAATCACAAAGTTAAAAAAGAAAATGGCTACAGTTCAAATAAATTATATATTTTTAAATAAATATTATAATACATATTTGTAAAATGGTGATTATGAGAAGTAGAACTCCGCGACAAATTCTCATTTCATCAATTCTGAAATAAATCAATATTGTCTTGTAAATGTCATCTTTAAGTTTTTATTTATTTTGCAATGTCAATCAGTTACGCGGAGCTTTCACGAACGCGGGGCCTAGTACTGTCGTCGTACCGTTTACACCGCCCTCAAGCCGACCCTGATTATACAGTTAATGTTATAAGTATTATATAACATTACAAAGGTACGAATGTACGTATATATTGTGTGTGCTTACGTAACTTATTTACTGGGCGCGTAACACATACGCGTTCAATTTAAATTAATTATTTGTTGGAAATTTAATTATGAAAATATTCATAATAATTAAAGACCCCTGTCGCAACATCTGCATAACATAGCAAATTTCCTCCTATTAACTGATTTTAGTTCAGAAAAGACTGCAAGATATAATAATTAATAACAGTGAGATTCTACGTCCGTAAGGTCTTACTCTGACTAGTCATAAGTGGTCAAGTGGTAGTAAGTTAATAAATGCGAATTTGTAAGTATTTTCTTGTACTACAAAATCCAAAAAAGTGGGAACGCGTTTTTCTTTTTAGTTAATTGAACTTTGTTTTTTTGCAAAAAATTTTAAAAATACTTTATTTTCTTAAACACGGTGACAACCTTAGTTACACATATACCTAAAAAAAGTTATCCTACTAAAAAAAACCACCCATAAAACCTATAAGTCTAGCAAGTACTTAATACATTAATATTTTTTGTATATATCAACATCTAAAAACATTTCAGTCCTTTTTCAGCAATCTTGCCAGAGCTAAAACACTTTTTAAATTTTCTTTTAATTTTTAATTGTTAGAATCGAAACGTTCTTTTGAAAACGGTTTAGGATTACTATATTTTACATTAAAATATCGACACAATCACCCTCTAGTTAACTACCCCTAGACTTGATGCTAGAAAATTAAAAAAAAAAAAAAAAACAGGTCAATTAAATATTTTTACGTAGATTTTATTTGTTATGATTGAGTTATATAATTCAAAAGGATATTTTAATAATGTGTATTCGCTATGAGTTTTTGCTTGGAGGGGATTTAGCTCCTCAAAATCGGCTCCAGCGGTCAAGATGGTCAAATATATCAGTTTATCAGGACGGCATTTGTACACAATGCTTTACGAAAAAGTATTTTATTTTTAAGTACTTGTCTGATTTTTTCAAGGCGACTACTTATTACGATATCTAGTTACCATATTCTACAAAATTAAAATAAAAAACTATTTGTAACCCTATAAAACAATGGAACAGATATAATAAACTTTTCAACTGAGAGAAATAAAATATAGCTGAATCGTTAAATTGGATTAAAAATATCATGACACGCCACTTATAAAACCTTTTTTTTTCAAATGTAGCATCGAAATGCAAAACATGAGACAGAAGTAATTTGACTGTGAATGCAAGTGTAATGGAAAATGATTTCCTCCAACATGTATTTTCTAATTTTTCTCAAAACGTAATTAGCTTAGAGCAATGGTCCAAAAACATTTTTTACGCATATTGCCTTTTACTTTCGACTGGTGTAAAAAAAATTTGAAAAATTTCTTAATTCTGGCAAAAAACTCATTTTGTTGACAAAAAATGCCCGAAAAACCTACTTCTGGGCATTCGATGGGTCTGGCTAAGGAACTTGGCCAGTTTCCAGTACGCACACCAAATAAGCATTCACAAGCATTAAACGTTTCGTTGGAGAGCTATCGTGGGAATATATTATATATATTTCGTCTTCTAGGGACCTCAAAACATATTTCTGTTATTCTGTTATAGTCCCGGGTCGAAGTCACGTCATCAAAACAAGCTGTAATAGCTGAATTTTCAGTTTTGGAAATTGACTAATAGGTAGCTACTATCAACGCCACCAACTTACATTGGTTTGCTACTACAGATTTACAAATGATTGTATGCACAAACTTTTTTTCAACTTAATTCATTTTTTCTTTTTAAGAGTTTAAATAGACTAATTTTTTTTCTTTCTTTTTTAGTTACCCAATTTTTCTTTTCTGTTTTAGGTACATATTTAATTAATTTTCTTTTTTTCTTAGGTACAAAATCTATTTTTTCTTTCCTTTTTTCGGTACATAATTTTATTATCTCTTTTAGGTTCTTAATATATTTTCTTTTTTTATAGATGTTCAATTATTATTAGAGGTATATAATTAATATTTTTTTTGTTTCACGATAGAACTACTGAAGAGAATGACAAAAGTGATCGAAACCGGTCTAGTAAGAAAAACGAAGAAAAACAATTTTTTAGAAAAGTGGTACAAATATATCTTTTTTTTTTGCATAAAATAATCCACCCTTTCGCTCGTAATTGTTCATTATATGTACCTAAATAATAAAAGTACTAATAGTAGAATAATACAAAAATCTATATTACGAATCCATGAATAATTTCGTATGCAATATTCATTCATATATATTTCTACATTTAAAAATATTTTTTGCCGCTCCATGTTCGACAATTTTTATGTTTAAAGCTTAGTAAAAAGTCCAAGATTTAGTCGTAGCACTAAAAGTAAACGTAGGGAAACGTTTACACATCGTTGGCCATCTCACGAATGTTCGTAACTCATTAATCGAAGCCTAAGTGAGAAACGCGTAAACCGGTCATCAATACAGTTTCTAACCGGCAAAAATTAGGGATACAACGGTTCGCGAGACTTCGTTAAAATGTTAAGCAAATATTGTCAGTGTCGAAACTCAAAATTTGATTAGAGATACGATATTGAGATACGACCATTCATGAGATGGCCGACGACATGTGTAATATATTTGTTGTAATTGGAGATGAATGTATTTGTTTGTTTTAGAGGTAACACGAAAGAAGTATTATTCATTTGCCCTGAGCATGGGATTACTTAAAAGTCTATAAATAACATTGTATTGTAACAAAAACGTGTTACTGTAAGTTTATAAAATTTTATAATTTGTTAACTCTTTATGGTTTTCCACGGCAAAATAAAATTCAAAATTGACTCCAAAAGCTTTTCCGTCTGTTTTATTTTTAGTTTAATGGACTTGAAATATTAAAATTTTGCACTACAAGTTAAAAAACTAGTATCTACTTAAATATTTTGGAGCAACGAATCTGAATCAGTCAGTTTATTGCAATTGGATTTTATATCTATAAAATACCGATCTATCTTTTTAAAAAAATTTAATTATATTTTATAACATTTCAAAAAGCAAAAATACACCTGTCGCTGCATCCTGCATAAGATAGCGAATTTCCGTTTATAAAAATTAGTTTTCTCGGAAACTAGTTGACATAGAATAATAGTTTAAAGACCCTTTTTATGTAATTTTTCTCCTATTTTAAATGGTGTAAAAAAATTTCGCAAAAATTTTTGAATAAGAAGTAATTTTGGCAAAAAATTAATTTTTTACAAGTACAAAAACCATGTTCCTGGCATCCGACGTGTCTGACTGACGAACTCATCCAAGTGTTTGGAACTTCCAATGTTTTCACCAAATTTCGTAAAAATTGGATACTTCGTTCGAGAATTATTACAAATACTTAACAGATATTAATTTGTATACATATCTATTTATTTTGAATATGCGTTAATCTTTTTTCTCTGACCCACTTTTGCACCACATTTCTATTTATGCTGACACTGAATTTTCTACGCGATAAAAGCATGTCCATACAGATTGAGTGTAGTCTAAACAAAGAATACTGCATCGACTTATTCTCGGATTAAATCAGCGTGCCATAGTTATCGAATAAAATTACATTTATTTTTAATTTACAATAATGTATCCGATATCGAAATCTACTAAGAAATTAGTGATTGAATTATTAAAAAGTAGACAATCTACAAGATATATCGCTCGGAAATTTCATATTGGCCAATCGACAGTACAAAGAATTCGAAAAAAGTGTAATTTAATAGTAGAGAAATATATTGGTGCTCGAAAAAAAAAACTATCAGGTGATGATGTTAGAAGAGTTATTCGATATTTGGCTTCCGGTGAAGCATCTTCGGCTTTTGGGGCAGCCAGACTTTTACAGAGAGACGTTGGCAAGTCAGTGAGTAAGTGGAAAGTTCGTCGGGCATTAGATTTCGGAAAGTTCCGAGCTGTCGAAAGAACAAGAAACCATTTCTCACTAAAAAAAAATGCTGAAGCTAGAAAATTTTTTGTAAATCAATATATAAAATGGGATGATGATGATTGGGTGAAGGTGATTTGGTCAGATGAGACTAAAATTAGTAGATACAGTACAGATGCTCGCCGATGGAATTGAAAAAAAACTGAAGAATCAAGACAACCAAAGGATTACATCCAACAATAAAGCATGGTGGTGATAACATCAAGTTGTGAGGCTGTTTTACAGAATTTGATGTAAGTCCAATTCATAGGATTGATGGTAATATGAACAAATAATTGTACTATAATATTTTTACGAAATATCTAACAAAACAGCCGAAAATATACCATATCCAGAAGATGAAATAATACTTCAATATGACAACGATCCGAAACCCACTTCGAAATTAGAAAAAAATTGGTTAAGTAAACAAAAATTCAAAGTCCTGATCTCAATCCTATTGAAAATTCATGGTCATATCTGAAGAGTAAACTTTTGAATGAATATGCATTACTTTCGTCAAATTTAGATGTTTTATGGGAACATGTACAGGAACAGTGGTACAAAGTGTCACCTGATTACTGCGAAAAAACTTGTTAGAAGTGTTAAAAAAGATTACATGCCGTTAGAAACGCAAAAGGTCTGTGGACATAATATTAAAATTTAATTATTTGATGCTCGCTACAAGTGATGCAAAAGTGAACCAAAGGCCATTATGATTATTTTATTCTAAAATAGGCTTTTAAACTAAATTAAGTTTGTAACTTTACGTATCAATAAATGTACTTTTCAGTTAAATATAAATATTGTTTTGATTGTAAGGTTTATAATATATTCAAGAACTACAAATATCCAAAATTTATATTTGTTGACTCAGTTTTGCACCTAACTATATATATATATATATATATATATATATATATATATATATATATATATATATATATATATATATATATATATATATATATATATATATATATATATATATATAAATTTCTGCTATAGTCCCGGGCTCAAGTCGCGTCATGATAGTGGCTGTAATAGCTGAATTCCATTCTGGAAATTCGCTAATAGGGTAAAACTGAAGCATAAATTTCCCACAGCCGTCGTTTTGTTAATTTTATATTATAATTTTATTGGTATAATTTATTTCTTATACATTGTCATTCATTCAAATGTGTAATTTAGTTACAAAATTTTATTGCAACAAGTACGGTCCTGAGCTGCCCGAAACTATCTGCTTCTTATTGATTTTATACTCAATATCAGCAACTGTCAGCAAGCAGTCGAGTTACTCAATATGGGCCAGAACTAAACCTACTACATATTTACTCCTTCAAGATAACAAATATCAGTTTATTTCTTTTCGATTCCGAGTTACACCTATAAGAAAACACTGATAGATTAAACTGTTAAAAGGAGACTTCACAGTGAACTCAGCTCGTCTACTGAAGTGTTTGAATATGTTTATTTACAAAAAGAGTTGGATTAATTAATTGCCCCTCACATTATTGGTAATACTTGTATGTAACTATTATAACAAATTATATTCCATCATTAAAATAAAAGATTGATTTATAAACATAATATATTATGTATAATACAGTACCTAGATACAACACAAGAAAATTGCATAATTTTTCTGAACGGAAAAACACAAATTTAGTTCATGTGACGTTAATGAAAATGTAATTGCAACAATGTATACGTAAACCTTAAGTGGTTGCCTGGCTGTCTACCAACCACTACTAACTCCTTTCTTATATAAATTTTTTTCTATGTCACGACTGCACACTCAACTTTAACTGGTTATTTTTTTTTATTCTTTGTAGACTTTATTTTGCTTTTTTATATACCTACACATGTACATGTTACGAGTATTTATATAATATGTATATTCTAGTAAAAAGTATGACTATGCTTTCATAATAAAAATTATTTATTTAATGTAATAATTCTTTCATTTTCATTAAATTAGTTTAATGCTCAAAAGGGAGATGGAAAATAGGAAAGGACCATGATAGGTTACATGTCTTTTCTTATTTTCATTTTGTAAAATATTTAATTATCACTTAAATCTGCAAAAGTATGTAAGTAAGTAACTAGGCAATTGATAATTGAGAGATTGAGAGATTTACTTTGTTAAAATGCAATTTCTCATATTTTATAAGTATTTAGGCACTATAAGTATACTCTCTCTAAAGGCAGTTGCAGAAAATTTAACTATTACAGCATATCTCATGTAAAGCCCAGAACTATGACAGAAATTTGTTTTGACACAGATGATATCGCAAATGACCCTCAGTAAAATTAATATTTTCGTTTTTCGTGATTTTTCATAGTTTTGACACGCTTACTGGCTTCCTAAATAAACCTAGAAGGTTGAAATTTAGTATATCTACTGAATTAGTATTCAAAATGTGTCTTTTAGGGATTCCACATCCTCCTACCTTTGACTTCCCTCATTTTTACTTCCCTCATCGAAATTTCATGGTTTGAAATGAATCTTTTTTATAATCATAATATGCACGTAGACATATTAGATAGGTATTAAACAGAAAGTTCAGAATTAATTGTTATCATAAGTGTAATTAAATCGGGCAAGTATGTAATAATTAATACCCTTACCCTCTCCCCTTCCCAAAACAAAAATTAAAAAAATAAAAAAGTTAATATTTCCTTGTATACGAAAACCCGTACGGGAACTGCAATTAAGTACTATATCCTGGATTACTCACAGCTAATAAATATCTAATCGAAACCCGAGCACGGGTAGTAGGTACTGGCGTGTCATTGCCGAACGCCATTACTCGTGTTAGATTATACTAAGATCGGGCAGGATTAGGAGGTTTAGTTTAAAAATGAAAAATTTAAAACAGTTTCCTAATGGGCCCAGGATTACATGTGTATACGATTTCTCTATAGTGTAGATAATCTCACCAAATTACAATACATCTGTTTAATTTATATACCTTCTAACTTCTTCGCTTCTGTTTTTATAGTTAAAAGGGTATCCTGGCCCCCAGACGAGATTTTCAACGGCACTTTGGCTACTATAAGGGCAGCTGATAAGAAGTCTTGCTTCCAAGTTTTAGCCTCATATCTTGCGTAGTTTACAAGTAATTTGTGATAATAGGTATTAAGGGCATGATTTTTTAAACCTTTATATCTCGTAAACTATTACAGATATTGAAATGAACTAAAAACCAATGAGTAGGTCTAAGTTAGTACTATAACACAAATTTCTTTCAAATTTTTCCGTTTGTAAACAATCATAGAAAATTCGAGAAAAATAAGAGAAAGACACTTTTTCAGTGGTTCCTTCAGAGTGACAATCACGAAAAAAGCCTCAAATATTGCACATTAGGTCCTGTTTAATTACTGCAAGTTTCAATAAAAACAAAAGGGTGGAACACTGTCAAAGAGGAGGAACCTCGATCGAAGCCACCATCGGAAAGATGGATTTCATCATTTCGTTATGTGTTTATGCCATGCACACAAGATTAATTAAGAACTTGGTTTTTTTTTTAACGATGTGTACCAATATACCGATAATGAACCCCAAATATACAATCTGTTCAAGGCTAGGTGAGGCTAATATATAAATGTGTAAGAAAATTTGTTGGTACGATAACGGTCATATTTCTTGACCGATATAACTACTATTTTGTATTGTAACATCAAGTTCTAGGCTAAGTTCGTAGATGGAGTTGGTCGTCAATATGGGACGGTTTCAAAATGGCGACTTTTCATTAAACAATTTAAACCTTGACCCCAATTATAATTATTAATTATAATAAAATTAAGCTGTCATTCGAGAAACGTAACCGTTGCCACAACTCACATATATGTCATTTCAGTTAAATTTAACCAGGCTTCGTAACTTTGAATTTAAATAATTTCCGTTTTCTTGGCTTTATCTCTTTTATTATTGCATTTATGTAAATTTTAAATTTGCAGTTTATTTTTAGAAAATAATAGAAAATCGATTTGTTTCAAATATAAGAATTATTTAATTTTTTAACAAAAACTCATGATCAATTTTAACTGAAATGAGGTATACTTCAGTATACATTTCGATATTTGCCTACTATACTATGATTGTATATCTACCTAGAGTTAATGATAAGTAAATATTAACTAAAACTGAAATTTAGCTCGTAGATAGGGATAACTGATTAAATAATTTCTCAAATGACAACAATTTTATACTTAAAATTCTCAACATTTTGAAACTATCCCATACTGACAATCAACTCCATCTATGAAGTTAGTCTAGAACTTGAGCTAGACAGTTGCATTACCAAATTTCAGCTCGATTGGTTAAGAAATATAACCGTTATCGTACCAACAAATTTTCTTACATATTTATATATTAGCCTCACCTAACCGTGAACACATTGTATATTTGGGGGTCATGATCGGTATATCGGGACATATCGTTAAAAACCACCAGGTTCTTAATTAATTTTGTGCGCATGGCATAAACACATAACGCAATGATGAAATCCACCTTTCCGATGGTGGTTTCGATCAAGGTTTCTCCTCTTTGATAGTGTCCACTCTTTTGTTTTTAGCGAAACTTGCAGTAATTAAACAGGACCTAATGTGCAATATTTGATGATCTGAAGGAACCACTAAAAAAATATTTTTCTTTTTTTTTTTTCTCGAATTTTCTATGATTGTTTGCAAATGGAAAAATTTGAAAGAAATAATATATATTATAGTACTGACTTAGATCTATTCAATGGTTTTTAGTTCATTTCAATATCTGTAATAGTTTACGAGATATAAAGGTTTAAAAAATCATGGCCTTAATACCTATTATCACAAATAGCTTCTAAACTACGCAAGATATGAGGCTAAAACTTGCACGCAAGACTTCTTATCAGCTGCCCTTATAGTAGCCAAAGTGCCGTTGAAAATCTCGTCTGGGGGCCAACCGGCCATTCTTAACCCGGGATACCCTTTTATCAATGTAGGTTCGAGATAGGATGCCTTATATGTCTTTTTCTATATAATAGATATAATCACTAATTACAAGTAATTGGATATACTTTCAACATTTAAGGGAGAAACGTAATGTCACAGCGTACACAATGTATGTATAGACATAGAGAACATAAAGGGGCATCTAACTAAATTACTCAGAACGTTCGCCGTAACTGCTGTGTGTTAACTAAATATTATCTGTATTAACATCATCGCACAGTCAGTCGTCACCAAAACAACCCAACCATAACGGTATTCAGCGTACCCACCATACTCACTCACTAGGGCAGGCAGTAGCAATGGGCGAGTCAGTCAGTTGGTCTGTGCTTCAGCTAGGTGAATTACTTGTTGACAGATCGTTAATGCTATATTTTGTTTATTGTGTTTGGAATATGAATCTGTTCTGCAAAACAGAAGGAAATATGGTGTTCATAGGTATATATATATATATATATATATATATATATATATATATATATATATATATATATATATATATATATACCTATATGTAGCTTTTTATTTTGTCTGGAATATGAATACCTGGAATGAACACCATATTTCCTTCTCTGTTTTGCAGAACAGATTCATATTCCAAACACAATAAACAAGATATATGAATATTACGTCAAGTTACGTTATGTTACATTCTGCTTGCATTTCCAGTGCAAATAATAGAACAGCAGAGTAACTAGTGTACAGGGCCACTAGTAGGGGAAGGTCGCCCAAAGCGGGTAAGCTAAGATTAAACGCCCAAAAAAGTGACTTTTGACCTCAATAAGCAGATCTTTTTTATATTATCAGATAGAATAATTATTGAACTTTAAAATGAAACTTCGCTTAAGAAATGTTTATACGATATTTATTTTTAATAAAGAAAATACAAAACCTCTGCAAAAACCCGCTTTGCCCGTATAGGTATCCTAAAGCGGGTAACCCCCTTTGGGCAAAGCGGGTAAGTACATTCTGTATTTAAATACTGTTATTATTTTTTAATATAAACTTTCTTAATCATATAGAACTTAAAAATAATAATAATTAAGTAAAAAAAATTGAAAAAAGACAAAAATAATAAATTAATAACAATTAACTGCAACTTTCTTTACAACCTCCATATTGGAATATATCACTTCAGGTGATTCCACATCAAAATCACTACAAACAAGGCAGAAATATTTTTTTTTAAGCTTTTTCCCTCATTCCGTCGTAAAGAGAAGATTATTTATTTTTTTCCCCTTCCAACAGTTTTTTCCATTAAGATGCTTCTATTTTGTTTACCCGCTTTGCCCATACCCGCTTTGCCCAAAAAGACTTAATTTCGTTAACTTAGAATAATTTCAAAATGAAAGCCGATATATGTCTACCTTTTTCTACATTAAAAGTCAAATGATGATAACATAATATGGTAATACCAAAAAGATTACAAATAAAAAGGTTTGTGTCTAGTCACAGAATATTTATCGTCAAAATTTTTAACAGAACCAACAAAAAAATTTGATGAAGCTTAACTAGGACATTAAATGACACAAGCGTTCAAGTGCAACTGATTGACATTGGCTGATATTCGGTTAATCTCGGTATACACACGACCTGACAAAAACATTCGATACAACGATATACAAGCGCTTACCCGCTTTAAGAGGGGTACCCGCTTTGGGCGACCTTCCCCTATTATTAAGTACTTTGATTTTAATACAAATACTGCGTAACACAAAATAAAATCTTCAATAGTATTCTCCCTAATGGTTGGGTATTACTCAAAAGGTATCTCTTAACGTAACAATTTATTTTTGGTGTAAAATGACAAGAAAAGATTCTCATATTTTCTAGTATGACTGGATTTTCGCAAAATAAATCTTGCCCAGTCATTTATGTAACTTGTAAGATTTCATTAAAATTGGGTATATAAGTTATGAGTTATGGAAATTTTACTAGAGAATATTTTAAAAATTTCAACACCCGGGATCTTTGTTATAGCATTCCTATAAACTTCAACTAACAATAAGTCTATATAAATATACTAATCTTAATTTTTTCTGAATTTTCTAGTAGTTCCGGAAATAAGAAAACGGAGTAAAAACAAACTGTTTGAATTTCTGTGACTCAACGTATTACTGCATTACCTTATCAGAAGTTTTAACGAAATAAAAAATACGCGACCACTGCTAACGGAAATTAACGCTCATCGCTACAAAACCATCCTAAATTATTATCATAAAAAAATGATCTGAGGAGTCTAAATGTTAACAATTTAAGAGCTGTTGTTCAAACTGAGCATCTTTTTACCGATATATCCACAATATTTAATAAAATTCTATAAAATAATTTATCTTTTCGATCAAATTTGAGATTCACGATTTAAAAAGGAGGTCTAAAAAAATTTTTTTGTCTATTGTTAGTCATATGATTTTTTCTGGTGATTCAATCCCTTTTCACTCTTTTCAATATTTTGGTAGTGTTTTTCAATTCCTTGTATAATTTTTGGTTTAAAGTAAAATAAATTTCCGTCCAAGCTTTACGGGAACTCAATGAACCTATTGCAGAAGCTTTTGATACAGTCTTAGAGTGTCTAAAAATAATCATTGTCAAAATGCCTTTGTCAAAACCAAATAAACTTGCTGAACATTGAAAATCACTTTTCCCAAAGAAACTTTCTTTAGTAATCTAACAAGGAAATGCACCCAGAGTGAAATTCGAGATTTTGATGAAACTTCGCTGGTGTGTGGAATAGGTAAAAATAAGGGATCCGTATTTTTTTTTATCGGCCATCTTCCACGTTTAGGGGCTGAAACCAGCCCCTAAATTTGGGGGTTCAAATCGTATTTCTTAAAATATCTCGAAAACTATAAAAGATAGAGGAAAACATTAAATTAACGAAATCTTACCTTTTGAAGAATCTATTCACTTGTATAAGTTAAATCAGGGCCGTGTTCATAAGAGGGGCTGGAGGGGTAAAAATGGCGGTAAATTTTCTTGTACAGCCGAAATGGTTCAATGTATCAAATTTTTGGCATCGTAAATAGAAGGAGTACCAAAAATTATGGGATACGTGTTTTTGCGTTTTTTCGAAATAAGTGTGGTATTCATATTATAAGGTATTATAAAATTAAAAAATATAAAACATATTTGGAATAAATAATAATGCAATATAATCTACCCTATTTTTTTCTCCCTTATGTGGTTTGGATACCACACATATTTCGAAAAAAAACGCAAAAACACGTGTCCCTTAGTTTTTGGTGCTCTTTCTATTTATGATACCAAAAATTTGATACATTGAACCATTCAGGCTTTACAAAAAAATTTACCCCCATTTTCACCCCTCCACCCCCTCTTATAAACCCAGCGCTGATTTTACCTGTACAGGTGAATTGGTCTTTCAAAACGTAACATTTCGTCAGTTCAAAGTTTTCCTCTATCTCTTATAGTTTTCGAAATATTTTAAGAAATACGATTTGAACCCCCAAATTTACGGGCTGGGTTTACCCCCTAAACGTGGAAGATGGCCGAAAAAAAAAAATACGGGTCCCATATTTTTGCCTATTCTACACATCAGCGAAGTTTCATCAAAATCCCGAATTTCACTCTGGGTGCATTTCCTTGTAAGTCATCTCTTGCTGTGATTTTACTAATGACATTTTTTCGAGTCTGACCTAGAATTAATCGAATATATAATATCGAAATATCTAATAACCCAGTTGATTACTCAGCTGATTTGATCCATGATTTTGTTTTTATTATGTGAAAATTTGACTTTATCACTAAATCAAATATTTTTGAAGAACACCGGTAGTTTATAAGTATGAACGTGCATTAATTATGTAAGATGATTATTTTAATGGGAACAGAAAAATGTCTATATAATATACTTATCTATATATGTGTAGGTATATAGGCCGTAATATTCAGTGTGTCTAGTTAAAGATTGCACATACATAATAAGCGTGGACTACACTAGACCATTTTAATGGCTTCCACTGTGGAGTCCACTAAAATGGCGTAGTGTGACCAAGAAATTGCCGCAATTAAACTAACAGCCAACTAAAAAATTTAGTTTCTTCATGGAACAAACATTAGTGACTAGTTAACCATAGTTTGACAGATGGAGTCCGCTGTAAGGCTCTAGTGTGACCCAATTGAAAATGGTGTTTTTAAGGAAGCTAATGATACCGCTCTATTTTTTTCAAAATTTTGTTAGTACGCTTCAAAATAAGTCAATGTGTCATTTACAATTAAAGGTAAAACGTGTAAAGGTAACTAAATTTCAAATAGAAAAAAAAAAATGCAAAATTTATGTGGGATATTTTAAGGGAAACAAAGTGTTGGTTCTTTTCGATGTCAAATATTTCATAGAAAACATTCATTTAATTGTTAATTTTTGTTTGTTAAATACCTATAATTTAAAAAAAAAATTTGCAATGAAATGATACTAATGTCCAAGTATCGGACATTTTTCGGATTAAACAGCATTCATTTTTTGTGTATGCAGGTATATCGCACTTGATGTGATTAATATGGATAAAAACGAATAGATATTTTGATAAAACTTACATATATATGCAACTCACACATATTATCTGCCTGCATATACAAAACACGATGTTGTTTGATCCGAAAAATGTCCAATAGGGTAAGAGACCCGATGACCGAACACTATTTTTAGCTGTATCATTAAAGTAGCTTAAAAAATTAAAAAATAAACAAAACACCCATTTTTTTTTCTTAATAAGTATGAAACCAAGTTTTTTTAATCCAATGAATATGTTTTTAAGAAAATATAGCCCAAAAATTTTGATTTATTACTATTTTTGTCTTATAAATTGTTGACGTCTATGAAAAAACGGACAGAATATATTAACCTCCTTTAAAAAAACAACACACTGACCCGTAAGAAAAAACACGCATTTAATGTACATGACATACAATACATACCATCTTTTCCCACAGAATAACACAGAACGAGCGGTAATATTTCTATACTACTGAAATCAGTGTAACGCTAAAGGATAAAAGATATCTCACCACTACGTTATATATGTGCACGCGGAGTTGTGTGTGCTAGTGCGCTAAATGGTTATGTGTATGCGTGTCTTGTATACGCATACGTTAAAAAATATATAATATGTATGCGCTACGTAGATGTACGTATATACGGTAACACAACACCAACAATATCACAACAATTGAAACACACCCATTGGTAGCTTGTAAGTCAATGACAACATAGTTCTGTAAAATGCACATACTTGCACATAAGTGATTGCAGAAAAGAGACAGTTATATTCGTTCTATTTGTTCTGTGTTTTAAACAGTTAAATTAAGTATATGACGTATATATTTATATGTTGTTTCAAATCTAAATGTCTGACGTTTTTATTTCAATTTCGAAGTTTTAATTCATTATTAATTATTTTTCAATTGATTTTACGTTCTGAAATAAATAAAATATTAAAGTGAAATTATAAAAACGGTTAGCTAAGTGTTTTAAACCCAAAAATTAATTAAAAATGTTTATAAAATAGATATGTAATATATAATTCTCAAAATGGGGTACCCAACCTTAAAACGTGGATCCCAAGAAAGAACACTTCTAGAAATAATATTTAACGCATATAAAATATAATTTAGCTATCCTAATCTCTTAAGTGGACTAATAACAATTATTTGTATACTTTTATTATGCTAATAACTTTAAAAATTCGGTGAAAAATGTTACAATTTATAACTCATGTGTTTTGAATAATGATCATCCATCATATTAAAAATTCACGAATTCAACAAAAATTGTTCGATATATATATATATATATATATATATATATATATATATATATATATATATATATATATATATATATATATATATATTTCTTAAATTAAGTGAGGAGGCATTAAATGTGAGGTGAATTTAAATTGAAAAATAATCATTCTATTAATAATAATTTTTTTTATCAGAGGTTTCTTTCACAAATAACTTCATTAATATATAAATGTCAAAACTGTTCGGACTTTTAACCCCGTTCGACAATCGGGTCTTTTACCCTACGTCTAATAATGTGTAATGTTCAACCACAGAGTACCAGAGATAACATATCTATCTCTATACTACTGAAACCAGTGTAACCAGTAAAAGATAGAAAATATGTTATATACGTGCACTGGGTTTACTTTGCATTTGTGCGGTGATCTGTCTTTGTGTGTGTGTCGGCCGTGGTGTCGCATACATATTTATGATACTGCAACGCGTGTATGTGGCTCCGTGTGGGGGTTCTGACAATGCCAACAAGAATCAACACAATTGACTTGTGATTAACCTACACTCATCCACTGCTACGGAGAGACTGACTACCAAGTAGCCTAACTTGTACAGAATTGCACACTGCAGATTTCATAATAGAGATAGTTGCGTTACCTCTGTACTCTGGGTGTTCAACTTGTTTTTTAACAGTTTCGTTCGGGTAAAAATCTCCCCAAATAAACCTAGAGGGCTGAAATTTTGTGTATAGGTTAAGTTAATGGCCAGCCACTGCTTTTTGAAGATTTCAACTCTTAACCCTTATCCCCACGATTTTTACGCCAATATTTCCTTGATTTTTTGCTTATTTTCTAACACTCCTAGAAACTCTCTAAGGCTGAAATTTTGTATCTCTATTCAGTTAATATCGAGGGTGTGCCCTTTAGGGATTCCACATTACCTTACTCCCCACTTTTACCATTTTTACATCGGAATTCAATAGCGTTGTTAATCAGCAGTTTTACGAAATTTTTAACTGTTTTTCTTCCATAGGCACGCCACAAATTACCATTGAAATTTTCCGTAGGTGTAACTCTAATATTATATTATCCAATGTGTAATTTTCAAATGGAGTCACTGTACATAATATATGATATGTGTAGGCAGGTATAAGAGAAAAACATATTTTTGTATTCTCTCATTTAATTTTTGTTTAAAGTGGTTAGCTGACGTTTAAAGTAAATTAATTTTTGTTACGTTAGGTTACCTAAAATCAAGTTAAATCTATTATGAGAAGTTCGTTAGTTTTCATAAAGATTATATTTTTCATATAATTTCATTTAAAATGTTAAGATTTTCTTTATTTATTGTCTTAAACAAAAATTATGTTTTTTCTTTTTTAAAAATAAAAAATAACATACTTTAATTTTGCCTAAAACAGCTAGTGTATAAAACGTATTTTTAGTGTACAAAATAACATAATTTCATCATTATCGAAGTTACCTAATGATTTTTATACTTATTTCATTTGTATATAGGTACATATTGTGGTGATTTTGTTTTCAATGATGAATATTTAAAATGCTATACATAGGTACTTTGTATTCTTAACATAATTTTATTTTCACAAAAACAAATAAATAAGTACATTTTAGTGACAACGGGGGAGCTAGCGACTTCCGGCGTCAAACAGTTTTATAGAAGTTGGAATTTATATATTTGTTTGTCTTCAGTGTATACACCACAAATATATCATAGTTGGTACGTCAAATTCCGGGACGCCTGACATTAACCGAATACTAACAAGGGGACGGCACAACCTTGGGGTCGGCGATTTTGCTGAAATTTTTTTTGGTGATAGAGTATACTTAATATGTTAATATCCTAATAGTGCGCACTATTCAGAAAAACCAGTAAAAAAATTTATTGAAAATTTTAATGCAGTTAGTGTACTTAATAAGCTTAAAAATGATTCTTGTACGTAAGATTCGAAATAGGTCAGAGGTAAGCTTCTTGCCTCACAATAGAATGGTCCTACATTCGAAACCAACTCTGTGCAACAAAACTTTTTTTCAAAACTGTAAAAAAACTGAAGTTATAATGCTTTTGTATTTAAAGATTTGTTACACATACATATTTTAAATAAAACGTTATAGTCATAAATAAATAAAATTTTTGTAAAAAAAAAAAAAAAAAACGCCATGAGCAGCGGGGCCCCATCACGGAAGTCGAATTTTTCCCTTCATTTTCGGTATTAAATGTGTACAAGCGAAATGTGATTTAAAGTCTATAAGCTTTATATTTATACTATAAGCTTTACAGATTATGGGTAACTGAGTAGTAAAGTCATACTGAATAAGAATGACTAAAATCGCAAAATAAATTTTGATTCTTTGTAACGCTTGAGTGGAATGGTCTTTTTCATTGCGTTTTGGTTTTGGCTCTTATTCATAAATACTTATATATTAATCTCTTATTAACTATTGACCTCAACTCCTCCCTTTCGGAACGGACGGCAATGGGACAAAAAAAATTTACTTCCAGCGATATCTCTATTTTAGAGGCGTTTAGGGAGCGAAGCCAATCGCCATAAATAACATAAAAATTTCGAAATATCTGATTTACAGGTAATACAAAATATTATAATAACCGTTGAATATAAACTGTATTCGAAGATGAAAGTTGAGGATTCTTAAGAATCCATGGTACAAAAATAAACTTACGAGCCAAGTATGAGTAAGTTAATTTTTCAACCGAAATAAAATAACGATTCGATGGAAAAAAATGAATAAGAAATTATAAAATTCATGGAAAATGCAATTCCATCACGGGGCCCCATCACGAGAGTCGAATATTTCTCTTAATGTGGTTGAAAGGGTACAGGCGGATTGTTATTTTGGTGTTTTCAAAACTGATGATAAGTGTCTGGCTGATCATGGCTTTAAAAAAAGGGATTGAGATTTAAGGACTGAATCTCAGTATATTTCAATTTTATGCCGATAGCAGTTAGCAGAAAAAAAGCCAGCACAATTCGTACGAGGGCATTCCTACCCATGCTTATCCGCGAATTGCCTTTATGTTTTATTCTTAAATATTAAGAAAAAGAACAATTTTTTTACTTTACTAATACCACTTTCTTTAGAGTTTTAATATTTTTTTCTTTCCAAAAAAATCCAAAATTTCTATTTTATAAATAAAAAAACGCCGTGAGCAGCGGGGCCCCATCACGGAAGTCGAATTTTTTCCTTCATCTTCGGTACTGAATGTCTACAAGCGAAATGTGATTGAAAGTCCACAAGCGATTTGTCATTTTAGTGGTTTCAAAACTGATGATGATTGTCCGGCTGATCGGAGCATTAAAAAAGGTTTTAAGTTCTTAAGGTAATTCTGGCGGGAATATAAAGTATGGATAATGCAAATTACAGCCAGTGCGAATCGCAGCCATAGTGTAATAAACTGATGTGTCCGGGTCTAAACGGATATATGTATACAGCATGTATTTTTTTATATATACATCGAGTATAACTTCAAACACCATTAAATGGTGCGCGATAAAATTCTGAACACTCACATATCAAAATTAAAACAATATGACAATTATGACGAAAATTACATGTCTAAGTTAGACACACGTTTTATTTCTTTGAAAAACTGGAGAATAGTAATCCTGTAAAATGAAATAGCAAAAGTTGAAATCCCTAGTTTTTAATGGTACAGCTGTTTAGAGGATGTTTTTCTGTCTCAAATGACGTCAAGAACAAATGTTTATTGTAGCAGGTTAATGTAGAAACTACTTATTCTGAAGATTGGTGCAAAGTGTCCGGGTCTAGACCCCCTGTCCGGGTCTAGACGGTTTTACGGTATAAATATAAAGCATTTTAAACACATTTAACAATACCATTGAATTCCGATGTAAAAATGGGAGAAGTGGGGGGAAAAGTAATTTGGAATCCCTAAAAGGCACTAACTGGATACTAACTCAATACATGTACAAAATTTCAGCCCTTTACGTTTACTCAGAGAGTCTCTAGGCGTGTTAGAAAAAAGGCAAAAAATTCAAGGAAATATTGGCGTAAAAATCGTCGGGGTAAGGGTTAAAAGTTGAAACCTCCAAAAAGCAGTGGCTGGTAATTAACTTAACCCCTACACAAAATTTCAGCCCTCTAGGTTTATTTGGGTGACCTGTGCGAGTGGTACAAAGTTCGAAAACGTCGAAAAAGCATGAAATTGTAGCTTAAAAATGAGGGGGATGGGGGTAAAATATTAAAACCTCCAAAAAGCACAATCTAGGTATGAACTCTATCAACACAACAAATTTCAACCCACTACCTTAATTCTGAGGGGCTGGGAGCGTGTTAGATCCAGCCAAAATCGTTTTTCCCCCTCTACTTCCTCCAAATCATCCTTGGAAGCTGAATTTTGGATATGTTGTAGATAATTGACCAAAACTTTATTTCCAACTGATTTGGAGAAGTTTCATTGTTTTGTGGCGAAAAATGGCCAAAAAACCTATTTCTGGGCATCCAACTAGCAACTAGCATACCAAACTTCATGAGCATTAAACGTTTCTTTCGAGAGTTATCGTGTACACACATAAATACTTATATATATATATATATATATATATATATATATATATATATATATATACATATATATATATATATATATGTATATATATATATATATATATATATAATTTTTGTGAAGTAGATTTTCGGATCCTAGAGGGTCCAAAACAAATTTCTACCATAGTCCCGGACTTAGGTTTTACTACAAGAGCTGCTGTAATAGCTGAATTTCCAGAATATTAATTCGCTAAAAAAATCTTCATTATATATGCTTAAAATATCTAGTTAATTTTAATTTTAAAAAAAAGAGACAGAGATATGGTATTATAATACATAGATTTTGAATAACTACCATTTGTTTTACGTAAAAAAAAAGAAATTTTTCTATATTTTACAAGGAATTAAGACAGGAATATAAATTACTTACTACACTGACAGAGTAAAGTGAGGCAAAAGTGAAAAATTACGATTTTCTCGAAAACTACTTAACATAAAAAGAAAATCATAAGGATATTTTCTTCATAATTTTTTTTTCCTTTTCAAGGATGTAAAAATTTGTAAAAATCTTATGATAGGATCGAATGATAAATACCCCTGTCGCAGCATCTGCATAACATAGCGAATTTCCAAATCTTGGGCACTGGCGGATCTCATCTAAGACCTGTACCTATTTAAAATAGTTTAGCTTTCTAAGAGTAAAAGAATTTTTAAAATCGGTTGGGTAATTAGTTTTGGTATTTTTGGGGACCCAAGAACCCGAACGAATTTTGTGCAGCATAGTTGTATCCATCTAAAATAATTTAGTTCTCTAGCAGTGAGAAATTTTTTAGCATCTTTTCGATAGCTTATTACTGGCGTTTTCGGATCTGCAAGATCCCGGTGGACCTCATTAAAAAATCAGCTCGACCGTATATTCTAGGCGGACTTTATGTAAAATATATATATATATATATATATATATATATATATATATATATATATATTCAAAACCCGTTGTGTAGCATTCTACGCCGCATTTGCATCCGCAGGACAGTTGTGGATCTCAGATAACACAACCTGTACCTATCTAAAATAGTTTACCTCCGTAATAGTAAAAAGGTTTCAAAATCGGTCAGTTATTTTATTTTTGACACTTTTAGGTCCTACTGACACTTCAGACCTTACATAACGTAATCTATATGTATCTAAAATAGCTTAGCTCCCCAACAGTGAAAAATTGTCAAAATCGGTCGGCTAGTTTATTTTTGACGCTTTTGGATCCGATGGACCCTGGCAGACTTTACATAACGTAATCTATATTTATCTAAAATAGTTTAGCTCTGTAACAGTGAAAAAATTTTCAAAATCGGTCGGTTAGTTTATTTTTACCACTTTTGGGCCCCATGGACCCTGGCGGACCCTAAATAACGTAATGTATGTCTATCTAAAATAGTTAGTTCCCCAACTGTGAAAAAATTTTCAAAATCGGTCGGTTAGTTTATTTTTGACACTTTTGGATCCCATGGACCCTGGCAGACCTTACATAACGTAATCTATATTTATCTAAAATAGTTTAGCTCTGTAACAGTGAAAAAATTTTCAAAATCGGTCAGTTAGTTTATTTTTGACACTTCTGGATCCTATGGACCCTGGCAGACCTTACATAACGTAATCTATACTTATCTAAAATAGTTTAGCTCTGTAACAGTGAAAAAATTTTCAAAATCGGTCAGTTAGTTTATTTTTGACACTTTTGGGTTCTATGGACCTTGGTGGACCTTACATAACGTAATTTATATTTATCTAAAATAGTTTAGCTCTGTAACAGTGAAAAAATTTTCAAAATCGGTCAGTTTGTTTATTTTTGACACTTCTGGATCCTATGGACCCTGGCAGACCTTACATAACGGAATCTATATTTATCTAAAACAGTTTAGCTCTGTAACAGCGAAAAAATTTTCAAAATCGATCAGGCAGTTTATTTTTGACACTTTTGGGTCCTATGGACCCAGGCGGACCTTACATAACGTAATCGATATTTATCTAAAATAGTTTAGCTCTGTAACAGTGAAAAAATTTTCAAAATCGGTCAGTTAGTTTATTTTTGACACTTTTGGGTCCTGTGGACCCTGACGGACCTTACATAATGTATTCTAAATCTATCTAAAATAGTTTAGCTCTGTAACAGCGAAGAAATTTTTAAAATTGGTCGTTTAGTTTATTTTTTACAATTATGGGATCAGTAAATCCTGGCGAAACTCATACAAGTCTAGTACTCTAACAGTAAGAAAAGGGTTCTAAGGATCTCATATAACTTATGGCAGTCCGTAAGCTTCTTGCGGACATCATTTAATTAATTAATTCAAATACTTTAACTTACTAACTGTGAAAAATTTTTTAAAATCGATTGGTTAATTAATTTCTGGCCTTTTTAGGTCCCGAAAACCTTGACCTCACATAAAATACCTTAAATCCATTTGAAATGGTTTAATTTTTTAACATTATTAATTATTAGTGGAAAAATTTTCAAAATCGATTCAAAATATTTTTCCGTACATACATATGTACATTGTACAGATTTTGTTTTGTTTTATATTTAATAATATTTATATCATAACATAATCTTCAATTTCTTGTTTACTTAAAAATTCAATAAAAAAAAAAAAAATTCTTCATTACATTAGCTTAGAAAATCTGTTTAATTTACATTTTTTAACATGGAATAGAACCATGCTAATTATAATGCAATAAATGAGAAACAAAACTCTATACATGTATGTGTGTTATATCTCATATATGTGAATAGTTTTCACTTGTTCTCACAAAATTTTTTAATAAAAAAGTGAAATATTTTTATACTTATTAAAAACTGAGATATAAATATAAATTACTTATTAGACTAACAAAGAAAGAATAAAAGTGAAAATTTACATTTTCTCGAAAAATACTTAAAATAGAAAGAAAATTATAAGAATATTTTCTTCATAATTTTTTTTTTCCTTTTCAACGATGTAAAAATCGAACTGCCTTATGATAGGATCGAATGATAAAAAATGGCCAGAAAACCTACTTCTGGGCATCCGACGTGTCTGGCTAACGAACTTAGCCAAGCCAATTCAGAATCCAGTCCGCACACAAAATTTCATAAGCGTTAGACGTTTCGTTCGAGAGTTATCGCGCGGATACATATATATATATATATATATATATATATATAAATTTTAGTGAATATCATTTTCGTATTCTAGGGACCTCAAAACATATTTCTGATATGGTCCCGGGCTTAGGTCGCACCATGACACCTGGCGTAAAAGCTGAATTTCCAGTTTTGGAAATTCGCTAAAAATGACCAGAAAACCTACTTCTGGGCATCTGACGTGTCGGGCTAACTAGCTTAGCCGAGCCAATCCAGAAGCCAGTTCGCACACAAAATTTCATAAGCATTAAACGTTTACCAGTTTTCGTGAATATCATATTCGTATTCTAGGGACCTCAAAACATATTTCTGTTATAGTCTCAGCCTCATATTGCGTAACCAGAGCGGCCGTAATAGCTGGATTTCGAGATTTCGAAATCCGCCAAAAAAAATTTATACAGAAAAAATTTTGTTGAACAGAGTCATTTTCGACCGTAAAACTATTCTATTGTTCAGACGTAAGAAACTTACCTCTGAGCTACTTCGTATCTTACGTACAACAATATTTTTAAACTTATTAAGTACACTAGTTGCATTAAAATTTTTAAATATTTTTTTTACAGGTTTTTCTGAATAATGCGCGTGTTACGTTACGTGTTCCACAATTTTTGTAATAAATAAGAATAAAATATCCCAATTTTGAAATAAAAAGTTTAAAAAAAATTTTGAATCGAAAAACTTTTTGAACACCCGGTTTCATATTTTTTGAACACTCAGTAAGTACACTGCAATGTGTTGTATTTATAATTGCATGTAGTAGATTTACTATGCGCGCTTATTTCATTGAGTGACCGAGCGATTTACGATGACGTCTGTCAATATGTAGGCTATATAAGGTTCGTTGACAAAAAAATTAATTCTTTTTTATTTATATTTTTGAACTCGCCTCTGGATGCTTTACTAGGTAACAATCTAATTTCTTAAACATTATTGGTTCTATCGTTGTTAAAACAATTATTTATTCTGTAAATCCTTTTTGTTTAAACTTATCTTGCGTTTTTTTTACAAATTGTTTGGTTAACGTTAAAAACCTTTAGGATTCTGTTACACTTTTTTCTATTATTGTGTTACTTAATTGAACTTGTTTGATGCTTTACCAGATGTTTAAATAGTCTGAAAATTTTCCAAACATGTTTTTTGGCAAGTAAAATGGAAGTCAATAATTGAGAGTTTTTGTGGAAATTGTTGTAAATTGGATTCCAACTGAAGTTTTACTTGTATAATCGCTTATGATTCCAACGTCTTGATGATGATTTGCCTGGCTCGTTGGAAGAAAGTTTCGTTCATGAGTTGACCTGAACACCCGTCAGGAGTCCTGGAAATGCTTTAGATGTTCCAGCATTAAACATCGGATCTCGTCAATTACTTAGATAAGTGATTTATGTTTTCGTCATTTTCTCTGTGATAAACTTCCATGAGTTAACTTTGTACCGACCTGTGTTAACAGGTTCTATTCGCGTTAAAACTTAGTGAATCATTGTGTTACTTACGTAATGGACAAATTTAGATCATAAAACTTTATTTTTCTTTATAAAAGGCAGTTTTTTTCTGTGAAAAAAAAAAAGTAGAAAAATCACTATGCAATGTGTTTTGCTAATGGAACAAGATCGGTATATGACAGTATCCATTCTAAATATTAAAAAATTTTTGAGACAAAAACATATTAGTTTGCTTTTTCTTGATGTAAAAAGATCCAAAAAATGTGAAAAAATATACAAGAATTATTATACGAATATAAATAATACAGAAACTTATTGTTAAACAAAGCTTGACTTGTATTGCTCTCGCGAAAATTAGAATTTTATAAAAGCTAGTATGCTGTCGACCAGAGAATTTTATAGAAGCTAGAATTTTGTAAGGTATTTATTTATTTAATAGGCCTATAATTTATAACCTCATTTTCGTGGGATAGAATTAATTAGTGCCTCCTAGATGTTTCAGAGGTACTTCATGAATTATCTTAAGTGAATAATCATTTTACAAAATTTCAGTTTTATAAAAGTCTTTGATCGTATTTAATAAAATTTCAACTTAATTGAGCAAATATATTATAAACTTAACTTTTGCGAAAGCGTTGGGAACGTTTAAAACATTAAATATTTTCCTTCCCAACTATATAGTAAAATATATGAAACAGATAACGCGAGTGCAGCGACAAAAAACTAGTTACATTTTTAGAATTTATTTTACACTTATTTATTTAATAAAATAGTTGCAAACTTCAGTTACATATTTGCGTCTTGTATCTATATAGTAAAGTAAAAACTGATATCGTTAGAATTAAATTTATAACAAGTTATTAATATTATTGTACTCATAGCATTTTGATTTTGGTACAAATAGAACCGTTGGAAATATTACGAAGATCTATGACATTTGTCTGTTCAGTTACTTACATAATAAAATATTATATAAATTACAACAAACAGCAGAAGCGATTTGTACAACAATTTTAATGTTCTTCACAGCATTTCAATACATTTTTGTCAACATAATCGAAATTACCTAATTTTCACCTAATGTTCCATACTTTAAATTATCAAAAACAGTTTTATTACGTATAGGATAGCTAGAATTACGAAAAGTTAACCGCCTACTTTCTAAAAACCTGTTAAAATATCTAATTTTTTTATTAGCATACCTAAAGAACACCTAGAATGAACATATTTTTATCTGGGAATCCTCTGGGAATTTTGAAATTTTTATTTTGGGTACAAGTAGCTTTATAATGGCAATTTTAATAAATGTCACAAATAAAATCTTATTATATTGACAATATAAGGACTTGAATTTTTTGCCAGGTATTTTATTCTAAGAAATTGTATTTAGTAAATAAAAACTTATTGCATGAATAACTTGCAAAAAATTATCACAAGTTTTCCAGTATGAATCATTAACTTCATAATATTATTTTTTCATAAATACATAGGCTATAGAACAAATTAATTTTAGTTTATTTTTGAAACATTTCCAAGAATTTTTGACAAGCTGATGGTAATTGAAAGCAACGATATTTATAAATTTATATATATATATATATATATATATATATATATATATATATATATATATATATATATATATATATATATATATATATACAAAATTGTGATAACATATTTTTGATAACACAGAACAGAATAAAAAAAACATAAATAATGAAAGAGGAGAAAATTCGACAAAATTTTTATAAATATCTAATGAAAATAACAAAATCAAATAAACATTATTTATCAGATATACACATACGAGTACGTGCAGATGCATAGAAAGGAAAAAAAAATACATAAATAACAATCTTCTCACATTTTCAATAACAAGAACGAAATACTATACTGAAAATTGAAACGTGTTCCACATCAAATTGATCCTCTACCGTATAAAAAGAAAAGAAACACAATAAAGAGCACGCTATTTTAATAAGATCAAGTTACCTTAATCTTGCAATTTCAGAATTGCTTTCGTTCTTACTGTCATCAAAGGAACTGTAAGAGACTGTCAATTTACTCAAATTTTGTTACGAGATATTTAAGTCTTTCATACCCAACACACTGCCCTCCTAAAAAATACAGTAGGTACGTATTAGTACCAACCTCAATGAAATTAGTTATCTTCGAAACTATTGGTTCCAAACTTTATATATATATATATATATATATATATATATATATATATATATATATATATATAGCGTGAGTTTTTTGAGAGATTACAGCCAAACCGGTGATTTAATCGAAAAATTCAATTCAAATTTTCGTTCACATTACTTCACCCACCGCCGGAGGTTTCTAGAACCGCCCCGCCGGCTTACCACCTCTCGAGGTCGATCAAAAAATCGGGAGGTGGGGAGGTGTTTTACAAATGACCCAAAAGTAACTACTATTGTACGTTCTCATTTTTCAAATTTTATATACTGGGTGTACATTTGAAAGAAAAAATGTTTTAGTCAGGTTAGGTAACTTGTAACAAAATTTAGTACATTTTATAATTAAAAGTAATCTCGAAAAGGATTGCATAAAATTCATTTTATATGTTGTATCCATTTTAAAAGCCTCCAGATATCAGATTGTATTTTGGATACAAAAATATACATAGGTAAGTATAGCTATGTATATACATATACTGACATTGTAGTAATAGCCCATTAGTCCAAGCTCCGATAGCACAAAATCATGCCGGATAAAACACCTCAAATTAAAAAAGCGAGATCGATAGTAACTAATGCCGACAATAGGAAATGCCCGCCAGACCTTTAAGTTTTTGTTAAATTATATTTTTAAAAATTTTTTGAAATGGCCGAAAAAAACATCAAATCTACCTCACATAACACCTCGTTGAAATTTACATATGTTATATCAAATTACATATGTTTTACTGAACAATCAGTCTGTCTGACATATTTTGACAATTAATGTCTGACAGACCTATTTTAATTAGTGAAAATTTTAGGCAAATCTACTTCACATAACACCCCCCAATTTTTTTGTTTTAATTAAAAGTTTTTGACATTATCAAAGTAATAAAATTGGTCTGTCTAGTAAAAAACGTTATTAACCATGCCAGACTTAACCTCAAATATTCAACCTTCACGTATCAAATTGATTGCTGTTTGAAGCAATGTTATCTTTCAAAGTATGTTTTTTTTATTCTTAAAATTAAGTCTGGGACGTCTTATATCAATTACAATTGACCCGGCTTTAAAAGAATATAGCTAAGTTTTTGAAATTTAATTTTAAAGTGTAGCGTTGACTTTTTTTTATAAACAAATACACTTCCTTTGGGGCCGCGACAAAACACCTCGCATTTTCTTTTTTTAAAATTAAGTGTAAGATTTCCTCTAATCATTAATATTGGTCTGTATTATGAAAACCGTTTTTTACTATGCCAGACTTAATGTTTTAAAGCTACGAAGTAGCAGTTTTCATGAAAAAAGTCGTTCTTAACCATTCTCAAGCAAAGGAACAATTAAAGAAAGGAACTTTTCCAATTTTAATGAAAAGCCTAAGATCACCTTTATTCATCGAAACAAATTTTTGTTGGAAAATAAGGTATTTTACCCAGTCAGGCTTCATTGTTATGCGCAGAAGTGTCTATTATTTTAAATACACAGGTTTATCCATAAGCTGACGAACATACATACATACATACTTATAACTTAGTTGCCCAGGCAGAGAAATATATATATATATAATATATATATATATATATATATATATATATATATATATATATATATATATATATATATATAATACTTGTTAAAAGTATAATTACATTTTTTTAGGCATTAGTTAACAAAATTTCCCAGACAGATCAATTTCAATAGATTGGTAATACCTAAAAGTTTCATTTAAAAAAAAAATTAAGGCGTTATGTGAGGGTAAGTTTGCCTAAAATTGTCACTAATTAAAAGAAGTCTGTTAGACATTAATTAACAAAATATGCCAGACAGACCGACCCCTTAGTAAATATATATAATCTGCTATAACATATTTGAAATTCAACGAGGTGTTATGTGAGGGTAAGTCTACCTAAACTTTTCACTAATTAAAAGAGGTCTGCCAGACATTAATTAACAAAATATGCCGGACAGATCGATTCCTCAGTAAAATTACTATATACATATTTGCTATAACATATGAAATTTCAGCGGGGTGTTATGTGAGGTAGATTTGCGTAAAATTTTCACTAATTAAAATAGGTCTGTCAGACATTAATAAACAAAATATGCCTGACAGACCGATTGTTCAGTAAAATATATATAATTTACTATAACATATGTAAATTTCTGCGAGGTGTTATGTGAGGTAGATTTGACGTTTTTTTCGGCCATTTCAAAATTTTTTTAAAAATAGAATTTAACAAAAACTTAAAGCTCTGGCGGGCATTTCCTATTGTCGGCATTAGTTACTATCAATTTAGCTTTTTTAATTTGAGGTGTTTTATCCGGTATGATTTTGTGCTATCGGAGCTTGGACTACATTATTTGGTGATAAAATGCTTTAAATAATACTATACCTATGTCTGCTATATACGTACATATATATCTATCGTATTATTTTATATTACGGTTCACATTAGGATTCACGTTTGTACATTCACATACAAGCGCTGTACCAGCGCTATAATAATTACCATCAATTTATATGTAAAACATGAAATCATTTTCAATTCAAATATAATCCTTTCTGATTAAAATTCCTATTATTCCATTTATTTTTATGTATATGTGCATTAAAACTGCCATTACGAATACATAGCCATAAATAGATATCGGCTGAGTTCATTATATTATAACGTGTGGTGTGACTTCTACCTCATACTATGGGCTAAAAAGTTTAATGTAATCCTCATGTTTGGGAGGAATCAAATAGGCATGCTAAAATAAAAATAAAAAAGAACAGTTATTGTGTGTTAAAATTACGTTATATAAACAAATATTCATTAAGTCATAATTATATGAAATCTTTTTAATTGCTTTGCAGATATATTGTCATAAATCTAAAATAAATCCATTTTAACGACGACAAAAAAGATTTATGTGAGTAGATATGTTTGGAGGATTTATTTTTAGCACCTATTGCCAAAACTTCAAATTTGTCATTTTCGATAGGGTTCCATAATCGAACTACGAAATTCCTAATGGCATCGCACTCGGTCGCTTTTGCTGTACCATTTTATACTTGACAAATTATTTATCCAAATTATAAATTTTGCAAGCACGGTGTTTTTAGAAAAAGGCAAGGTAGAATTTTATAAAAAAAAAATTTACTTAAAATTCAAAACACAATTTATTTACCTAGCTCAGTTGTTACATGAAAATATTCTTTTTTTATGTATGTGTGCGACTCTTGTATGATTCAGGAGCGGATTTATTTTAAAAAGAAATTTCAATTTAGCACTTTAATTAATAAAAAAAACCAACATAACAATAAGTTAACAACTGTATAATGATCACAGAATTATTTGAATGTTAACAACAAAAACACAGCAATTAAATAACTTTTAAAAGGAACTTTAATTGAAAGTGACAAAATAATAGCAAAAAATTTGGTTAAATAGTTCCTGTTGAAAACCAAACAATTCAATCAAACAAAAAAAGTACTTAAATAGCAGTAATTTTAACAAATACAAAATAAAAAGTAAATAATAAACAAATACGGAATACCATAAAGTAACGCTCAAATCTATTAATATTAAAAAGTAAATAAATGAAATGTTTAGTTTTCAACGAAAATAGATACACAAAAAAAGTATTACAGTAAGATTAAAAATGTTGTCAGTAACAAATCATAACAAAGGAAAACTAACTAAATGAGCAAACTAATACAAAAAAAAAATTGGCAATTTTAGTTTGAGTCAGTCCAATTCAGTTTAGATAAGTCATTAATAATCATGTTAAATTATCAAAATAAAGTAGTTTCAGTTGTACAAAAAAATTCCATAACAACTACTTTCATTTAAATAATTACCAAAAACAGATAGGGTAAACGTACAAATTTTGGAGAGCAAAATTTGTTAAGTAAAAATTATTAATATGATGAAAAAATTTTTAATTTTGTAAAATTTTCACTTAAATATAGAAATATATTATTTTCTACAAACTAATTTTCGATTCAGTTGAATTCAGTTTTGATAAAAGCATATATATATATATATATATATATATATATATATATATATATATATATATATATATATATATATATATATATATATATATATTTAGAACCCATTTTTAGACACTTTTAACAGGATACTGGGATTACACAACCCACTTTTAGAAACACTGAACAATTAACTGAACTGCACTGCTCAAGGACTGGCATGGCATGAGATCGATTCATATCTAAAGTTCTGCTTGCAAGGTCCTACTTGTCTGTTTCCTGTCAGCTTGACTGTCTCAGGACAAATAAAATAACTGTATCTTTATCAGAACTTATTGAGACTCACAGAGTTTCTTCCATAACATACATAAAATTACCATTTACACATATAAACCCTATATCTGTTAATAAACCAAGTTATAATCATCAGAATACACTAATTTCAAGATTCTTTAAATGCGTTTTTTAATGTCTCTTCATAGATATATTTAAAAATATGTATGATCCCATGAAGATCCCAACTTGATTTTTTTAAATTTTGTTTATAAAAGTTAAAAGAATAACTAGAATTTTTTTCGAAATTTTTGAGAACATTATTTTCTTGGAATCTTTTTTGAATTTTTGAGTTTTTATATAAAAAATTTGAGTTGCTTTAAACACACACTTGTAATATATCAAATTAAAGCTTATGCAGTTCTGAGAAGAATGTTTTTTTTTTTTTATATTCCTATCACAACCCTAAACGGAGTTACAATAAAAAACGTATTATGTTACAATGTCAAAATTTGCGAATTTTCCAAATTTCATATTATCTAGAAAGGCAACTATAAGTGATAAAAATCTAAAATTTGAAAGTTGTACTAAGTTAGAGTACCTCTTCAAGAAAATCAAAAGAAAAAAGATATTGAGTGAGGTCAGGTAAAAATTAATTCAAATTTGGTTCATTTGATTTGGATTGACCCTTCTAGTTCTTTATCTTCTTTTTCCTTTTAATAGAGTTTCACTATTCTACAAAAGCAGGTCAGGATATAACAATTTATTAAACGATTTGGAGATAATTTCAAAAATTGTTTTTATATCATAATTGAAATTATTTCTTTAAAATTATATGATTTATGACTGTTTAATCTTTAATATTTTCATTGTAAAATGAAAATCGTATTACAGAAATATTATTTTACCGTTAGTATTAATATTATATATACATAAGGTAGATAGGTACATATGTATATATGTATAATTTTTTTTATATAAAACAGGGAATTGAAATAACAAATTTTATATGGGTCACAGTAAAATCAAATATAGTACATATTAAGGTATAGTATACAAGTAACTGTCATAAATTTTTATAGTACGGGGATATTTTTATGTCGTAAAAATATGGTTCGTAGTTCGTACACATAAAAATACTAAATATTATAGACATGTGTCTATGCAATACGTGTGTGTGTGTTCCATGAATATTTCTTTATATAAGGGATGTTTTATATCAATGGCATAAATATCAGAATACAAATTACTTATGATTTTAATATTACAGGTAATTTGATTATTTGTATAATGAAATAAATAAATATATAAATAAACTACCGTAATTGCGGGTTACTTGAGTCTTGTGGTGTAACTTGAGCCCAAAACGGAAAAAGTATTATTTTCTGTTTTGTGCTTATATTAGTCAGTAGTAGAAGTAACTCAGATGTTTAGCTAATAGGTAACAGCAGTAGGTTTAAGGTGTTTAAGTTTAGGTAGTTCTGAAAATTGACACTAGAGGTGAGGCAAGTGCTGTTTACTCTCTGTTTAAAATTGACGTTTTGTTACCTTGCTAACTTTTGACTGTAAAAATAATTGTGGTAGTCTACAAAGGAAGGTAAGTGTATAATTTTAATACTTTGTTCATTACTAAACTAAATTCAGATATGTTCACATGCCAACCATTTCGTTAATTTTTTAAATTAAGGTTTTGATAAATCAGTAAAATAACCTTAAAATTAGGGTAACTTGAGCCCATTATAACTTTGGTATAAAATGATACAAGACTATAGCAGAAATTCCCAAAAGTCCTGAACCGCTGAACAAGTTCGTTAACCAGGCACGTTCGATGCCCAAAACATGTTATTTTTGGAAATTTTCATGAAAAAAATTAACTTTTTTCCAAAATTTCTCCTTCTACAAAAATTTTTACACTATTGTAACGAGGAGAAAAAATCACACAAAAAAGGTCTTTAAACTATTATTCTATGTCAACTAATTTCCGAGAAAAACTAATTTTTGTAAACGGAAATTCGCTACGTTATGCAGGATGCTGCGATAAGAATATTGAATAAGTAAAGTTCCTTATATGTTTGTACAATATTTTAATTAGTAACCAACATCTTACATGGTCTCAAACTGTTTTCAAATGAAAATCACATGGAAATTTAGGTTTGGGCTCAAGTAACCCGATCTTGAGGTTAACTTGACCCCAAAATCTAAAAAGCTATAAAATTTATGAGCCATAAGAAAAAGATCCATATTATATAATAAACTAACCGTAGTCATATATAGATTAATATACTAAATTTCCTATCCCAAATAAGTATAACAGTTACGCTCAATTTTTGAAATTATCAGATGATTTGCAAATCTGGGCTCAAGTGACCCGCAATTACGGTACTATTAAGGGCTAAGAAAAGTCCATTTTTCACCAAAAATAAAGTGGCGAAAAAACAAGAAAAAACGACATCGCTACTTGTCAAATTTCCAAGATAATGAAATCGCCCTGGACACTATTAAATACACAACTACAAAAAAACCACTTCCCAACAAAAAATTACTTTCCCTTCTCGCATCGATACTTTTTCTAATTGCACCGTTTTCTTACTCCACCTGCTCCATTGTATAGTTAGGCCTTTGCGTCTTTTTATTTATCATTTAACTTATGAGACTTCTTACTTTGGAAATTAGTATACGACCGTACATTCAATCATAATGTATACAATTTCGTAACACTTTGAACTGGAAAACGTAAATGTTACACACATGTCCCGTATGTTTCATTGCCGGGTTCTTTTTCCCTCGCAGGAGCATTGTGTAATAACAAATTGTATATAACAAAGCAAACTATTCGGTTCACTCACAGACCATCACACCGGCACCAAGTGAATCAAAACGGAATACCTACAGACAGATAAGTAAGTCACTACTCGCTGCGTTACGCTTAATGTATTCTTTCCTCCAACATTTAAATTTTCTTTTTCATTTTCATTTTGAAGTTTGAAAAGTTTGACCTACATTTCAAAAAAAGGATATAAAGATACTCACACAAAATTTGTAAAGAGCTCAATCCTCACCGGTAACCAGTTGATAGAGCACAATATTCTACAATCATTTTGACAATACATTTATCTAATCTTTTTCTTGTGTACGCCTATACATTTCCTTTTTTATTCTTAAATTTCAACATTGAGAAAAATCCCCGAAGTCCTTATCAAAATTCGAAAATGTAATAAATCCATCACACCGATACCTCAAGTTTCGCAATCCATATTTTCGTTGTTTCCTAATCAAAAGTTTAATCAAAGTGTGACAGTGATGAAAACATTTAAATCCCAGTAAGATTCTCAAAAAAAATAAAGTAGATTGTCGGAATCTGTAGCAAATGTATAAACTTAGTGATGAGCAGAATCATTTTTCGTCTAGCAAGCTTGTATTAGTCTTACATTTTTAGATTTTAGTAAGACTAAAATTAACAATATGCATAATCTAGCTAAGCCAATACCAAGATTATGTATGTTGATAAGACTAGCAGCAAAACTAAAGTGAATAGCATCAAGAGAAAAGCAAGAATTTTGATAATATATAAGAAAGATTTACCAGATATTGTTATTGAACTTTTTAGTTCTCCAAAATATAATATATTCATCAATGAATTAATGGAACGTTAACAATTTTGAAAATTGTTACCCTTTTTTCATTGAGGCTGTCTCTTAGTCAATAATAGACAATTATTTTGAAAAGAGCATTTCAAAGCTTTAAGTGTTCACTGTTTAATGCTGGAATTGAAACATTGTTCGTGCAGGAGATTTTTTTAAAGGATAATGCCGCGCTCGCCGCCAAAAATATTTAATTCTTTTCATTTCAAAATTCTAGAAGAAGTGCAGAAAATTACTTGCAATGAAGTATGTATCAATGTATCATACATTTTTAGAGGGCAATTTTAGCTTTAATTTCTGAATTTAAAAGCTTTTTATAATCATTACCGTAGGAATTAAGAATCAAGTAGACCGATATGGCTCTAAACGTTGACGGATACCCTAAAAATATGAACAGTTTATCGGTCGTTTACTGTGGGTACTTTTTGGGGTCCTAAGGTCCTGTGGATAATATTAATTTAACTCCGGTAGTTTTTCCGATTTGGGTAATTATGCACTTACGATGTGCATTAGAAATGTATATTTTTTTTAATTTTAAATGAAACTAGAGATAAAAATAACAGATTCTACGTTTTTATTTTTTTGCGGACTCCTCGATAAATAATTAAAATATTGATTTAAAATTGTCGTCTGATTCAATATTATTTCAGCCATTTTTCATATATGTGTGAGCGTTCTATGTATGTGTAGTAGTGTGACTACATGCATACTCTTTCTTTATTGGTTTTTTAATGGCGGTATGTTTTTAAAATCATTGGCGCGCGAAAATTTAAAATTGACAAATATATAATTTGTTGTTGTTGTTAGTGTTGCTAATGTTGTTGTTGTTAGTTGTTCCTTTTGTATTTTTTAGCTAAAAATACGTGATTTAAAAAGATTTTGTTTTGTTTTAAATTAGTAGTTAAACTTACCCTAATTAAAAATAACTAAATTAATTGTTAATAAAATTCATATTAATTTTAATTGTGTTTTCAAAAGAAAATTTATGAATCTGTCCCAGCTAGAGCACTCTTAAATTATAAATACAGAGCTGTAACGAAATAAGCACACACGTAATAAATAACCACACTCAACATGTTTTGGAGGGGATACCCTCACATACATAGTGAGTTATCTCTTCAGTGTGTTAGTGTTACATATCAGTGGCGAATGTAATACTCATGTATATATGTATGCATTCTTTATAGATGCATTATTTCTATATATATGTATGTATGTGTGTATACATTAAATAATAATTTTTTTTACATCTTTTGTAAACATTGTTAGAATCCATATACGAAAATTAATCTAGTAGATAATACATATATGTACATATATATACATATATATATTCACAAATTATTCACATTAATTTACCTAATGATTTATTCTTAAAATAGAAATATTAGAAACACATAAGTATGATTTCTGACCATTTGAAAAGGGTTGTCGTATTATCAATACAAAACAATAAAGCTAGTAAAATATATATGTATTAGTCAAAGTATAGCTTGCTTTGTGTAACGAAGATGTCTAAATAAAAAATAAATAAAATATTATTAGGCCCGATTCACACTATAGTGCCGATACCAATATGTTCCCGCCCCAGTCTCGCTCCGATATAATTTTGTTATGTTCACATTACAGTGCTCGTACCTGCTCGCTCTCTATTCACACTATGGTGCCGCTCTCGCTCCGGTTTCGCTCCGATAAAAATTTTTTTCCATATTTTGAACACTATTGTATTAGGAGAACATAATATCATAATACAATATGTCTATTAGTTAATTAGTTAAGATGTATCATAATGTATTGTAGCAAGACAATACATTATCATATACATTATTTGTTGTTGTTATGCTGTATCATATTTTCTTAATACAATAATTTTCAAATAAATGGAGAAGGCTGAGAAACGGAGCGGAGTGGAATCGAAAACGTGTTCATACTATCGATATAGGTCTGATATCGTTCCGATACCGCTCCGATAAAATATTATCTGAGTGGTAGTGATATTGGAATTCATTACCTCTGAATACTTTATTATTTCTTAATTTAAAAAAAGAAAACATATTATGGTAATGGAAAATCCCAGAAAAAGAAAATTTTGTCATATTATTAAAAAATTATTAAAAATTTTAAGTTTTTAATAATATGCTTTGTAAATATTTAAGCAATGCACAGCAGCTTTAATTTTTTAATGAAGTCGCCACTGATGTAACGAAATAACCACACTTCTCCTCTTTGGTCCCGATGGTGTGGTAATTTCGTTACAGCAGTGTACTTATTTATAAAGTGTGAAAAAACTATAAATGGGACTGATTTTATTTTATATTTTACCAATTTTATTGGTATCATTTGTTATTTAGTAATATAAAAATTTGAGGAATGTCCTTGTTTGCTTTCACCTGCATTAACTGGTGTGGTTATATGCAGTTTAATAAGCAAACAAATTTTGCTCTGAGAAGACAGAATTTTTGTTATCCTGTCTCATTTACCTCCCTAAACCAGCCCCATCCTGAAGAGTTTTGTTCAAGTGTACTCGTTATCCTAATGATTATTCACTGTGAAGGTGAATATAATTGCCCTACTGCAACATAAAATGCATGTAAGCGAGACTCTAAATCTGGATATTTACGCTTAAATAAGTACTCAGCTAAATATCCAGTAAAATGTGCCGATTTACCTCCATACCGCGGAATATTTGCGCGAACTTCTCGCCACACTCTTTCGATGGTATTTGTATGCGCACCTGATACTGGATCGACGAAGTTATAACTATGATGTTCGAAGACACAAATATCGAAGACACAAATAAAATAAGGGTATCTGTAAAGAGACACAATTTAGGCCAGTAGTGTAAGGTAGACCAGTAGCGTAAGTAGCGTAAAATTCAACAAGACACAAATATCATCTGTACAAACTGGAAGAACTGGAAAGGGAGCTAAAAAAAATAATTCCCAGAGAAAATATTTATTAATTCTAACATTTTCTACTTTTCTATTTAAATTGTACATCGGTGATTGGTCCACGGCTGCCTTGTGAGATCTGCCCGAGCCTGAGTCGCCAGGACTCAACAATTTTGACACAATCTTGGTTGAAGTTCGGAGCAGCGATTTTTCTTGCTCGGGTAGACGCATGGATAAGTCAAATGTACCCCACAGTACATCTTATTAGTTATGGCCTCAATTTTAAAAACGATATTATGTTTAGTTTATTTGCAACTCTAGCAGTAAGAATAGCAGTCAACTGTTGCAAAAGAATAGCACTGATTATATTTAATAAACCCATTTACTTATATTTAGAATTAGTTTTATTCGCACTTTCAAAATTGTAGGTCATATTTGTCGAGTTTATTTTGATATGATATTGTCCCTCAAAGCTTAATTTTGGATAATTTTGAAAAGATTCATTGTGTATTCAAAATATTAGAAAATAAAACATTCTCAAATTTTATTAACAATTTAGAGTATCAATTTTTCAAAATCAAAACATTTTTGCTCTCGAAATTTCATTAGACAAGCATACGTCAGCCTGACTTAGCATAGCAGTAGTTAACTACTACTTTGTAGTAGTTTCGTGTGATTACACTAATTGCTCAAAAAATTCTATCAACTCTCTGAGAATAGACCCGACCGAAAATGAACTGAGAGATGCGCAGAAACGCATTTTGAAATGAATAAGTCTTAGTCATTTTATAGCTAAGGTCGATATCTGTCAAATATACGTCATATGAACCATAGGCAAGTGAGTTGATTTATTTTACCCACTCCACCTGCGCAAAAGAAGGAAGGTCTCTTACTTCAAAATCGTTTTGCTATACGTCATGTGCCATGTATTCCTGACTGTACAGTTTGTACGTACTATATTTAAAATTTAATTATTTTTACGTCCTCATTTCAATAAATTCACGTATATGTACATTTTTGTTCTAGTATTTGAATCGCAACCAAATCTCACAATCTCGCAACTGATTCGCTACCAAATCTCAAAACTAATTTATAGAAAATTATATTAATTGCATAATCTCCATAATTATACATCTGCAATTTCTTAGCCATTACGTATAATCGAATGACTTTATAAAAGCTGTTCTATTTTTATTAGTATAAATTGTGTATTTATAAAAATAGTAATCATAAAGATGTCCTATTCGTTGATATAAACATTAAATTTATTACTGTCTACTTTTAATATTAGCGTATACATTTTCCTTGATCACGCTCATGTTAAAAAAATTTTGTATATAATCAACAATAGGCAAGTTTATTTAGTATAAAACGATAAATTTCCTAAATATATGTACGTTTTTTAGCATAAACTCTGTATATAATTATAATAAATATTAAAAATATTTATGTAAATTAAATGTAAATAGTATATTGTGCAATAAGTGCGGGAAATTGTCGATTGCCCACGAAAACGAAGTTGCCCACTCACTACGTTCGTGTGCTCATTCGCTTGAGTGGGCAATCGACAATCCCGCACGAGTTGCACATGCTATTTTTTTATTATGAATTTAACATACGTTTTTTTATTACTATTACTATTTTTGACATTTTTATTACTTTATAAGTATTCGCCTTGTTTTTCTGTATTAATTATTGTTTAATACTTTGTTGGTGGTCTCTATAGAAATAATTATGAAATATTTATTAAATGAAAAATCAAGAGGCAGCTTTGCGTGTTTTGATTAAATTTTGCGTGTTTTATTGTCAATTTGCGTGCGGAAAGTTACTTTCCGCACGCAAAAAAGTATGTGGGAGGAGTACAGTGGGCAAACAGCTATTTTGTGTACAGAAATGTGTGCGCCAAGCTAGTACTTCTCCCGCATGAGTAATAAAAATTATTTTTTATTACTCATGTGGGAGAAGTACATATATACTGTGTGAGTTTTTCGAGAGTTGCCATTTTTATTACAACCAAACCGTTGATTTAATCGAAAAATTGTTCAAATAAGAGTTGTAGATATCGACGGGGGAATCGATTGCCATAGTCAGGAGCTTTATAGCTCTTATGGTTTTCGAGCTATGATACAAACTTAGAGATTTTTAAATGAGACTGTATATTAATTTTTCGATAAAACTGATCTAATGCATTAATTAACAACATAGTTAAGCAAAAAAAAAAATTTTTTACCAAAGTTTATTTTTTTATTTTTCTTTAATTTATAAGTTAGGCGGTAAAAATATGCATATGTACTTGAGGCTACTTCAACCGATAGGGTTTTTCTTGGTTACATTTCCATTACATCCAAGATAGGAACCTTTTCCAGGACCATTTCTATCATAAAAATTTGGTTGTAATAGAAATGGCAAATCTCAAAAAACTCACATGGTATATATATATATATATATATATATATATATATATATATATATATATATATATATATATATATATATATATAAGTCCCAAACCGTTGGACAAGTTCGTTAACCAGGCACGTCTGATGTCCGAAGCATGTTTTTTTGGCAATTTTCGTGAAAAAAATTAGTTTTTTGCCAAAATTTCCCTTTATTCAAAAATTTTTGCGGCATTTTTTTACAGCATTGAAACGAGGAGAAAAAATCACACAAAAAAGATCTTTAACCTATTATTCTATATCAACTAGTTTCCGAGAAATACTAATTTTTTTAAACGGAAATTCGCTATGTTATGCAGAATGCTGCGACAGTAGTATTTATGATTGAGATGAATTTTTTAATTTTGAATCATTAATTTTTTTTAATGTATAGTAATGAACTTCTTTTATACTCGTGATAATACATTACGTGACTGAGGTTGTAAATTTTATATTACACACGAGCGAAAAAGTTATCCAAGAGCCGCGCAGTGGAGAATGTGTAATTGCGCGAGTGTGCAATATGCCTTACAACATATATTACCAGGTTAAGTAGATCAGACGAAAACAAGAATTTATGTGTAACGGACGGACTTATTTTTTGTGTAATGGAGATTACTGACGTCCTTACATCTGTTTTCATCCTTTTTTTATATGTATTACGATCCTTTTTCATTAAATGTTCATTGATCTATCATGATTTGATCTTGAACAATGTAAACGTTTGATAAAATTTCCTTAAT